>CM038215.1:16559782-16729782 GCA_021442155.1 Cymbidium sinense
GTGGATATTAGTAATATTGGCTTAAATCACACTTGAACAAATATAAAGTGTGACTAAGGCTATGATCCATTTGAACAATTCATGCATTAAACAAATCCTATAACTTCTATTGAATGCTTAAGTATAACTTTGTCTGTCCATGCTCCTCTTCTCATTAGTGTTAAAATTAATAATAATAGAACCTATTATACTTCTAGATTTCAAAACACATGGCTTAAGGATGAAAGGTTTTACAAACTTCTTGGACACAAATGGAAGGAACTTGTCCATCTGATAATACTATTATTAGCATGGAAAGGTTATGGTTCAAGCTTAAAAGAGTTTAACAAACTCTCAATTGGTGGAATAAAATTATTTTAAGATTATCTTTAATAATATAAAAGAGATTGAACAAAGTATTCTTCTTATAGGATCTTATTGTCTCACATCTTAAAACAACTTTAAATCTTAGAGTGAAACAAAAACCACTTAATCTAGATTTAGGAAATGAAAGAATTACATTGAAGATAAAAGTCAACTAGTAAATATTTAATCAAAGGGGCAAAAATACTAAGTACTTTAATGCCTTAGTTTCCATTTTGAAAAGAAATATTTGAAGTGATGTACTTTATGAATGCAAGTTTTGTGACTAGTCAGATGGTTTTCCAAAGAACCTTACCACCATCGGTACCAATAAAAAAACAAAAGAGGGCATAATCATCGTCCACAAAAAAATAAAACCGAAGGAAAATGAAAAGCATCGGTGTTATAAGCAGATAGATTAGTATTCTTGGTTCCTCCATTTTGACAAAACACTAAGGTTTCATGACAATGGTCTTTGAAAACCCACCTTCTAAGTTTGAATGCCCCCATCCCTTTCTACTGTTTTTTTTTTTTTGGAAAAAAGATGAGGGCATTTGCCCAATTTCATTCTAATAGAGAATAGTAACAAGAAGGAGCCATATAAAGGATGAAAAAACATATAAAAAACATTAACACAAAGAGGATCCTTTGATCCCAGAGACAAAAAACCAGTTCGGTTAAAACTTGTAAAGTTCGAGACACAAAAAATTGAGATATAACCAGATATACGCGTTCAGTGTTGATGCCACGCCATCCGATGGGTCGATAGAGAAATCTCCATAGAGAGTAGAGAACAACTGTGCGAAATAAAAAGCACTTCCCAGGTTGCGGTAACACCATCCGGGGAGGAACCATTAAGGGTGTCTTGAAGGAAAAAAATGTAGGATATAATGCCTACTTGAAATCTCATCGGGGATGGGACAAAACCAAATCCTTCACGATGGAGAGCAAGAGCATGTATCCATAACCAGAGAGGAAGAAAGGGGACCCAAGTAAACAAAAATAGAAAAGAACAAGAAGAGAGCCACAAGCCGGACTAACGAACAGAAACAAGAAAAGCAAATTAAAAAAACACAGAGCCATCAAGCCAAAATTACCCATCTCCCAGGGCTCGACCATTCAGAACAAACCTCTTCTGCTTTCCAGCCTTCCAAAGTAGAGGAACATGTTACGCCTGTGGACTTACCCTACCGCTCAATCTCCTGAATGCAATAAGTAAGAACAATAACAATATCGAGCTAATCTTAGAAATAAATGAGGTAGATTTTGATAATTGATTTTGTATTCTCCAAAGTTTTAATAAGTCGGTATAAACGAAGGAAGAATAGATTCAATGCTATTTACATAGAATAAATATTGAGATAAAGCAGTTATTAAAAAATAAGAATGATATCATTTACAGAGATTCAGAATAAATATTGAGATAAAGCAGTTATTAAAAAATCTCATTTACAGAGATTCGCAATCAATCCAAATATTTAAATCCTGAAAAGACTCTTTTTCTGGAGTGCACTACCCTTTATTTCTTTAATTTTAATTGATTAGTCTAATAATAATAAATGAACAACTAAAAATTCAAAGAGACTAAGCTCTGAAAGTTTTTTTTTCTATTTAGAAAGTTAAGTCATAAGAGCAACTAAACTTCGATAATAGAAAATACGATAGTATTGAAGTGCACGCATTCATGACTACAATGTCGCACCTCTCTTCTCGCCCTTGGTGGTGCTCACTCATCCTCCAACCATATACAAGAGTTTATTGCAAACAAATCAATGCCTTGTATCATCCGATCAATTATTTTATGGCCCTCAAATTGTAATCTGTGTGCCTCCCTATTTGGCAACTAACCCCTTTTTATTTTTCCTATATTTTTTTGATTTATTCCTATTTTATAATGTCTCCTAGATATATATATACATCCCTTCTTGTAAAAAGTGAATGCAAGAAGAAATTCTTGAAAGTAAAGTTTTCTCCATTATTCTATTTTCTATAAAGATGTTCCTCTCTTATTTTTGTATAGGGATGGATTTAAAGATTCATGGTGAACTAAATACACCTGATTCTTAGGCATTTAAATACCATCTATGCCCCCAACTCTATAAATCCTTGCAACAAGAATGACTTAGCTTTGGTATGCCTACGAGCTTTCTCAATCCTTGATTTTGATAGGAAACATACATACGGTACCCATGCCCATCCCTTCTTCAAGAAAGTGATAGGTAACAAGCATTTAGAAGCCCAATAAGTGAACAAAAAACTCAAAATTTGAAGTTTATTTCTATGTACCGCTCATTCCCAAGCTCGATGGCTACCGGTTTAACTTCCATCCCTTTCTATTTTTTTTTTTTGGAAAAAAGATGAGTGCATTTGCATTTTCATTCCAATAGAGAATAGTAACAAGAAGGAGCCGTATAAAGGAGGAAAAAAAATATAAAAAACATTAACACCAAGAGGATCCTTTGATCCCAGAGACAAAAAACCTATAAAGTTCAGAAGTTAAAAACAACAAGAGGAAAATAAGCCTCCATATGACTCGGAGACACAAAAAATTGAGATATAACCAGATTGCAACGCTCCAAATGGTTGATGCCACCACCATCCGATGGGTCGATAGAGGGGAATCTCCATAGAGTAGAGAACAACTCAGTGAAGGCATAAGGCAAAGCACTTCCCGGTGTAACACCATCTAGGAACCATGGGTGTCAAGGAAAAAAAATGTAGGATATAATGCCTACTTCAGAGGAACCATTAAGGTCGCATCGAAAATGAGGGAGAATATCACTCGAGGGTGGGCACATGAAAAGTAGAGAGGGAGATCAATAGCTGCCAGGTATTACGACTAATGACTTCAGATTTTGAAGAGGCAATTTTCGGCCGTTGAGGGTTTATTTTGGGAGAGGGGTTTAAAGCAAATGTACAAAATTACCCTCATAAGAAATTTTTTTTCAGATGGGCAATTGCTAGTAAGGGCATCCGCCCCTTAGTCCCAGAAGCAAAGCAACAAGGACAAAGATCCTCCAGAGATCCCATGAGGGCGATGGTCGAGTGAGAAGGAACTACCAAGAGAGGGAAGTGGAGCTCATCGCCTTACCTGAAATAAAGATGGGCTCTGGGCAATGTCCCCAGAAAACTCCGGGTGCACCGAAGGTCTGACTTTTGATGACTTGAGGCAGAGAAGCTGTGGTGGTTGGAAAAAAAGGAAGCAGGGCCTTTAAGACTGGTTTGTTATCCATTGTGCCTTTCCTTCGAGGAATTTTTTTGAAGAATTTGAGAGCCTTAGCTCAATTATATTCCAAAGAAGAGAACATTACAATAAAACCAATTCACCAAGTGAATTCAATAATCTTCAAACCGAGGGGATAACACAGAAAAAAACAACCGGAAAGGAAAAGATACAACTCTTCCCACAAAAGGAGAAACTAAAGCAGAATCGATAGCAATCTAAGTAGATAATGTACGCACCAAGTCAAAAAACCAAAACATTAATAAGTGTTGTAATTTGTTCTGACTAACGTCGATCAAAGGATAGCTCCAACCCGAGAAAAGGCAATGCAAAGAATCCGCTTGGCGAAGAAAAGAACTCCATCCAAGGTTGCTGTTGTGCAAACTGTAGCCATACCACAAAAAGATTGGTGATATTTAAGTCATCATTGTCCGCTTTTCCAATTAGAGCAACCACAAGAATTAAAGCCGCTATGGTAATTCGTGAATGAGTCCGCTTTCTCCAACCCAAAAAATATTCGTAATAAAGAAGAAGTGAGTCTCTAATTTCCCATCTAGCACTTTAAAAGCAATGATCCATGATTTGATCTGACAAAGTAAGAGAGAAGATGTGAATGAGTAATTAGTCTATTATTCCTTTCTTGCCATATGCAATAGACCAAACAGAACAAATAAATAGTACAACCTTTTGATAATTTTGTGCATCTTAAATGTCATGCCATTCAAAACTTGTTGTAATGTGGATTGCATTAAAAAAAAGTTGCCATTAGGAAGAATGCTTCTGATCAAATGCATCGAGAAGGGGCATTCGAAGAAGAGGTGAGAGTGAGATTCGGATTCTTTAAGACAAAAATAGCAAGTAGTTTGAGTACCAATCCCTCTTTTAACAAGTAAATCAGAAGTCTTTAAACCCCTTAAATAAGCCAACTAGCAATAGATTGAATAATTAACAGCACAACCAGGAAACCATATACCTTTGTACCAATTCTATCAAGGCAAGTTTTCAAAAGAGCACTTTAAAGTCATAAGTAGTGGCATCGCTGAATCCCATGTAATCCACCTCCCCACCGCCTATAGTTATAGAATTAATGGTACATAGCAATGGGAATTTACCAACGACCAGAAGGCATTCTCCATCCTCAAATATAAAAGAGCTCAACTTAGTATCTTTATAAATATTCAGAAATTACGTCATTGGAAGCCAGTGATTCAAATATTGATTTTTTGACACACCACGGATCGTAAAGGAGAGAAAAAGAATTACCATCCCCGATGTGGTAAGATATTTTGTCACGAAAACGTTTTGCATATAGTTTTAATTCTCTCCACATAGGGGAAATTCTACGAATAGAGTCACTCCAAATGGATCCATATTTCTGGTTGCACCAGCTAGCAAAGAGAGATTTTAGCTTAAGAGTCTTCCACATGGTTTTAATTTTGCATAAATAATTGAGAGAGAAAGCTGAGAGTATTCCTATTCCCCCCTTTTCCTTGGGATGAGAAGTTTTGTCCCAAGATATAGTAGTAAGTTTATTGAGACCCCATTATGATGAAAAAGCGAAGTGAGAGAGTAAATGGTCTTCAAAACACCTTAGGAATCATCATTGATCTAAACCAAGTAGTAATCAAGTTATTAACCGATGATCAAGTAATTGCAACCTTCCTCCAAGAGAAAAAATTTGCATTTCCAACAAGAAGCCACCTTTGAAGTTTATCAAATAAACTAGAGAAGTTTACAAGTTTAGGAGATCCCAGAGTTAAGGGAAGACCCAAATATTTGATAGGAAAAGTACCCTGAGAAATATTAAGAATGCTGCAAAGATTTGCTTCATCTCTAGATCCTTTTGAAAAACAAATGAGAGATTTAACCATAAGTCCAAAGATATTTTTCTAAGCTCTCAAGACAGATTTTAGGATCCCACAAGAAGGCTATCGAACACCACTAAGATCATCCAAAAGCAAGTGAGATATTTTGCATGTCCCAAAGAATAAGAGGTCTATATAATAAATTGACCTCTATCAATTAAGAGAAAGTATCTATAACTAAGGTAAAGAGGAATGGAGATAAAAATTTGTCTTAGTCCATGTTTTGAGAAAAGTAACCTTTAATTTCCCATTTAGAGTAATTGAGAAAGGGACATCCAAATACAAGCCTTCACCCAATTAATAAATCTAGGGAGGAAACCAAAAGAATGAAGTCTATGCAAAAGAGCCTCCCTATTAATAGAGTCAAAAGCCTTTCTGAGGAGCGAGAAAACCACCATGAGAATGATTATGAAACAACTCTTGACATATTTCATAAGCCATAGTAATATTGTCAGAGATATCCCTTCCTTTAATGAAAGCAGATTGAGCTGAATTAATTAAATAAGGAAGCACCTTCTTAAGTCTAAGCAAGAACCAATGACTTTATAAAATGTGCAAAGAGATATGGGTCTATATTCGATAATAAAGTGGAATGCTTAATTAAATTAAGGTAAGAGAGTGTTTCAACCCATTCTAAGCTTCGGTTTTGAAAAGTGGTGAGTGCCTTTAAAAGGTTTTTCCAGAACTTCCCATGAAGCAATGAAAAATTTGGAATTGAAGCCATCGATGGGAGCTTTATTCTCACTATCTCATGTTGAATCTCCTCACAGATCCAAGCTCATAACTTGATCGATGAGAGAATTCAATGGGAAAATCAAAGATAAAAGAACGTTTGCTATTGAAAAGTGTTGAATAGTACACTTAATTTCTCAATTGAAGTCATTCCTTGATCGAAGGAGCTCCCTTACAACTTCTCCTTTTTGATAGAGAAGTAAAGAAACTTGAGATCATCGGTTAACCAATGAGCCTTAGCACGCTTGCTTAACCCATGCATTTTATGAAGCAAACTAAGGTAAGAGTCCTTAGTTTCCTTGCTTCAACCATTAGATGGACATCATTAGATTCCTTTCCTTTTCAAGAATGTCTTTTGATTCCTTTTAGCTTCATCAATTTGGATTTGTAGATGAGAGTAACTTCTCATGGATTCAAGTGCTCTTTTGACATTAGAAAGTTTATTTGCAAGAACAAAGATAGATCCCCGCAACATAATGCTTCTAAGCAACTTTTGTAACTTCTAAGAAATTGGGTGAAAGAGACCAATGATTCTCATAAACCGCAATACCTCCACACTCATGTGATTAGGAAGATGATGAGGGGTGAATGATCACGAAGGCGTGGAACTTTGTAAAAGGAAGTGGGATATTTTTCCAACCAACCAACATTGCATAAAGCCCTATCTAATTTAGAGAAAATGGGATTATTGACTTGCTGATTAGACCATGTGTAGAATAAACTCATACTAGGAAGATCCAGTAATTCACAATCTTGAACACAAGTGAAAAAAGATTGGGTGTTAGAATGGGACGTGAATTCCTCCCGTTTTTCCTTACTTGAAATACAACGCTTAAAATCACCCAATAACAACCAAGGATCTCGAAATGCCAATGAAGATCCTCGAGAATCGAGAGGATGAGATTGAGGGTCATTTTCAGCGTATATGCTGGTTAAAAAGAAGGAGGGATTGCCATTATAAGAAACAGAACCATGAATGAATTGATTAGAGACAATCAGAGGCTTAAAGTCAATTCACTCAGAACACCATTTAATCCAGATGCGGCCGCCAGTTGCCACATCAAAATTGGAACAACAGGATTCAGAATGGAACATAGAAAATTTGCGCATAAGAAGGGGATTAAGAGAAGCTTCAGAATTGATCTTAGTTTCCAAAAGGCAAAACAGATCCAGTCTTAATTCCTTAATGAGTCTCAAACAGTCCAGTTTGCGGCCCTCAACAGCAAGACCTCTAACGTTCCAGCTAGCTAATCGAGGAAAGGTCATTGAGAGGAGGAAGAGGCGGGTTTCTTACCCTTTTTATGTTTACCTTTTGGTTGGAGTAAGTCGTATAAGAACTAGCTTTCAAGTCTTCTCCTACCAGGTTAGATTTGGTCGAGGAGGTAGGATTTTTCCCCGTAATTTGACCAATGGGTTGTTCAGTCTGCTTAGGAGAGGAAGTTGATGATCGGGTTGCAACCCCCTGTCTGGGAACAGCAACCGAAGAAGAAGAATGACCTTCCACTATGTTAGTATCCGCATAGATAGATTGATCTTCCTCATGTTCAAGAAGATTTTCTGGTTGAGGAGAAGGAGTGGGAGTTTGATTTAGATCTGTAGATAGAAAACTTTGTGGGTTCCGCGACTTCAACCTCATGCTCCACAGGTGCAGATCACCCTCTAAAATCTCACCACCTTTCGAGTCTAGAAGTTATTTGCAAGGGTTATCTCCGATCCACGACATTTAAGTACTGAGCAAATTACAGGGCATGATCTGTGTGAGAATGTTTTACACTTGATGGCAATCTGTCAATCATCAATGTTATCATCAATCATTCATTCAAAAAAAGTATCACAGAAGGTAAGGTTATCAAATATCCATTAACTCAATCATATATAAAAATAATGGAAAATTTGGTAACTTGATTTAAAGGGGAATCTCAGTCACCTGATCCTTGGAAGGCCTAAAGTCCCATGTCCATTTTTGAAAGATGAATGGCCGACCATTGAGAAAATAAGGCCCGTCATTCCAAACAGCATCATAGTCTTCCTTACATGAAAACTTAAATAAGAAGAAATCACCTTCGAGAGATAGCAATTCAAGTGTTTCCTTAAATCGCCATTTCCTTCTAACCATGAGAAGAAAGTAAGGCCTCTTCCCTATGGCGTGACCAACTAGAGACAAATTCCACTCCTGTTGGCCTTCCTTCAAATCTTCCTCCGAAAATAACACTTCGGGAGAATCTGATGGAATGAAGGATAAGGGGAAGTCCCTACTTTTTTCATTTTGAGAAAGCAGCAACTCCTTCCAATTACAATGACCATGGGAATCCATGAAGGAAGCATGTCAGTAGAAGGAGAAATAGAAGAAAGAGGGGAAGAGATTGTTAATGAGGATCTGAGAGCGTGCGACAAGAGGAGAGAGAAATGGATGTGGGGTAACCGAACAAAAGAAATTGGATTTTAAGGAGTAAGGATGGGGTGGAGGAGGGAGGCGCCAAGAGCTCAAAAGCATGAAGGAAGGCCACATTCGAGATGATGATTTATTTCACTCTCCCTTCGAGGAATCTAGAAAGCAGTCCCCTTTAGTTTGAAAAAGAAGAGTTTTTATAGGGGATGAGGCGAGGGAAGAGAAGGGGTATATCACAAATACAAAAGTAGCGGGGACATAGAATTTAATTTCATAGAATAAGTGGAGTAATTTATATTGTCAGGATATTTCCAAAAAAAAAAATTATATTGGCAGTCATTTCCTAACTAATTTACAAGGATAAGTGGACTAATAACTCATGCAATTAATAGCTTTTCTTCAAAAAATTTTATAAATTATCTTTGGCACTCTCTCTTAGGAGGAGAGTAAGGGTACAATGATAGGTGGCTGGGATATCATTGTGAGCTGTGGAGGTTTAAGTATTTTTAAATAGAACTTTCGAGTTTATTCTTTTTTAGTAATAATAATAATAAATGAACAACTAAAAATTCAAAGAGACTAAACTCTGAAAAGTTTTTTTTTCTATTTGGAAAGTTAAGTCATAAGAGCAACTAAACTTGAACATGCAACGCGGTGAGAACAAAGGCTACCGACCTCAAAAGTTATTGGCTTTAATTAAATGCCGAGAAATATATTTAAACTAATTTATTCAAGAAGCACACAGGAGCACTATGTCATAAAAACCATAATTAGATATCTAGAAGACTATTATTAAGCTGGAAGGGCAATGCCACAACTTGTATGCCACGGTTAAAGAAAGTAGGCCTACATCTACATCAATTTTAAATACAACAATAAAAATGGGACATAAATATATGTAATATTTATATAAAATTTTAAACTAATAAGATATTCATGAAATGCATTATAATATATCCAAGCATCTCCATTAACTAAAAAAACTAGTATATTATACGCGAAGTTCTGCCACACAATTCCAAGATCTTCAATCTGACCTTAGCTCAGCCCTTACACATTCAAATTATAAAATTACACTCATAAAACTCCCTCATATTACACCAGTCCCTATCTGTCTGAAAATCAACAATTAAAATGGGTGATGTATGATGGATAACAATTACATACAAAACACTCTTATAAACAAATAAATATTGAATAAATAAAGCAATCCGAAAAGCATTCTATTGAATCGGGTGTGAAATGGAACTACGTGTCATGATCTCCAATAAAATGCAACAAACCATTATATAAACATGAGAAAAGTTTAAAGTAGAAAGCTATTCCGAAGATTAACTGCATTAGACAGAGAGAGAGAGAGAGAGAGAGAGAGACCCCACAACATGACCACCATTATGGACTGCCTGAGTTACGTACAACTCTCCATACTAAAATTCAATATAAATAGGGAAAAAACTCCCAACATTTATATTCTTTACAAGATGCACTATCAAATGCGTGAATCACCGATCAAAATCTTAGCTTAGTTGATTTAAACATGATATTACAAAAAAAAAGAAATTGATTAAGCATTTAGAAGCCAATAAGTGAACAGAAAAACTCAAAATTTGAAGTTTATTTCTATGTACCAGTTCATTCCCAACCTCGATGGCAGCCTCTCGGTAGCTAGCATTCTTTCCCGGGCTACTTCCGCAGAAGACGGAAGTAGCCCTCCATTTTCATTCCCAAGGAATTCTACCTCTGGTTTCATTTCCATCTCTTTCTACTGTTTTTTTTTTTGAAAAAGGATGAGGGCATTTGCCCAATTTCATTCCAATAGAGAATAGTAACAAGAAGGAGCCGTATAAAGGAGGAAAAACATATGAAAAACATTAACACAAAGAGGATCCTTTGATCTCGGAGACAAAATAAAGTTCGAAGTCAAAAAATAGCAAGAGGAAAATAAGCCTCCACAGGGACTTAGAGACACAAAATTGAGATATAACCAGATTGCGTTCCAGCGGTTGATGCCACCCACCCATCCGATGGGTCGATAGAGTGGAATCTCCATAGAGTAGAGAACAAGCTAAAGAGGCGGTCAGACTAGTAAACCACTTAAGGGTTCATGGGAAAATTAAATGGAGGAATAAAAATCTCATCCAGATAAGACAAAATCTCATCCATGCGATGAGAGAAGAAAGGGGACCAAGTAAACAAAAAAAAAAAAGAAAATACAAGACTTCAAGCAGCTTCCTTACTGAGCCATCAAGCCAAAATTACCCATCTCCCGAACCATTCAACAAACCTCACTTCTTTGTTTCCACTTCCAAAGTAGAGAACATGTTGCGGCCGGGCTATCTCTGTTCAATCTCCGAATAACAACAATAAGCTCGAGATCCTTAGTTCTCATGAAGTGGTCGCCTTCAGCGTTAACGATACCATTTTTTTTTATATCGGATATATCATAATTAAATCTTCAAAATAAGATTTGATAATTCATTTTGTATTCTCCAAAGTTTTAATAGGAGTCAGTATAAACTAAATAATTTCTTCTTAGATGAAGTCTTAACTATATTGTTATATCTTTTAAATTGCATTATATTATATTCAGGCTATTAAATTTTACTTTCTTGTATTATAACTCTTATATTACACTCTTTTATCTTATAATTTATTGTGTTATAGCTATTATAATTCGCCACCATATCAACTTTATAATTTAATGTGTTAAAATTATTAAAATATCTTCAATAGATAACTTTTGTTTAGATTATATCCAATCATGTTTTTAGTCTTATTTGAATATAATTTCAATTTTATTTTAAGCCACTTTGAACTTGTGCCCTAGCTTAAGCCCCTTATGAACTATGTTAAAATCCTATGTGAGATGGAGAGTCAAAAATTGACCCGACACAATAACTCGATACGAATCCAACTCGAAAAATTCGGGTTCGGGTTAACCCGAATAATTTTTTAGCCGGATTTGTGTTGAAGAAATTGGTCCGTTTGATATTTGGGACGGGTTAGCCCACAAACCCAAAATTGACTCGATATTGACCCACTCGAAAAATTGGTCGGATTGGGTTGAAGTTTTTTCGTTTAATAAGCGTGTGCAGTCAAAACCTATTCGAGTCGGATCAAATTCAGGTCATACTCGATCCGTCGACCGAATTGACATCTATGAGCATGATTCAAACAAAAGTTGAAATCCTGTTTGAATAACCTTGCTCAAATGTGATTCTAACACCATCTGAATAAATCTTAAATATCATCTAAATTTTGCTCGAATATAGTTTGAATATTTTCCAAATTTTAATAGCTCAATTTATATTTAATTAAGTAATCTATAATAAAAATGATGGCATTATAATTTAAAATAAATTATCAGACATACTTCTCCAAGATAATAAATAAGAGTATTTTTCAATTATGACAATTATCAAATATATAAAATCAAAATTTTCTAATTTAAATAAATATAGTTATTAATTAAAAGAAAAAAAAAGTTAAAGGCATCTAACTATCCCTAGTCAATTTAAATAATTACAATTTATATTAAATATGATCGACTTTCAATATTTGACTAATGAATATTAAAACCGCTACCAAGATTGATTTGGAATAATTAAAAACTTTAAATTAAAGATCTTCAGCTTTTGAAAAGAAAATAATGAAGATATTTTGCAATACAATGATGGCTACTAGAATTATCGTTGAAGCTTCCTTCATTTTCCTCAGGTTCTCTATTAGTTTAATGCGCTTGAACGTTGACTAATATAAGGACTGAATAAGATATTAAACTATTTTAAATTATAATAAAAATTATGGATAAATATATTGTTACGTGCTAAAAAATTAGTTCTTTGTAGAATAAAAGTTTATAACTTTGTTGTGAGATCTAACACGAGATGTTTGAAGAATGAGTCAGAATTTTTCCATAGAAAATCCACGAGCAGGAGAAAAATCACGATAGTAAAATCTTTCACTATATATTTATTTGAATACAGTTTTCCGCGGAATTACAGAATTGTATATGAGAAGGGCTGACAATATGAATCTCAGAATCAGGTAACAACACTTATGCTATTGTGGTTAGGTTGTGATAGTTGTTGCTAGCAGTTGATGATGGTGAACAGCGGGGGTCAACAACTGACGGTGATGGTCGGTGGTGGGGATGATCGACGACGATGGCCTGCGATAGTCGGCGGAGACGGCAAACGGCGATAATTGATACGATGGTAGTGGTGATAATTATGTGATGATGATGTGATGGTGATGCGACAATGATGTCGATGGTGGTGGCGGAGCCGATGGTCGATGAGGGATAATACGGCAGATGATTAGCGATGATGGCCGGTTGTAGGCTCCAAAAAATTCACCACCTCTTGATGAGAAGAGTGGTTTTGAAATATCATTTGTAATTTTTGATCAGATGGAATAGTAGATAAGACACTATCCAGAGATTTCATCCTCACTTGGTGAGGATTTTAGATCTGGTTCTAAGTTTCCTATATGTGCAAGCCCCTATAGTTAATTACCCCTCTCAATAAGTGATAGAGAACTTTTGATTAAGGCTAGTTATTAGATCGCTTAATGCGTAGTGTATAGTAGCAGCATGTAGAGTATTGAAATTTAAGATATAAAATTTATCATTTCAGCTTAAACCGGATGGTTGGAGGAATGATGATGTGCCCGATCTAGATCCTATGGTTTCGTCATCCCGGGCAGTCGCGGTCCCTAGTCTACTTAGTCAGAGGAGATAGTCGACGATAGAAGGATCATCAAGACACATGGTTACGTTCGTCCTGAAATTCTGTAGACGGGATGGTGTTTGTCTAAGGAGATAGTCTTAAGTTTATCTTAGCTGATAGAGGGTTGTTTGCCTTATCAAGTATATCCTATGATTCACAACTCAAAGGGCAGAGCCATTGGGGAGCATACGGGCTACGGTCATGATCGTAATATAATGGAGTCGGATTGGCCAAACCACCCGTCGAGGACTCGTCATGCTTGCTTCATCAGAGCCTATTAGCGGCACGATTCGGAGGACGGGTCCTTACTAGCAAAAGAATGATTGAGAGTGAACATGGCAGAACACTTGATTTGACATTGACTCTTTTGTGAGCTAGAGTTTTCTTAATTTGTCACCCCCGACAAACATTTGCGGAAGGTGGATTGATTGGATTTGATTTAAGTTTTAAATGATATAATTTCATTTAAGCAGTTTCAGATTGCAATTTGAAAATTGATTAGTTGGCATATGTTTAAGAGATTTAGATCCTGTCAACTCTGTTTAGCTGCTAATAGAGGATTAGATTTCTTGTCACGATAGAATCAATTTCGGATATTTTATTGATTTGAAGCTCTTATTCTAGATTTTTAAGTTTTGTTAACGGGACTAGTCATAAGACTAAACCGAAGCTACATGAAGCATCCTCGGACACTTGAATTTAAGCATTGACATAGTGGACGGGCACATCGGTGTATATAGATTAGTTATTTATCTAATGAGATAATCGTAAGTCTATCTTAGCGGATAGAGCTATTTGCCCTATCAAGTATACCCATGATTCACAACTCAAAGGCGAGCCATTGGGAGCATGGACTCGTGATAATATAATGGAGCCCGATTAGCCAAACCACTTTCGATGAGGACCACGGTCATAAGCGCTTCATCACGTGCTGGCCAAGCCACGCAGTTCAAAGGACACGTGTCACGTCCTTACCGACAAGAGATTGATTGAGAGTGAACATAATAGAACACTTGATTTGACATTGCCTCCCTGCGAGCTAGAGTTTGCTTAAATTATCACCTTCGACAAACAATTACGAAGGTGGATATATTGATTTTGATTTAATTTTTCTTGATAGAGTTTCATTTAAATAGTTTTAGATAAATATTTGAAAAATTGATTTGATTTGATTTGAGAAATTGAATAATTTGAATATATTTAAGAGCTTTAGATCTTTGTCTTTCTTTGCTAATAGATGATTAAATCTACTTTCACTTGGAATCGTTTTGAGATATTTCACGATTTGAAACTCTTATTATAAGTTTTAGGTTTTGTTAACCGACTAGTCACAAGAAGGGAAGCTACCTGTGACATCCTTGACACTTGAATTTAGGCATTAAGATTCGGGGCATATGCGGGTGTTTATAGTTCAAATAATTTCACCTAATTAGTGATTTTATTGATTTTGATAATCATAATTAGAATAAAATTCTCTAATTTTTGATTAAAGAGTCTTATGATTTTTGTAGATTTTGATTAAGTATTGCTTTCTATCTGCTTGTACAAAGGGTTGCAGATCTGGTGGCGAAGAAGGCATTTTTATTTAGATTATAATTTCACACATTTCTTGCACTTAGCTTACTTATTGAGCTTTTGTAATTTTTCAACATGATTACACTCAATTTACATCAATTTTAATAATTTATGCCGATTTCAACATTTAATGCTTTAGCCCCACTTATGCAAATTAGCTAGCTATAATCGCCTCCACATTCATATAAGAGTTATTAAACTCAATTTGGATTTATCCTTAAATTTTGAGTTTATTGCAAGTTTATTATTAGTTTAGCATTAATTTCAATTAAAACTTGTTTAATTTTGAGTAATTTGCAAGAAAAGAGAACTTACTTCTGACCATTTTGAGCCATAGAAGATTGTAATTAGAGTTTGTGAGTTTAGTATTAGCTTCCCCAAAGTTTGTGAGTTTAATATTAGCCTAAAATTTGTGAGCTTAATATTAGCCTCCTCCGATTTTTACTTGCATTTTAAATGAGTATTCTATTATTTTTCAAAATTTGCTTCAAAGGTCGCCCCCAACTTTTTTTTCATTTGACACTATAAAATTAGCTGTAGGTTCTCTTACTTAGCGCTTCTAAGTTAACCTATTTCATTCTCCCATTTTTCTAAGTAAAAAGATTTAACAAAATTTCGGTAGCCTCCCGACGTCATCCACGTGTAGGGGGCTGCATTGGGAGTGTTTTGGCTTGCTCGGTATGCCTTACTAAGCGTAAAGAGTGGTGTCTTGCGACACCACATCCGATCTTCTTTTTCATCTCGTTGCGCCCTACTGAGCACAATGAAGTCTTTAAACCTGTTAGAATACATATAATGCAATATATAATCATCCATTTTTTTTCTCTAAGTCTGTAATTTAGACAAAATTTTGACAACATTTCCCATAGTAGGAGCGACATCTAACAAGCTGGTTTAACTCGGTACTCCTGGCGTAGCGGCAGTCTTCAACACCACACTGCTTTTCATTCCGTCAGCCCTACGAGCACAATGAGGTCTTCAAACGCAAAAGACAAATACATATGCAAATAATTTTCACACATTTAGAAGAGTTGAGCCATTATGATCGGTTGTGATGCATCATGCAATTTGGATCATTTGTCTATTGCAACTCATTTGGAAGTATCTTTTAGTAAACCTTTTAGATTTGACAACAAACACTTGAACACGAGCCGGATTCTAATTGGCCTTCTTGAATAATGAATTTGTTCTTTCATGCATCTTTGAAGCGGCAGGGAAGAAAAGAGGAGGAGAGCGTAAGGAAGAAAGCGAAAATGGAAACCGTAACAAAGAGAGCGGCTGCAGGATCGCAGCCGCTCGGTCGGTCGGCGAGAGAGACGCATGGGCGGCAACATTGGGTTTGCGAGTTGATCAGACCCACGGGTTGAGAGCGGCCGCGGAACCATGGAAGTGATCGGTCATGCGGAACGGGGCCGTGGGTGAAGCGGGATGCGATTTCACGGGAGTAGGAGAGAGAGAGAGAGAGAGCGACCATGGTTTTGTGCTCTCTAAATCAAAGAATCCAGTGGGCGTATTCACTAGCTGTCTTTGTCTCCAGGATGATATTTCAAGAGTTGAAGCATTCTCGTTTCACATAAAATCATCACAAAACAACTTGGTGGAGTTGGCACTTGAACGAGCGGGCATGGGTCGTCGGAGCACATATGCACTTTGGTGTCGTTGATGCGATAAACCGTGATCACTGGCCACGAGCTCGATGTCCAAGACCTTCCCAAGTTCCACGGCAATGGCATTTGATGCTTGTTCTCCGCTTGGGAGACGCAACAGAACGAGAGGAACAACCATGTAGACTTCATCTTTGGAGCGGGCAAAGGAGGTGAAGACGCCGATGGTTGGGGACTGCCGTAACTGGCTACTGCTGCGACGGTGCAATGCCATAAGGTTGCTGAGGTGCGGCTTCGTATGGTTGTGGAGGAGCCGATCCGCTTGGATTTGTCGGCGACACGTTGTAAGGATAATCGGAGCACTCTGGATAAGCTGCCATTGAAAGCGGAGAGAGAGAGACGCCACTGAGAAAAAATGAACGACCAGAGAGAGAGAGAGAGAGAGACAGGCACAGAAAAGTAGGCCACAGCAGGCATAGATGTGGATTAGGTCCTGGAAGAGGATAGCAGCCTCTTGCTCGAAGAAGAGACCATGTTTCTCGAGGCGGTGGAAGAGCTCGTCACCAGCACAGAGTTCCACGACCATATGCACGTAGTCAACTTCCTTGTACACGGCCTTGAGGTCGTCGATGTTGGGGTGACCGGAGAAGAAAATCTCAGATGAGGTTTCTTTTTTACAGATAGCCATCAATCGATCCTTAGTTTGCATGAGCAGATGCGGTTTTTCTTCTTACGGTTGAGGGAGGCGAGGAAGCGGAAACGAGCAGTTCCTTGCGGTTAAGGGAGGAGCGGGATCATTCAACGAAAGGAGGGAAACGATTGAGAGCAAGCGGGAATAGTTGCCATTCAAATTATGCATGCAGGAGGCGAAGTCAGTGACTATGCCGGTTTGAGTTATTGGATATTAATAGATTTTTTTTAATTAATTTTCCAAATATTAATCAATTTAAAAAAATGAATTTTATGCCGACATCATCATATAGTCAATATATTTATTGATTTAAGGTTATTTCGATATTCGTAATGCAATGGCGCAGTCCGTTTCGTGATCGGAGGCCGTCTGGTTCAAGTCGGCGTCAAATTGAGTCAGTTTCAGCTCAAAATACGCATCGTCGCTTTTGACCGCTCGATTTTCACGCAGACTCATCTGAATTGAGTGCGAACAGTCTCGTTTGATAGATTTTGACATTTCAAAGCCAATGACACAGTTAATTTCATGAATAGAGGTCGTTTGACCTATGTCGATACCTCCTGACCTCGATATACGTGCAAGCGCTGGCCGGCGGCGCTTGATCGGTTGATCGTTTTTTGCAATATTTATATTTTGATCAATTTCAACGCGTTTTGAATGCGAGAAGTCCATTCATCGATTGGAGATCATTTATTTTCTGATGTCCAGTGCATTTTGAACCCCGATTTGCGCACTGTCGCTTCCGAAGTCCATCAAATTTATCTTGTGAGCTTGTCTTGATTTATGACACATATGTGGAGGTCAACAAATTCCCCCCAAAAAATGTTATTCTCCCATAAAGCGAGTCACGTTTGTTAAAAACTGGTTGACCTTTTGGGCTGGCCATAAAACTCAGATCATTTCAGCTTCGCTTACCATAGCTTTCAAAATTTTGACATGATTTGTCATTAGTATGTCGCCTTATTTAGGACATACTAAATGACTAGCTTGATTTGTCGAATGGACTTATCGGATTGAGAAGAGTTCTTGCACCATATCTATCTCCTTCAATGGCTTTCTTTGAAGATCTCTTTTTTTGTCATTGCGATTTAAGCTTCCTCGATCCCTAGCTCATGCTTGGTTGGGTTTGATGGAGAAATTTGTTCCGCTTATTTTGATGAAGGACTCAGCTTGGGAATCGATTTATTAGTGCTTGAGCATTTGAAATTTCTTCTATCCTAGCTTTGAGCTTGACTTGATGAAGGATTGACTGATTTGTCAACATTGACTTGGAAGTGTATGTACACCATGAACCTTGTGTCTGCTTTGACGGGTTCGTTGAAGGATACATCTGATAACACCTTTTGGCTTATATATGGTCAATGTTGAGTTATTAGCCTAACAACATGTGCTTTAACAGACTGAACAACCACAAAATTCCTTTAGTTCGGCCATCGGCTTTGTATGAACTATGGAATTTCTTCCTCGATCTATGCTTTACTTTGATGGACTTGATGAGGAATAGACTTTGATATGTGCTTTGAGCTTGATCGGATCAATTGAGAATATATTGAAATATCACCTGCGGATAGTATGAAGGTTGATTTGAGGCAACCCGAATTGAGCATTTCTTGCCTTGATCTATCGATCAAGTAGAGATCTCCGGATCCTAGTTGCTTGTAATCACTAAATTTGGATCGGTTTGAGATTAAACAACTATCGCCATTTGACGGACGAGCTCTTTCTTTTCTCACGGCTTGTTGAGTGAGGAGAGCGTCAGCAACTCGACCATATATGGGCTTGTTGAGTTCGACCTTTAGAACATACTCGAATCTTCGACTTAAGTTGTAGTGAGTTTGTGATTTTGTCATCAGACAGACGAACGAGGGCTCTTTCACTGTGGCCTTTTCTGTTGAGTGAGGCGTCAAAAACTCGCCATTTTGGGTTTGTTGAGTTATAACCTTTATCGTGTCTAGACTTTAAGATGTAGAGATTGATGTTTCTCCAACTTAATTGATTGAAGCTTCTTAAATCGAATTATTCTAACTTGATCTCTAGAATTTGGCAAATCGAGAGATAAATTTCTTGACATTTGGGATTATCTTTTCATGCATAGAAATAGATTTTTTTTTGTTTCGAAGACTAAAGATATTAACTAAATAACAAAAATAAAATATTAACTAAATAACTAAACTAATAACAAAAATAAAAAGTAATTAAACTAATTAACTAATAACTAATAACTAAACTACTAAACCTAAAAAACTAATAACTAAAACTAAAATATTAACTAAATAACTAAACTAATAATAATAACTAAACTAATGACTAAAAAAACTAATCTAATAAATAAGAATAATAATAATAATAATAATAATAATAATAAACCTATAAAACTAATAACTAAACTAAATAAAATAAAACTAACTAATAAATATTAATAAAACTAAATAATTGAACTAATAAAATAAAACTAGCTAATAATATATAATAATAACTAATAACTAAAACTAATAACTAAAATTAATAAATTAAAATGAATAAATAAATTAATAAGCTAAAATAATAAACTAAATAATAAAACTAATAAAATAACAAAATAACTATTAATAAAACCTAAAACTAATAACTAAATAACTAAGCGAAAATTAATAATTAATAAAATAACCTAAATAATAATAATAACTATTAATAAAAACTAATAAAAACTAACTAATAATAATAACTAATAAACTAAAACTAATAACTAATAATAATAAATTAAAACTAATAAAACTAACTAATAGAAATAATAAACTAAATTAACAAACTAAATAAAATAAATAAAAAACTAATAAACTAATAATAATTAAAAATTAACTAATAAAACTAATAAGTAATAAACTAATAAAACTAACTAATAACTAACTAATAATTAACTAATGATAAATAACTAAAAATAAAATTTCTAACAACGCTTAAAATATTAAAGCAGCTGAAGCTTAACAAAAAGGCATTCTAACAAATAAAATTTTCATGTTTGAGTATTGCTTTAATTAAATAAAGTAGGCCATGTACATCAGTGTAAAACTAACCTGTATAAAACTAACTAATAAAACTAACTAATAACTAACTAATAATCAACTAATGATAAATAACTAATAATAAACTAATAATTAACTAATGATAAATAACTCATCGATAAAATCACTTCATACTATGTTGAATTACTATCGTGGCACGATCACCAATAAGATAAAACTAACCTGTATAACCATGATCTAAACCCAGCTCACATTCCCTATTGGTGGGTGAACAATCCAACACTTGGTGAATTCTGCTTCACAATGATCGGAAGAGTGGACACCGAAGGATCAAAAGCAATGTCTGAGCGCTACAAGCCTGGAGTTGGCATTTAGCCTTGGATGAAATTTATCACCCGATTTGCATTCACAAACAACTGAGGCCTTCGTGTTGCGCAAGGTTCGGGTTGAGCAGCTCTCACCCTCTCGGCCCCTTTCCGGGGACTTGGGCTCGGTCCATTCGAGGATGCTTCTCCAAACTACAATTGGAGCCCAGACGGCGATTCCCATCTTTGGGCATGTCCAGTTCTCATTATTACTGGGGAATCCTCGTAAGTTTTTCTCCTCCGCTTATTGATATGCTTCGTGGTGGCCTTGCCCATCCTAGGGTTGCATTCCAAGCGCCGCATGTAGATTGCATGGGTCGATGCCTCGGGCATCTTCATTCTCTCAGCTCGCGTGGGACAATGCGGGTTGTGCTCATAACTTTCACCCACCCCTCGTTGCCGCAGCCAGCAATAAGAACGGCGCTCTTCACCCAAGCCGCTTCACAAGTTCTCCGAATCACTCGATGTGTTTTGGTCTCGACAATGATCATTTCGCAGTTTCACCGAAACCATTCGACTTCTCGTTCCTCTAAATGATAAGGTTCAATGGACTTCTCATTAGTCGCGGTGGATCACCCGTGTCACGATCATCCAACACTTCATGACCATTCAATGGGAGCAACGGTGTGTTAGGTTATTAGTTTTTTTGGTTATAAGTTTGGTTATTAGTTAGTTATTAGTTATTATTTGTTATTATTTATTAGTTATTAGTTATTAATTTTATATATTTATTAATTAGTTATTAGTTAGTTTATTAGTTTTTTATTTGTTATTATTTAGTTATTATTATTTATTAGTTTAGTTATTAGTTATTTAGTTTATTATTAGTTAGTTTTCTTAGTTTTTTATTGTTATTAGTTATTATTTGTTATTATTAGTCATTAGTTTTAGTTATTAGTTATTAGTTAATTAGTTTAAGTTATTAATTTATTAATTGTTTTTTATTTATTAATTTTAGTTATTTAGTTAGTTTAGTTATTATTAGTTATTAAGTTTATTAGTTAGTTATTTTATTATTATTATTAATTATTATTAATTTATTAGTTTTTTATTAGTTTTATTAGTTAGTTATTATTAGTTATTATTATTAGTTAGTTATTTAGTTTAGTTTATTAGTTATTTTAGTTATTAGTTTTATTAGTTTTATTATTAGTTATTATTTATTAGTTATTTAGTTATTTGTTATTATTAGTTATTATTTTAGTTAATTTTCATTAGTTAGTTATTACTATTTTTAGGGTAGTTATTTAGTTAGTTAGTTTTATTATTATTTATTAGTTAATTTTTTTAGTATTTTATTTAGTTTTAATTAGTTATTAGCTTAATTACTATTAAGAAGTTTAGTTATTAATTTTTATTATTAGTTGGTTATTAATTTTATTATTAGTTTTATTATTATTAGTTATTAGTATAATTAGTTTTTATTAGTTATAATTAGTTTTAGTTAGTTATTATTTATTAGTTATTAGTTCAGTTATTATTAATTTTTTTAATTTTATTTGTTTATTTATTAGATTTTAGTTTAT
Organism: Cymbidium sinense; assembly: GCA_021442155.1. Classification (NCBI taxonomy): domain Eukaryota; kingdom Viridiplantae; phylum Streptophyta; class Magnoliopsida; order Asparagales; family Orchidaceae; genus Cymbidium; species Cymbidium sinense. The sequence goes on from CM038215.1 coordinate 16,581,827, forward strand.
TATTATTATTATTATTATTATTATTATTATTATTATTATTTAGTTATTAGTTTTATTAGTTATTATTTAGTTATTATTAGTTTTATTTATTAGTTGGTTAAAGCCTGTTCAATTCGATCGATTTTGATGATAACAAATGAATCTTTGGATGTTAATGAAAATTTTATGTGTTTTGATATATTAGTTGTTAATTACAGATCCAATATACCCATGATATGTTTGAGAAAATTGCAGAATACAAGAATGAAAGATAGATCAAAATGAATAATGTGAAATTTCAAGATATAATATTTTAGGTTATATGTATTATAACTATCTTGAAATTCATATGAGTTCATTGGTAGGAATCAATTTTCACAAATTAACATATTATTTTAATGAGGTTAATTTATATAAAAATTTATCGAATTAAAATTCAATTATATGTTTAGCGATACGCGTGTAATTTTGTCTATCTAGCTTATGGAAAGTGTCGCATAGACCTTCAAACCTGTATAAAATCAAATAAGATTTTTTTAATTATATATTTATACTTTTTTTCTTAACAGTGAGCTTATAACAAACAGTAAATTAAAAAAAAATAAAAAATAAAGAAAAAAAAGTATCCCTCGGCTTAGACAAATAGTGAGAGAGGGATGAGTGATCTCTTAGTTAGAAAGGAGAACGATAAGATAAGAAACATAAGATAGATTAAAATAGAATTTTTTTAAAAAATTTCGGCAAACATGAAATAGAGATGAGTGATTTGGCTGGAAAGAGAACGATAAGACAAGAAAATAATATAGAATAAAATAGATTTTTTTAAAAAATTTCGTCAAACATGAAAGAGAGAGAGAGAGAGTCTCAGTTTGGAAGGAAGACAAAATGAAAAAAGGGATTTTTTTTACCTTTGTTTAGAGGAGAGAGTAAATTATTCTTCTCTTTTAGAGAGAATAGAGGAAAGGGAAGATGACAAGTGTTTGATTTTGTGCTAGCTGAAAAAATAGTGAAGAGAGTGAGTCGGCTGAGTGATTCGAGGGCTGGTCATGGTATAGTTTGAAGTATCGTGAATGAAGGCTTGAGCTATACAGATATGTGAAGGGGATGACAAAAAGAAAGTTGAGAAAGGAATGGAGAGGTGCAAAAAGAAGCTTGTCGACAACCAAGTTAGAGGTCATCGATATTTGACATGCAAATGAAGATGGCCGAGCAATGAAAAAAAAAGGATAAAATCTAATGCACGGAGGTGAGTCAGCGAGTTTTACCTGCTTGGGTGGAGAGACGTGAATAGATGGGATTAGGCAAATAATGAGAGGGCTGCTACTATTATTCTTTTCTTTTTTTAGACAATTTATTTTATTCAATTCGGTCTACATTAACTTGGTGCTTCAAGAACTAGAGAGCATAAAAATGACGTGATCAAAAATATAAATGTTAAAAGATTTTGGAAAAAAAAATTTCGACTTCATTTTTAAAATATTGAAAGGTGATTACTATCTTAACCATTTTAAGCAAATATGTTTCTTTTTATTATGAAAGGCTATAGAGAGATTTTTGTAATATAAATTAATTGTTATCAAATTTTAAATGTAAGTAATTAAGTATCATAATTTTAATACAATTAATTTCATTATATATATATATATATATATATATATATATATATATATATATATATAGACACAAAACCATTATATAACATGAGAAAAGTTTAAAGTAGAAAATTAGATTAATGCGTTACAGAGAGAGAGAGAGAGAGAGAGAGAGAGAGACACACACCATTATGGGTACGAGTTACTCTCCATACTAAAATTCAATATAAATAGGGAAAAAACTCTCAACCGATTTATATTATTTCTTATATCAATCGTGAATCATCAAAATCTTCTTAGTTGATTTAAAACATGATATTACAAAAAAAAGAAATTGATTAATTAAGCATTTAGAAGCCAATAAGTGACAGAAAAACTCAAAATTTGAAGTTTATTTCTACTAGTTCATTCCCGATGGTGACTCTAAGCATTCTTTATTCTTTCAACTGAAGGCAAGTAGCCCTCCATTTTCATTCCCAAGGAATTCTACCTCTGGTTTCATTTCCATCCTTTTCTACTATTTTTTTTTTTTTTTTTGGAAAAAGGATGAGGGCATTTGCCCAATTTCATTCCAATAGAGAATAGTAACAAGAAGGAGCCGTATAAAGAAGGAAAAATATGAAAAACATTAACACAAAGAGGATCCTTTGATCTCAGAGACAAAAAATCTGTAAAGTTCAGAAGTCAAAAATAGCAAGAGGAAAATAAGCCTCCACAGGACTTAGAGACACAAAAATTGAGATATAACCAGATTGCAACGTTCCAGCGGTTGATGCCACCCGCCATCCGATGGGTCGATAGAGTGGAATCTCCAGAGAGTAGAGAACAACTGTGGCGGTCGGACTAAGGTAAAGCACTTCCAGTTGCGGGTAACACCATCCAGGGAGGAACCATTAAGGGTGCTGAAGGAAAAATAAATGTAGGATATAATGCCTACTTCAGCAAAAATCTCATCAGCGTCCAGTTGGGATCGAAGACAAAACGAAATCCATCACGATGGAGAGCAAGAGCATGTATCCATAACCAGAGAGGAAGAAAGGGGACCAAGTAAACAAAAATAGAAAAGAACAAGAAGAGAGCCACCGGGACTTACGACAGAAACAAGAAAAGCAAATTAAAAAAAAAACACAGAGCCATCAAGCCAAAAATTACCCATCTCCCCCGGGCTCAGACAAAACCATTCAACAAACCTCACGCTGGAGCGTTTCCACAGTAGAGAACATGTTCGGCGAGCCTGCTACTTCAATCTCAATCTGATAATAAGAAGAACAATAACAATAAAGGCGTAGCGATGAAATCCTTAGTTCTCGGCACTATGACTGAAGTAGTTTTATCGATCAGTTGTTGTACTCTGTGGCGTTAACACTGACGATTAAGCTGCGTGGGATTTAATGTATCCCTTTTTTTTATATCGGGATATACGAGATCGACGGATATGATCAGAGCGCAATCTTCAAAATAAATTAGATAAGATTTGATAATTCATTTTGTATTCTCCAAAGTTTTAATAGGAGTTAGTATAAACTAAATAATTTCTTCTTAGAAAGAGAGGAGGGCCACTTAGATGAAGTCTTAACTATATTGTTATATCTTTTAAATTGCATTATATTATATTCAGGCTATTAAATTATACTTTCTTTTATTATAACTCTTATATTACACTCTTTTATCTGTCTTATAATTTATTATGTTATAACTATTATAATTACGCCAGTCATATCAACTTTATAATTTAATGTGTTAAAATTATTAAAAATATCTTCAATAGATAACTTATGTTTAGATTATATTCAATCATGTTTTTAGTCTTATTTGAATAGAATTTCAATTTTATTTTAAGCCACTTTGAACTTGTGCCCTAGCTTAAGCCCCTTATGAACTATGTTAAAATCCTATGTGAGATGGAGTGTCAAAATTGACCACAATAACTCGTCTGAATCCAACTCAAAAAATTGGTTGGGTTAACCGAATAATTTTTAGCGGTTGTGTTAGAAGAAATTGGTCCGTTTGATATTTGGGACGGGTTAGCCCACAAACCCAAAATTGACTCGATATTGACCCACCAACTCGAAAAATTTGGGTCGGATTCGGGTTGAAGTTTTTTACCCGTTTAATAAACGGGTCGTGTTCGGGTCAAAACCTATTCGAGTCGGGTCAAATTCAGGTCATACTCGATCCCAATTCCGAATTGACACCTCTATATGATTCAAACAAAAGTTGAAATCCTGTTTGAATAACCTTGCTCAAATGTGATTCTAACACCATCTGAATAAATCTTAAATATCATCTAAATTTTGCTCGAATATAGTTTGAATATTTTCCAAATTTTAATAGCTCAATTTATATTTAATTAAGTAATCTATAATAAAAATGATGGCATTATAATTTAAAATAAATTATCAGACATACTTCTCCAAGATAATAAATAAGAGTATTTTTCAATTATGACAATTATCAAATATATAAAATCAAAATTTTCTAATTTAAATAAATATAGTTATTAATTAAAAGAAAAAAAAAAGTTAAAAGGCATCTAACTATCCCTAGTGAATTTAAATAATTATAATTTATATTAAATATGATCGACTTTCAATATTTGACTAATGAATATTAAAACCGCTACCAAGATTGATTTGGAATAATTAAAAACTTTAAATTAAAGATCTTCAGCTTTTGAAAAAGAAAATAATGAAGATATTTCGCAATACAATGATGGCTACTAGAAGTATCGTTGAAGCTTCCTTCATTTTTCCTCAGGTTCTCTATTAGTTTAATGCGCTTGAACGTTGACTAATATAAGGACTGAATAAGATATTAAAATATTTTAAATTATAATAAAAATTATGGATAAATATATTGTTACGTGCTAAAAAATTAGTTGCGGTAGAATAAAAGTTTATGCCTTAACTTTGTTGTGAGATCTAACATGAGATGTTTGAAGAATGACAAGAAAACCAATTTTTTATAGAAAATCCGACAGGGAGAAAAAATCACGGCAGGCTTGTAAAATCTTTCACTATATATTTATTTGAGTACGCTTTTCCCAATAACGGAATTACGAATTGTATAAGAAGCGACAATATGAATCTCGAATCGAGTAACCTTTATGTGGTGGTTGTGATATGCTTATGATTGATGATGGAACAATGAGGAACAAGCAGCGGTGATGGTCGGTGGTAGTGATGATCGGCAACGATGGATAGTCAGCGAGATACGGTCGATAATTGACCGATAGTAGTGATAGTGATGGTTAGTGTGATAGCCGATAATGACGATTGATGAGCGATGATCGATGGTGGTGGCGCGGCGACGGTGGTTGGTAGCAGCGGCAAACGATAGGTCGGATGGCCAAACGGCGATGATTGGCGATGATGATGGTTTATGCGCTCAAAAATTCACCACCAAACTCTTGATGAAGAGTGGTTTTGAAATATATGTAATTTTAGGTAGGATGGAATAGTAGATAAGACACTATCGAGATTTCATCCTCATTTGGTGATTTTTAGATCTGGTTCCAAGTTTCTATATGCAAGCCCATAGTTAATTACCTCTCAATAAGTGAGAGAGAACTTTTGATTAAGGCTAGTTATTAGATCGCTTAATGCGTAGTGTATAGTAGCAGCATGTAGAGTATTGAAATTTAAGATATAAAATTTATCATTTCAGCTTAAACCGGATGGTTGGGGGAATGATGTGCGTGCCTAGATCCTGTGGTTCATCATCCGAGGCGGTTGTCCTAGTCTACTTAGTCGAGGAGGTAGTCGAGACGATAGAAGGATCCTCATCGAACACATGGGTTATGTCCAAGAAAGACGGGGTGGTGTTTGTCTAAGGAGTCTTAAGTTTATCTTAGGCGATAGAGGGTTGTTTTCTTTATCAAGTATATCCTATGATTCACAACTCAAAGGGAGGAGAGCCATGGAGTCTGGCACCGTCGGGAGGACTGAGTCATCTTCTAATCATGGAGCTATTATCAAACCTGATTCAGGACAGGTCTTACTAGCAAGAGAATGATTGAGAGTGAACATGGCGATACTTGATTTGACATTGGCTCATTTGTGAGCTAGAGTTTTCTTAATTTACATTTGCGGAAGATGGATTGATTGGATTTGATTTAAGTTTTAAATGATATAATTTCATTTAAGCAGTTTCATATTGCAATTTGAAAATTGATTAGTTGGCATATGTTTAAGAGCTTTAGATCCTGTCAACTCTGTTTAGCTTCTAACAGAGGATTAGATTTACTATCACCTGATAGAATCAATTTCTCTGATATTTTACTGATTTGAAGCTCTTATTCTAGATTTTTAAGTTTTGTTAACCCGTGAAGCATCCTCAGACACTTGAATTTAGGCATTCAGCATAGTGACGGGGCACATGCGGGTGTATATAGATTAGTTATTTATCTAATGAGACAATCGTAAGTCTATCTTAGTGGATAGAGAGCTATTTTCCCTATCAAGTATACCCTATGATTCACAACTCAAAGCGAGCCATTGGGAGCATACGATACGTGTGATCATTAATATAATGGAGCTGATTAGCCAAACCACTCGATCGAGGACCACGGTCATAAGCGCTTCATCGTGGAACTCTTCAAACCAGTTCAAGGACGCGTCACGTCCTTCTTGACAAGAGATTGATTGAGTGAACATAATACTTGATTTGACATTGCCTCCTTTGAGCTAGAGTTTGCTTAAATTATCACCTTGACAAACAATTACAGAAGATGAATATATTGATTTTGATTTAATTTTTTAGTGATAGAGTTTCATTTAAATAGTTTTAGATAAATATTTGAAAAAAATTGATTTGATTTGATTTGAGAATTGAATAATTTGAATATATTTAAGAGCTTTAGATCTGACTCTATTTTCTAATAGATGATTAAATCTACTTTCACTTGACATTCGGTTTTGATATTTCAGCGATTTGAAACTCTTATTATAAGTTTTAGGTTTTGTTAACGGGACTAGTCCAAGACTAACCGGAAGCTACTAGACATCCTTAGACACTTGAATTTAGGCATTACGATTAATGGGCACATCGCGGTGTTTATAGTTCAAATAATTTCACCTAATTAGTGATTTTATTGATTTTGATAATCATAATTAGAATAAAATTCTCTAATTTTTGATTAAAGAGTCTTATGATTTTTGTAGATTTTGATTAAGTATATGTCTTATCTTATACAAAGGGTTCAGTCGGTGGCGAAGAAGGCTTTGATTTAGATTATAATTTCACACATTTCTTGCACTTAGCTTACTTATTGAGCTTTTGTAATTTTTCAACATGATTACACTCAATTTACATCAATTTTAATAATTTATGCGATTTCAACATTTAATGCTTTACCACTTAAGCAAATTACATAAAGACAAGAATCGCCTCCACATATATATAAGAGTTATTAAACTCAATTTGGATTTATCCTTAAATTTTGAGTTTATTGCAAGTTTATTATGAGTTTAGCATTAACCCCTCAATTTCAATTAAAACTTGTTTAATTTTGAGTAATTTGCAAGAAAAGAGAACTTACTTTACATTTGAGCCATAGATTGTAATTAGAGTTTGTGAGTTTAGTATTAGCCTCCCCAAAGTTTGTGAGTTTAATATTAGCCTCGCCAAAAATTTGTGAGCTTAATATTATCCTCCTCCCAATTTTTACTTGCATTTTAAATGAGTATTCTATTATTTTTCAAAATTTGCTTTAAAGGTCCCCCAACTTTTTTTTCATTTGACACTATAAAATTAGTTGTGTTCTCTTACTTACTTGTTAACCTATTTCATTCTCCCATTTTCTAAGTAAAAGATTTGACAAAATTTGGTAGCCTCCCGACGCCATCCACGCAGGGTCTGACGGAGTGTTTTTTGCTCACGCCTTACAGTGTCTGACACCACATCCGATCTTCTTTTCATCTGCTCACAGCACAATGAAGTCTTTAAACCTGCAAGAATACATATAATGCAATATATAATCATCCATTTTTTTCTCTAAGTCTGTAATTTAGACAAAATTTTGACAACATTTCCCATAGTGGGAGCTTACATCTAACAACTGGTTTAGTTACCTCATCGAAGGAATGAAATGCTTCTACACGCTTTTTTATCCCCAGCCTAAAGCACACAATGAGGTCTTCAAACCTGAAAAGACAAATACATATGCAAATAATTTTCACACATTTAGAAGAGTTGAGCCATTATGATCATATATGGATGCATCATGCAATTTGGATCATTTGTCTATTGCAACTCATTTGGAAGTATCTTTTCAAACCTTTTAGATTTGACAAACACTTGAACACGAGCCGGATTCTAATTGGCCTTCTTGAAATAATGAATTTTTTCATGCATGCACAAGCAAGGAAGAAAACGGAGGAGGAGAGTAAGGAAGAAACGAAAACCGAAACCGTAACCAAAGAGAGCTGGCCGCGGATCAGGTTCGGCCTGGCGAGAGACGCACAGGGGCCGACGACATTCTGGTTTGCACGAGTTGATCGCCACGGGGTTGAGAGCCGCATGCGAACGATGGAAGTGATACGGTCAGGAACGCCGCGGGTCCGAACCAGACGCGATTTCACGGGAGTGGGCAGAGAGAGAGAGAGGAGCCATGGTTTTGTGCTCTAAATCCAAAGAACAGATCCGATCATTGACACTCGGTCCGTCTCCGTGATGATATTTCAAGAGTTGAAGCATTCGCTTTCACATAAAATCATCACAAAACAACTTGGTGGAGTTGGCACAGAAAGAGCGCATGGGTCGCCTGAGCACATACGCACTTTGGTGTCGCCGATGTAGCCAAACCGCGATCACAACCGACAGAGCTCGATGTCCAAGACCTTCCCAAGTTCCACGCAATGTCATTTGATGCTTGTTCTCCGCTTGGGAGACGCAACAGAACGAGAGGAACAACCATGTAGACTTCATCTTTGAGGGCAAAGGAGGTGAAGACGCCGATGGTTGGGGATCCGAATCACTACCGCTGACGGTGCAATGCCATAAGGTTCGAGGTGCCATGGTGGGAGCCGATCCGCTTGGATTTGTCGCGATGTAAGGATAATGAGCACTCGATAAGCCATTGAAAGCGAGAGAGAGACACCGAAAAAAATGAACCACTGAGAGAGAGAGAGACAGTAAAAGGATACAAATGCATATGTGGATTAGGTCCCGGAAGAGGATAGCCTCTTGCTTGAAGAAGCGACCATGTTTCTCGAGGTGGAAGAGCTCACACCAAGAAGTTCCACCACCATATGCACGTAGTCAACTTGTACACTGAGGTCGCCGATGTGACCGATTTTGCACTCATCCAATTGAGAGTGCAATGCCTCGCTTTGATAGATTTCGATATTTCAAAGCCAATGGCTAATTTCATGAATATAGGTCGTTTGACCTATGTCGATGCCTCCCCGACCTCGATATACATGCAAGCGCACTTGAGCTTGATCGGTTGATCGTTAGATTTTGCAATATTTATATTCTGATCAATTTCAACATTTTGAATGCTGAGAAGTCCATTCATCGATTGGAGATCATTTCACCATTTTCGGTGATGTCCGTGCATTTTGAACCCGATTTATGATCGTCGCTCAAGTCCATCAAATTTATCTTGTGAGCTTGTCTTGATTTATGACACATATGTGGAGGTCAACAAATGCCCCCAAAAATGTTATTCTCCCATAAAGCGAGTCACGCTTGTTGAAAACTGGTTGACCTTTATGGCCATAAACTCGTGATCATTTAGCTTCGCCACCAAGCTTTCAAATTTTGAGATTTGTCAGTATGTTGCCTTATTTAGACATACTAAATGACTAGCTTGACCGATTTGTCGAATGGACTTATCGAGAAGAGTTCTTGCACCATCTACTATCCGCTTCAATGACTTTGAAGATCTTTTTTTTTGTCATTGCGATTTAAGCTTCCTCGATCCCTATGCTTGGTTTGGGTTTGATGGAGAAATTGGTTATTTTGATGAAGGACTCGCTTGGGAATCGATTTATTCGCTTTGAACGGATTTGAAATTTCTTATATCCTAGCTTTGAGCTTGACATTGATGAAGGATTAACCGATTTGTCAACATTGACTTGTCGAAGTGTATGTACACCATGAACCTTGTGTCTGCTGCTTTGACGGGTTCGTTGAAGGGTACATATAGATGACCCAGCCTTTTGGCTTATATGCGGTCAATGTTGAGTTATTAGCCTAACAACATGTGCTTTAATAGACTGAACAACTACAAAATTCCTTTAATTCGACCATCGGCTTTGTATGAACTATGGAATTGCTTCCTCGGTCCTATGCTTTGACAGACTTGATGAGGAGATAGACTTTGATATGTGCTTTGAGCTTGATCGATCAATTGAGAATATATTGAAATATCACCTTTGATAGATGAAGGTTGATTTGAGGCAACCCCGAATTGAGCATTTCCTCGCTTGATCTATCGATCAAGTAGAGATCTCCTGGATCCCCGCTTGTAATCACTAAGCTGGATCTGGTTTGAAATTAAACAACTATCGTCATTTGACTGACGAGCAAGGGCTCTTTCACTGCGGCCTTTTCTCGCGGCTTGTTGAGTGAGGAGAGCGTCAGCAACTCGACCATATCTGGGCTTGTTGAGTTCGACCAGAACATACTCGAATCTCACTTAAGTTGTAGTGAGTTTGTGATTTTTATTATCTAACGGGGGCTCTTTCCCTGGCTTTTCTCGCGGCTTGTGAGTGAGGAGAGCAAGAACTCGCCATTTTTGGGTTTGTTGACCTTTATAACCCATCCGTGTCCTAGACTTTAAGATGTAGATTGATGTTTCTCCAACTTAATTGATTGAAGTTTCTAAATCGAGAGTTATTCTAACTTGATATCTAGAATTTGGCAACTGGAGAGATTTTGACATTTGGGATTATCTTTCATGCATAAAAATAGATTTTTTTTTTCGCAAGACTCGCAACTTAAAGATATTAACTAAATAACAAAAATAAAATATTAACTAAATAACTAAACTAATAACAAAAATAAAAAATAACTAAACTAATTAACTAATAACTAATAACTAAACTAATAAAACCTAAAAAACTAATAACTAAAACTAAAATAATAACTAAATAACTAAACTAATAACTAAACTAATAACTAATAACTAATAAAAACTAACCTAATAAATAATAATAATAATAATAATAATAAAAATAAAACTAATAACTAAACTAAATAAAATAAAACTAACTAATAAATATTAATAAAACTAAATAATTGAACTAATAAAATAAAACTAACTAGCTAATAATAATATAATAAAACTAATAACTAAAAAAAATAATTTAAAATGAATAAATAAACTAATAAGCTAAAATTAATAATAAAAAACTAAAACTAATAATAACCTAAAATTCAATTAATAAAATAACCCTATTATAATAATAACTATTAATAAAACTAATAAAACAATAACCTTACTAATAACTAATAATAAACTAAAAACTAATAATAATAATAATTAAAAAATAATAAAACTAACTAATGAAATAATAAACTAAATTAACAAACTAATAAAATAAATAAAACTAATTAATAAACTAATAATCAACAACTAACTAATAAAACTAAATAATAAACTAATAAACTACCTAGAACTATTAACTAATAAATAACTAAAATAAAATTTCTAACAGCTTAAAATATTAAAAGCAGCTGAAGCTTAACAAAAGGCATTCTAACAAATAAAATTTTCATGTTTGAGTATTGCTTTAATTAAATAAGTAGGCCTACATGTACATCAGTAAGGTACTAGCAAAATAAAACTAATAACTAACTAATAAAACTAACTAATAACTAACTAATAATCAACTAATGATAAATAACTAATAACAAACTAATAATTAACTAATGATAAATAACTCATCGATAAAACCACTTCATACTATGTTGAATTACTATCGTGGCACGATCACCAATAAGGTAAAACTAACCTGTATAACCATGATCTAAACCCAGCTCACATTCCCTATTGGTGGGTGAACAATCCAACACTTGGTGAATTCTGCTTCATAATGATCGGAAGAGTGGACAGAAGGATCAAAAGCAATGTCGCTATGAGCGCTTGGTACAAGCTAGTTTGGGCTGCATTTAGCCTTGGATGAAATTTATCACCCGATTAGGGCTGCATTCACAAACAACCCAACTCGCCGGTAGCGCCACGTGTTGCGGCAAGGTTCGGGCTGAATGGGGCTCTCACCCTCCTCGGCGCCCCTTTCCAGGGGACTTGGGCTCGGTCCATCGCTGAGGATGCTTCTCCAAACTACAATTGACGGCTGACGATTCCCATCTTTGGGCATGTCCCGGTTAAGCTCATTGTTCGTATTTTTTCTCCTCCAGGATTCCAAATCAATGAGATAATGATTCGCCTTGTCTGTGCAGCTTCCACCTTTCAACATTAACTTCGCAGTTCTCCGCACAATGTGTTTTGGTCAATGATCATCAACCCACTCGGAACCTTCGACTTTCCTTCCTAAGTTTGGAAACCACCATCTGAAATTGGGTGGATCACCGGTCGGCGATACTTCATCGGACCATTCAATAGGAGCAGCGGTGTTAGGTTATTAGTTTTTTTATAAGTTTAGTTAGTTTGGTTATTAGTTATTTATTTTATTATTTTTATTATTATTAGTTTTATATAGTTATTTATTAGTTTATTAGTTTTATTGTTATTTAGTTATTATTATTATTTTTATTAGTTATTAGTTTAGTTATTATTAGTTAATTTTCTTAGTTTTTATTAGTTAGTTATTAGTTATTATTTGTTATTATTAGTCATTAGTTTTTAGTTATTAGTTATTGTTAGTTAGTTAGTTTAAGTTATTAATTTATTAATTGTTGTTTTATTATTTATTAGTTAATTATTTATTATTAATTTTAGTTATTTAGTTTATTAGTTTAGTTATTTTTAGTTATTAAGTTTATTAGTTAGTTATTTTATTATTATTATTATTATTTATTAATAATAGTTTATTAATTTTTTATTAGTTTTATTAGTTATTAGTTATTAGATATTATTATTGGTTAGTTATTTAGTTTATTTTAGTTATTTTAGTTATTAGTTTTATTAGTTTTATTATTATTATTAGTTTATTAGTTATTTTGTTGTTGTTTGTTGTTGTATTAGTTATAGTTAATTTTTTAGTTAGTTATTATTAGTTTTAGGTTAGTTATTTAGTTAGTTTTTTATTATTATTTTTTAGTTAATTTTTATAGTATTTTATTTAATTTTAATTAGTTATTAGCTTAATTACTATTAAGTTTATTAGTTATTAGTTTTATTATTAGTTAGTTATTAATTTTATTATTAGTTTTATTATTATTAGTTATTAGTATAATTAGTTTTTATTAGTTATAATTAGTTTTAGTTAGTTATTATTAGTTTTATTAGTTTTATTTGTTTATTTATTAGGTTTTAGTTTATTATTTAGTTAGTTATAGTTATTATTATTATTATTATTATTTAGTTATTAGTTTTATTAGTTATTATTTAGTTATTATTAGTTTTATTTATTAGTTAGTTAAGGAGCCTCATGTTCAATCCGATCAGTTTTGATGATAACAAATGAATGCTTGGATGTTCTAATGAAAGTTTTATGTGTTTAAGATATATTAGTTGTTAATTACAGATCCAATACACCTCACAATATGTTTAAGAAAATTACAAGAATACAAGAATGAAAGATAGATCAAAATGAATAATGTGAAGCTCAAGATATAATATTTTAGGTTATATGTATTTATAACTATCTTAGAAATTCATATGAGTTCATTGGTAGAAATCAATTTGCACACAAATTAACATATTATTTTAATGAGATTAATTTATATAAAAATTTATCGAATTAAAATTCAATTATATGTTTTACACCACTGCGGTCGTGTAATTTTTATTTTCGCACTTATCGCATAGACCTTCAAACCTGTATAAAATCAAATAGGATTTTTTTAATTATATATTTATACTTTTTTTCTTAACAGTGAGTTTATAACAAACAGTAAATTAAAAAGAAATAAAAAATAAAGAAAAAAGTATCCCTCGGCTTAGACAAATAGTGAGAGAGGGATGAGTGACCTCTTAGTTAGAAAGGAGAACGATAAGATAAGAAACATAAGATAGATTAAAATAGAATTTTTTTAAAAAAAAACATGAAATAGAGATGAGTGATTTGGCTGAAAACGATAAGACAAGAAAAAAATAATATAGAATAAAATAGATTTTTTTAAAAAAATTTCGGCAAACATGAAAGAGAGAGAGAGAGTCTCTCAATTTGGAAGGAAGACAAAATGAAAAAAAAGGATTTTTTTTACTCTTTGTTTAGAGGGAGAGTAAATTATTCTTCTCTTTTTAGGAGAGAATAGAGGAAAGGGAAGATGACAAGTGTTTGGTTTTAGCTGGAAAAGTAGTGGAGAGAGTGGAGGATTCGAGGAAGGTGGTATAGTTTGAAGTATCGTGGATGAAGGCTTGAGCTATACAGATATGTGAAGGAGATGACAAAAAGAAAGTTGATAGAGGAATGGAGAGGTGCAAAAAGGAAGCTTGTCGACAACCAAGTTAGAGAGGTCGTCGACATTTGGCACATACAAATGAAGATGGCCGAGCAATGAAAATGAAAAAAAGGATAAAATCTAATGCAAGGAGGTGAGTCGGGGTTTTACCTGCTTGGGAGGAGAGAATAGATGGGATTAGGCAGAGAATGGGAGGGCTGCTACTATTATTCTTTTTTTTTTTAGACAATTTATTTTATTTAATTCGGTCTGCATTAACTTGGTGCTTCAAGAACTAGAGAGCATAAAAATGACGGGATCAAAAATATAAATGTTGAAAGGTTTTAGAAAAAAAATTTTCGATTTTATTTTTAAAATATTGAAAGGTGATTACTGTTTTAACCGGATTTTAAGCAAATATGTTTCAAAGGCTATAGAGAGATTTGTAATATAAGTAATTAATTGTTATCAAATTTTAAAATACTAAAGTGGTCATATAAAATGCATTCTCATTACTATAAAGAAATGATAATAAAATGCATTACCAAAAGTTATGCTTTTTTCATCATCTTATAAAATCCTAAATAAATATTATTAAAGAATATATGAGCTTTTTGACATCAATATAAGAAAATATAAAGATATTTTATTATATTAAATAAATATGGATTTTTTTTTATTATTATTATAAATTATTAAATCAAGTAATATGATTATGGCTTTCATTATTTAGTGCAAATTTAGGCTTATTTAACTTTTACTAAGTATGCTAATAATATATCACATTTACTATATGTGGTTTAATATTTTATAAATAGATTTTAATATATTTAACATGAATAACAATTAAGTATTAATAATTATAAACTTTATTATTTTAATAATTAATATTTTATGTTTAATAAGTAATTAGCTATAATACAAAATTTATAGTTTAATTATGACCTTTGGTATTTAGATGTAATGGTTAATATTTAGTAAATTAGTTTAAGAATATTTGGAGCTTTAAGAATGAATTCAACATGGAATTGGTTTAAATAGGGCTAGAAGCCAACTATGTCAAATCTATCTAAGTCTAACCAACTTTGGGAAAATGTCTTATTTGAAGGTTATCAAGTAAGAATCATAGATTTTACTTGAATTGGAAAAAGAACCCTTTCAAGGAGTGATCTAAAAAAGTTTAGTTTTATTAGAGTTTATTTGATATTTATTTTTGATTACTATAATGCCTAAATAAAAAAAATCATAGTGGACCAAATAATGAAGGCCAGGGTTTTAAAATTGGTACTTAATATAACATCAAGAACAAGAAAAAAACACATCAAAATTGATATACAGAGAATGTAGTTTTAATTTAGAAAACATTAATTTATTTGGTGAAGTTTAAAATGGCCTAGCACTACACATAGTTAAACAATGTTTGACTTTAACCAAGGATTGACATACTGGTAGGGTTCTTGCAGAGTATATTGTGGTAGAGAATTTAGTAAAATGTCTGAGAATATTCAATATATAGTGAAAAACAATCACCAAAGAAATATTTATAAATACACCAAAGGTATAACCACACACTACTCACCAAAATATTGTCGTTGGAAGAAGGCTACCGCCAAGCAACCTTCAAGGTTTTGTCCACCAAGCCTAAAACATCATAGAATTTTTGAAAATTTTCATAATCAAATAATAAATACTTATCACATCAATAATTGATAATTACATGGTCACAAGTCATTTTTCTACATGTCCTGAATCCATTCCATGGGCAAAAGGCACAACTAATTGTGGGCTCCAAAAATTCACGACCGACCTCTTTTGATGAAAAGAGTGATTTAAAGTGTCGGTGAAATTTTCAGAAGGCAGATGAAATAGTAGATAAGACACTACCCAGAGATTTCGTCCTCATTTGGTGAGAACTTTAGATCTGGTTCCAAGTTTCCTATAGGCGCAAGCCCCTATAGTTAATTACCCCTCCCAGCAAGTGTGAGAGAACTTTCGATTAAGGCTAGTCATTAGATTGCAAAATGAGCAGTGTAGTAGCAACATGTAGAGTTTTAGAATTTAAGATATGAAATTTATCATTTTAGTTTAAACGGGATGGTTGGGGGAATGATGACGTGCCCGATCTAGATCCCATGGTTCCGTCATCCCGGGCAATCGTGGTTCCTAGTCTACTTAGTTAGAGGAGATAGTCGACCCAACCTAGCATAATGATCCTCATCGAACACATGGGTTACGTCGAGAAATCCTTGTAGGGGTGGTGTTTGTCTAAGGAGACTGGCGAGATCCATGGATTTGTCGGCGTGTAAGGATACAGAACCGTGGATAAGTTGCCATTGAAAGCCAAGAGAGAGAGATGCCACTGAGAAAAAATGAACGACCGGAGAGAGAGAGAGAGCAGGTGCAGAAAAGGCGGCCACAATAGGCGTAGATGTGGGTTAGGTCCTGGAAGAGGATAGCAGCCTCTCGGTCGGAGAAGCGGCTGTGTTTCTTGAGGCAGTGGAAGAGCTCGTCAGAGTTCCACGACCACATGCACGTGGCTTCCTTGTACATGGCCCGATGTTGGGGTGACCGGAGAAGAAAATCTCATATGAGGTTTCTTTTTTACAAATAGCCATCAATCGATCCTTAGTTTGCATGAGCGGATGCAGTTTTTCTCCTTACGGTTGAGGGAGACGGAGCCGAGAGCGGAGAACGAACGGTTCCTTGGAGGAGGAGTGAGGTTGAGTGACTATGCACCGCCGGTTTGAGTTATTGGAAATTAATAGATTTTTTTTAATTAATTTTCCAAATATTAATCAATTTCAAAAAATAAATTTTATGCCAACATCATCATATGGTCAATATATATATATATATATATATATATATATATATATATATATATATATATATATATATATATATATATATATATATATATACTTAAGATTATTTTGATATTACGAGCATAGCAACCGTGGTTTATTGAGGGCCGTCCAAGTGTCAATTGAGTCGATTTACTCAAAATACGCATCATTTCTTTTGACCGCTCGATTTTTGCGCAAACTCATCCGAATTGAGTGCGAACAGTCTTGTTTGATTTTGACATTTGAAGCCAATGATGCGATTAATTTCATGAGCGGAGGTCATTTGACCTATGTCGATGCCTCACGACTCGATATGTCGCGTGCAGCGGCGACTTCGAACTTTATCGGTTGATCGTTAGATTTTGCAATATTTATATTTTGATCAATTTCCAGCGTTTTGAAATGGAGAAGTCCGTTCATCGATCGAAGATCATTTCGACCATTTTCGGTGATGTCTAGTGCATTTTGAATCCCGATTTATACCGTAAACAGAAGTCCCCGATAATTTTATCTTTCAATAATGAACCTCGTACATCAACAATCCCTTTAAATAACATTAAGAAAAGAGATTTAAACTTTCTATTTGAAGAAGAAAAAAATAATATGAATACTCAATTATAAAGTTCATTTAGAACCCTAAAAGATAATTTTTCATCAAGATTCTTTCTAAGAAAACATATTCTAAATGAATCATCTATTCATATTTTATTTCAACATGTCCTATATAACTTAATTTATAAGGTGACAAATTTTATATTTTGTGAATCTATGCCACATTAAATTTTCCTCAAGAATTAAAAATCATCAAGTCCTCGAGTCACAATATATAATATAACAAGTAGGTGAATTTTAAAAGAGTAGGTATAGATTCCTTCACATCACCACAAGAAGATTGAGAGAAGTCAAATCTTGCAACTCTTTGTCTTAAAGTTCAGAAACAAATGATTTTAATCTTAAAAATATGATCCTTGGCGGTATTTGAGGCTAACCCAATGAGTTGCAACTTTAGTAGAACTTAGGTTAAATATCAAAAAGGCAGTATAAAGACTAGATGGACCTTTAGTATTGTTCTAGGTGTTTCTAGAAGCACACTTAGCATTATCCTTAGGATATTTAACTATCATGAAACATACTTCCTTGCTTGAGGGTGAGTGCCTAATTCATATAAAACTTTATCATTGCATCTTGACAACATGAATAATATTATATGATCCTTAGGTGTCATGACATCTTGACATCATGAATAATATTATATAAAACTTCATCATGACATCTTGACATCATGACATCTCGAAATCATTTTTTTCATACAGAGAAATGAGTTTAAACCTTTATTTACAAGAAAATTTAAAAAAAAAATGAGCATCAAAACTGAAACCAACAAGTTGTGAAACCCTACTCAAAGCAAATAATTATGCTACCAAATTATTAGAAAACAGACGAGCAAAAATCAGTTAATATACAGTCAATATTAGAAGGCTATCTGATAGATTACCTTTCAATCTCAAGTTATATACACAGAGCAAACCTAGGCCTTTGATAATGTCATATACAACTTCAACGGCTACCTGAAATACAGTATAGAAGAATTATAACCAGAAAATAGCTAAGAAACATTACTTGTGACAACCGGTGGGAAGCTTTGTAGTGAATGCTTATCGTCCTAAGTATTTCAAAGAGCTTGCGTTTTGAAACTAAAATACAAAAATAATAATAATAATAATAACATTATATTTTTCACAGGGTAAACCACAGTTAGTAATATGTTCACATAAATCAGTAGGTTTGGTTACAGTGCGAGCATACCGCATGTACAATTTCTTCAAGCTTGGATAGGAGCTTTTGCTTCAATTTTTCAGCTTCCCTTATTGAATCAGCTTCTTGACATAAACTATCACTCTTATAGAATTGAAAGAGTTATATTAGAAATTTCAAGCAGCTAACTACTCTACAAATGGAAAAATAAATCATTTAAAAAAAAACAACAAAAAATTTGCTTAGATTGAGTTTCAAATCTGTTAAATTTGCTCTGAGATGAATGTGATATAAATTTTTGATTGGTTGTTTATGTATTATGCTTATCTCAAAGTAAATCCAAGCATGTTAAGATCCATTAAGATTCAATTTATTTTCAACCTGTTTAGTTGAATGCCTAAACACTTGCGTTTGTTTAAAAAAAAAATTGTTCTTTGGAGAAGAGTTTTACCCTAGCGACCATATCTTCAAGCTTCCTTTCCCTAGGCTCGAGGCACTTAAGCAGCTGTTCCACTTCTGTGGCATTATTGAGTTTATGAAGATCCGCTGCCTGTCTTACATGTCTCTCCTTTTCTGTTGCTCTGAGCAACTCCTCAGCTTGTTTTACTGAAAAATGTTTTTTTTTTTTGGCTTTCAGCAGGAAGAATAATCATGAAACAAAAGCGAAAAAATTTATTCTAACAAACAAGGATATGCTTTGTTGGTAAAAATGCTAACAAAAGACAAACAAAATTAGATCAGTTACAATAAGCACAACCTTTCCCTTGTAATTCAAACACCTTTGCTTCAAGGGACATATCAGAAACCGCATCATTACTCAACTTGACCTTCAAAGCCTTGAAGTCCTTATCAATATTTTAGCTGAATTTATCTGAAGCAATCAGCAATGTAGCATTATGAACAGTATCTTATAAGATTGGACTGATTTTTTAATTGGCATGGTTGAAAAATAATGATATCTAACGTTATCCCAGAGGGAAAATTTTTGATAGGATAACTGACTCAAATTTAATTAGGATGATTTTCTATCAATTAGATTTACTTTGAGATGAATGCAATAATTGACTAACCAAACAACACTTGTAACAAATTAAATATCCTGAATCATTGTCTCTCCATATTCAAAGGTCATGAAATCTTAGATATCTCAAGTTACAGAAATGCAAATTGGTGTCTCCAACCATTATCAATCAAGAGTTTGTTATGTCAACACTTAGCAGGTCGATATAAATAAAAGAAAATGATCATTTTATGCTATATCCAAGCTGAACTACAGAAAGTAATGAAAACATTGAATAAAAAAAGAGAGAATCATCAATTTGAAAATCTAAGTACCATTAAAATTCCTTCTCATGATCTATAATTTTGTTATTCATTGAAATAACAGCATTTATCATTACTTAATGGACATTTGACTAGAAATTAGATTTAGTCCAGGAAAATTAAAATTGGTAAGCATACTTGTTCCTGAGTAGCCTGTATTAGGCTTGAAAGCTTAGACATTTTTTTCCTGCAATGCAAAAAAAGAAAATTTATCAGCCGATAAAAAAATGATAAATAAGGCTTCCTTAAAAGAAGCAGTCAGCAAAGAACATGTAGATAAATTCCTAACCAGTAAAACTTTAGATTCACTGATGTTTGCTAACAAACATACGTTCATAATCACAACATAATGCTCCGAGGATTTGTTCCTCTTCAGCTTTAAATGCTTACAGAAAATGACATGATTTCAGGTGGAAGGGGGAAAAACTAGGTGAACCTGACATTGAATCAAAAGCTCTTGACCATAGGGAACTTCAAGTCTTGAAAAAACATAAAATGCAAAGAGTGAACACAAAGCATCCAGCCAAGATAAGTATATTCCGGAATAAACAAAAATATTGTAACACCAACTTTCATTAAAGCATCGGAAGCCACATTTTTTGCAGGTTTTAATCCACCCACCCTCAACCACAAAAAATGAATTTTTCAGGTCAAGGGGCTACGCAGCAGGGTGGTTCATGGTGCAGCAGAGGGCAGACACTGCACCACATAAGATGCATGTTTCCATGTAAAAAAACTAGAAATACAAACATATTTTCAGAAGATTAGGCTAGTACAGTAGCTACCAAAGAATCAATAGTTAGAAACCAAAATTTAACAAAAAAATTTTATACAATTTCAGAGCAGCTAGTGTGAAGTTTGGCTGAAAAAAAAAAAGCAGGTTTATAAACTAATACAAAAATAATAATAGATCAGCTACTACAGCCATTTTGATCCCGTTTTCTTGCAAAATAGGAATGTTTGATGGTAATTTGACTAGCAAGAACTAACAAGCTATCAAGCCTCATTCAAGGAAAAATAAAACAAAAGCCCATCAAATCCATCCAGGAAATGTTTCATACTGCTTCATCAAAGTAGTCAAAAGCCATGCAAAACTCCCCCACTACCAGACCAGGCTGGTCTCAAACAAATAATCAAGTCTATAATAAATCACCAAGCAAAAAGAAGATAATTAGAAGGGCTTAAAATGATTATCTTAAAAAAAAATCAATTTTATAAACAATGGAAACTTGCAAACTTGCACTGTCAGTTTGTACTACGGAAGAGGACTCTTCATTACCTTCAAATACACCTCTATAGCCGTATTTTTCTCTTGAACACTCTGAATTGCTACCCTCTCAAATTCTTCACTTGAGTTTATTTCTTTTTTTCTTCAAGGGCCCTCATGCATAGTAAAAGTATGTCATTGATCTCAAACTTATTTTAAAATCAAAATTATGGTAACAAAAGGTTTAATCGATATATCAAACAAAATGAGGGTTGGCGAGAGAAAAAGAATATGTGATACAAATCTAAAGCAAGTAAAAGTTGCTTATACTTTACTAGCATGGGAAGAGATTGCTTATAAAAAATGCATTAGGACTTGAGATAAGATATTTTTAGAGATCAAAGCGTGATGGATTAACTGTAAATATAGCCCGAGAGCAATGAAATGTCAAGAAAGCAAAGATTCTGTGTCAATCTTGAGAATGAAACCAGATGATTTAGCAAACAAAAATATGCAATGATTATCAAAAAAAATATCATCTATGAGATTCTCAGTTATTTCAAGTTAATCATACTGATCCACCTAGATCACTATGACCAATGCACTCCTGCAACATAATCGGAGACTGATAAGCAAAGAATTATTCTGTAAAACGATATTTCACCTGTAATTTGTCTGGAGATTGAACAATTTCAGACAGTAATTTGGAGTTTTCTTCTGCCTTTTTCAATAGCTCGAAATCTGCTTGTGAGATCTACTAACAATCATATAATCAGAAAAAAAAAACGATAAGTATAACCTCATTAAAAAATTAACAATATTAATACGCACATCATATATAATGAAAAATTGGTTACGAAAGAACTTGGTCTCAAACCT
The DNA here is from genome assembly GCA_021442155.1 of Cymbidium sinense. NCBI lineage: Eukaryota > Viridiplantae > Streptophyta > Magnoliopsida > Asparagales > Orchidaceae > Cymbidium > Cymbidium sinense. The sequence goes on from CM038215.1 coordinate 16,603,924, forward strand.
GCAGTTAACATGTTTAAGAATTTCACACAAAACATAACAAAGAAACAGATCTGCCCAAAAATTAAGGGAAGCTCAAAATGAAAATATCATATGGCTTGATAATATGAAGTTGTTTAACTATGAACATGCCACGTGCATACAAGAATGGCAGCACTCGTTCAAATATAAATCATTACAGTTAATCACGAATTAAGAAAATAAGTGCTTGAATGTGCATCTATTAATGGCTGTGGTGGGCACTGAGCCATCACTGCATGGAACTAAGATACTGGAGGTGAGGGATTCGCCCTTTTCAACCATACATTAGTTACTCAAGACATCATAAATAGAAGTGATGACATTAAGAGTATCACTAATTGATCCAACCAGACAACTCAACACGAACTTGACTGTAAAAAATTAGGTCTGAGTTGACCCGATTAATTTTCAGGTTGGTTTAGGCCAAAGAATATAAACCCTTTAACTTTTTGGGTCAACTTCAGGTTGACCTACCAACCCGAAATTGACCCGATTTAACATGTCAACTCTAATTTGACCTAATTTGCCAACGATAGTGAACTCACTTCGAATTTAACTCGATGTTGACCCAAATTTGACCCCAAATATATGCCTAAATGGGTCAATTAGGTCAGTGTTTTCAACCCGTATAATATTCGAGTTGAATTCGATCAAGCAATTTCGAGTCGAGAAAATTTTAGGTTAGGTCCGAACCTGGTCCATGAACCCAAATTGACACTCCTAGGTGATAGCACATAAACTAAAAGAATCAACTGACTTTCAAAGCACATGAAATTACCAATCAAAAATAATAATAGAGAAAATGAATTTCATAGATTTTTATTTAACAATTATAATTCTTAGATATTATTGGGTGTCAGAAAATTCTCAACAATAGAGAATAATTAGTCTTAACTTACAAAAATATCCAACACGTATACAAATAGAGATAACAAACTTTTTTACATGGAAAACTCTATCAGGGAAAAAATCCAGGGCCTTTCTCAACAAAAATAAATCGCTATGAGATTTGAGTTATAATGTTACATCCTCCCTCCTAATTGAAGAACGCAAGATTACAAGCTAAACAATTCAAGCAACAATAGCCTGATTTGGTGGTGGTTGACAATGGATACTGGTAGTCATCAACTTCAATCTTTCTTGACAACTTCAAATTTAGCTTTCAGCTCAATCTCCTAGTATTTCGGAGAGAAACATTTTGTTAATTTTAAAACATATCGCAAAATACTTCAATATATGGTCCAGGTCAATTCCCTCGAGCACAAATTTTTCTTGCAAAATTTAAGTGCTTTAATGGTCTTAGAATTAAGTGATCTTTATTGGATTCCTTTTGTTGAGCTATTCAATTTGACTATAAACATGATGAATTCAAAGATTATTTGACACTTTAATTTATACTTCAAAGCTTCTAACTAAACTTCTAAAGTTTGATTTGAGCTCATTTTGATTCAAATCAATTCACTCTTGGTGTTGATGGTTTCATCTCATCGAAACATCTAATTCTATTATAAGTTTGTTAAAATCAGAGGTTGAACGATCATGAATTTAATTTTGGAATATTCCATACATCACTTGATTCAAGCACAGCTAAAATTTGTATATGATATATCACATATGCACATAAGATAATAAAGAAGATTAATAGCATGAAAAAAAAGTAGAGCTTAATAGAGTAAATAATAAAAAATGTTAACAACATGAATCTAATTGTGAGGGGGGAATAAAGAAGGTTGCCAAGTTAATTAATCACTCTAAGAGAACCTAAGAAATAAAGACAATTTTATACAAAAACAAAAATTTTGATAGTAGCTTAGGGTTCCTAGTGTAATTTCGATGTGAGTCACCAATTCACGACAATAATTTTAAGTGCAAGCATAGATATAATATGTCCTTATTTAATAAAATCAATACAAGATATAATGAAACAAATGCAGAGGTAACATAAAAATGAATATCTAGTTATTGATGTTGATCCTCGAGATCAAATCTTCAAAACAAAAAAAATTAAAAAGCCAAAAATAAGAGATGAAAAAATTTCTCCTTAAGCTATTCATAAGTTCAATCCTACATAATGAAATTTTATAGATAAGGTCCCAATAAAACCCAAATTAAGGACTAAAAAGAAGAAAATGATTATGATTCAACTCTTTATTGATTCATTTAACTCTGTGAAATTGGCCTATGAAAATAAGTTTGATATAAGAAGTGTAATAGAACTCGAAAGAAGTCTCAACAATCTTAAACCAAAGCCTTTTTTTTTGTTTTTTTTCCTTTAAACTCATAATTAGCATATGCATTCTAAGAAAAGGAGAAGGAATTTTGCCTCAATTTATCTATAGGTTTTGGTTTGTGTATAACTTTTGAAGTACATGACAACTTATTCTCGTAGGTAATTAGTCAATCATTACTCATACAACTTCCCTATTAGTCATATGATGAGATTGATTAGGATTGGCTAATTTTATGGAATTTTATAAAAATCAATGATTTAAATTAAACTTAAAATTATCATGCTAATTCAAATTTTTAAAAGAATTTATTAAGATATTTTAGGAGTGCTTGAGGATATCAAAAAAAGGGATGAAGATAAGGAGATTGTGGATCAAAGAATTATATGAAAAAAATAAAAATAACTTTTAATGTTGAAGGAAGAAAAAGGGAAAGCGAAGGAGATAAATGCTTGAGGAGGAACAATACATGGAGTGACATCATAATTTTATAGCTCAAATTAATAAGTTTATGTTTCTTGAAAAATTTTTTAGAGACGTTCATGAACCTGATCTTAAATAAAGTAAAAGGGGTATCCAATCTTCTATAGAGAAACCTTTGTACATTAAATATTGTTGTGGTGATATCAATATGCATCTTAGCAAGTCAAAAAAGAATAAAAAGCCTAAAAATCTTTTCATAGAACAAGTTTTAAACAAGATACTTGAATAACTAGGCAATTTGCAAACCTAAACTGAGCATTGTTATGTTCATTTGTGTTCATTAGTTTGATTATTGAGCCTAAGTTAAATTTGAATATGCTAGAGTTTTGAAAAATAATTTATAAGCTTATGACCAAATGCAAACTAATTGTTACTAAATTTAATTTAATAATAAAATAAAAATAATCAATTAATGTAATAATTTACTCAATTGAATCTTTCATCATACTAAAATTTTTACTAATAGATCTCACCTAAAATTAGCAACGTAGAAACATGTTTGATTTAAAAACAATAAATTATCACTTAAATAAGATACTAAAAAGCATTGAATGAATATTTCATCAAGATAATGAGCAACATTCTCTTGAACATAAATTAACACATCGTAAAAGTTGAAACAACACCCTTTACTTGTCACTTGTTAATCATGCCAAGGCAATTAATAGCGAACAAAAAAAGGAGTCATAATCAAACAAATATGATGATTTTTTATGTATTTTGGCTTAGTTAAAAGTCTAAAATAGATAAAGTTGGAATTTTTTTTCTATCATAAAAAAACATAACATTGATAGAATTTCTAAGAGAAGGAAGTGATGTAGACTATTGAACACTTGATTAGATCATTAACAAAAAAAACTTGAAGGCAAAGAGGGCAAACTATGTATAACATGGCCAAACAGAAAAAGATAATTAACATAATAAACTATTTGATTGTTATTAGACCAAACATAATTTTTGCACTTAGATTAACTCATATCCTTTTGAGGACTAGTTGACATAATTTAGTAATAAAATTTTTTGGTATCTTAAAGTAGTATTTGATTAAGATTATTAAAAAAAAGATAAGTAGAGGAATACTCTAATATAGTCTAGGTTGTACCCTAAATGATAGAGGATCCACTACAACATACTATGTGTTGGCCTGAGGATAGCTAATCTCCTTGAAAAGCAAATAGCAATTGGTGCAAGATTCAAGCTACGTTTGGGGCGGTATGCGGAGCAAAAGCGCACCACATTCACACCGCAGGTACTGTTTGGGAAATTGGGTTTGAGCCTCATTTTGGAGAATCCTCGATGGAAAAGCTACATTTTCAACCTGACTTGGTAAAGCGAAGTAGCTACTACAAAGCTATGGTCTACCTTTCTAAAAAAATTATAATACCCCCTGCAATTTTTTAGATTGCAGCATCTTTTGCAACAACTTCACCACAACATTTTATGTTGTTGTAATTGCCTCAAGCAAACCCTCAATCTAGAGTTCGATTTAGAGTTGCTCGCATGATAAAAGAGCTAATCTAAGGCTATTTTTGGCATAGTGGTGAAAAAATGCACCACTACATTTAGAAACTACATTTTGGTTGTATTTTGATAAATCTATAATGGAAAGCCTACATTTTTTTAACCTGACCTAGCTAGCTATAGTGGCAGCCAGAAAGTTGCGATTTTGTTTTGTAAAATAAAATAAAAAATTGTAAGACCATCACAATTTCTTCATACAGCAGCATTACAACAGCTCCACTATTTTTTCATACAACTATAGTTGTCCCAAACAAACCCTAAAATATCTTCTAAATAAACTGTGCTTCTCTAAAATAGCCTATGGATAGCGACAACCAACCCACACACATAAGCTTTTTATTCTATTTTATCATGAAAGCATGAAATTTATATAGAAGTGCATTGCCATCTAGATAAAAAGGGAATTTGCATATAATCTATATGATCCTAAGATCAACATGTATATATATTCTTCAAAACCAATATTGATATATTGATAGGCATGTGTTATTAGTTTAGTACATATTAGTACATATGACAAACATTTTCCATCTTGAGTAAGAGCATAAGGATATTTTTGGACTTTATTTATGCACTTATTATATATACATAGAGAATTACGTAGCCAAATAGGAATAGAAATGTCCCACACTATATTATTAACAAGGAAAACATTAGAATTACACTTGGAGACCTTGCTCAATTTAAATTTTGAAGGATGACGGTCATGTATATGTTACTTCACCATAATTATGTATATTTCAATTCATAATAAAAAAATAAAATAATCCATCTCAACTCCTTAGCTGGACATCAAACAAAGATGGAGTACCAAGCCTACCTTTACTGCAATTTAAAGGGTTTAATCAACCAAAAGCTACTAGAAATACCCTCTCTACTAAATAAATATTGTAGAAATGAGACATTATCATTTCTAAAAGTGTCCATGAAGGACTTATAACGCTCATTGCACCATTCTCTTCTTGTCAGTCATATTGTTATTATATAGCGTGAAATGAGAGTAAAAGCAATGAGCTTTCTTTTATTTTCTCAACAATTATAAGGGGAATGAATGAGTAGCAAACCTTTGTCAATGACATCAACCTTCTCCTTGAGCTCTTTAGCTTTGGTTCCTCATCGACATTTCTTTGTTGTCCATAGATTGCTTTAGTTTGTTCACTTGATCCACCTCATGGACCATAGGCTCCTCATTTTTTTAGGCGACCTCATAATCCATACTTTGCTTCTTCAAGCGCAAGATCTCCACAAGTTTAATGCATTCACTAAAAATAAAATATGATAGAAATTCCTTAAAAGGCCATGGTGGATGCCCAAACAAATGATAATTCAATCAAAACAAGCTCTCGAGATTTCTGCTCTTGAGCTGATTTTTTGCATTGTAAAACTTTCAGAAAGTATCAATTGTATATATAGTTTCTGATATGGTTCACCAAGAATTATAGCATGTAATCGCATCTTTGAAATGATTTATTGCGTATAAACTGTGAAAAGATTTATAGATCACTTAGAATTTTATATCTTTCATCATCATTGCCAGAAAAAATACAAACAACAACAAATGACAGCATCCTTAACTCCAGAAGACAAGAACCAGTTTCATCTAAGCATGTTCCTTTCACATGCACAAACTAAACTGCTAAAGATAACGACTTAGCCATATCCAAGAAAAACATATCAACTAAATCCAACAGTTCATTGCACTAACAAAAAACCTAAAACATAGCTGCACAATTTGGAAATAGAATTATCCAATTTCATCATCTGCAACCCCACAATGTTACAATCATACCTCTGCAAGCTTCTCCTCGAGTTCACTTCTTCTCTCATCAGGCAGGTAACTTGTCCATAAACACTTGCAAAGTGGCCAGCTTTTCCTCCCTAAAGCGTTCAAAGAAAACCAAAAAAGCCCATGATAAAACACATTATTACTAATCACACAGACCTTCCTATCTACAAAATCATACCTATAGTAGAGGAAATTGACAATTGAGCTGAAGATGAGGACCATCCTCAGGATTCCGGCATCAACAAATCGGAGAGCTTGAATCCATTGCAATTTATTGAAACGAGAAGCTCATTCATCCGATGGTAGAGATTAATAGCGAACAGCGTCCTCGTGGTGCTCGGGTTGTCCAGCAGCTGGAGGGCACCGAAGTCAAGCTCGCCATCGACGTCTTCACTGCAAAGAAGATAAAATAACCGATAATAAAATGCTCGATCCGTGGAGGGGCTGAGGGATTGGGGATTTAGGGCTTCCGGTACCGGAGGGTTGAAAATAGTTGAGGACACTGGAGTAGAGTGCAGGCGAGGTCAGCAGTGGGGGCGAGATCCTTCGGAGATGGTGGCGATGCCGGTATCTGAGGTATGCGCTGCGACGGCATCTCCGGATAGTAGAAGGAAGAAGCCATCTTTTCGGCCTCTCTCTTTCTCTCTCTCCACAGACTCTTGAGTGCTTTTGCCGCTCTTGCAATTTTGCTTTGAAGTCTCCGGTGGGCCGAATGGGCCCGCTTTAAAACGAGTAATCCACCGGAATATGATTTAATGATTTTATTTATGCTTATTTGATATTATTATCAATATGAGTGAAGCATGAATACTAAATCAAATTATGGCCATCAAATACTATAATATATTTTTAATTAATAGCTCTAATTATATTAAAATTTTATGATTTGCATAAAATGTCTTCTAAAGCTCATAGAAATATATTTAATAATTTTAACTAATAAAATCTCTGAGCATCAATATTGAGCTAGCATTAAGCCTAGCCCAGTTGTAAACACAAGCTTAACTGCGCACCCAGAGTGAAATCTAAAGTTAGGCTTATGGTCTAACCCAATAATTCCAAATGAGTGCATGAACCATATAAGATAATATGAAGGTACATCCAAATGAAAATGAGATTGAAGAAGATAAACTTTAAATCCTCCATATCCGTATTTTAACCAGATGCTTTGGAGGATAAACAAATGATTTTTACTTTGGATTACAAAATTGTATATGAGAAGGGCTGACAATGAGAATCTCAAAATCAGGCAACAACAGTCATATAGTAATGGTGAATAAGCGTCGGTGGCGATGAAGAAGGTCGTCGGGATGGTGACCGGCGAAGATGGCCGGTGAGGATCGGCGGTGGGGACCGACGATGGTAGTCGGCGGTGGTCGGCGATGATGACGACGATGGTTAACAATACAAGAGGATTTGTCTTTTTGAAAGTAATATTGTGCTTATAATAATAGTCTATTATCATTATCATATTTTTAGCATTTTATCTTATGATTTGAAAGTTCATATATACTAATTTGTGGCCATCATAAAAAGGGTTAAACTTTAAAAGGAGGCATTAACATAAAAGCAAGAGAAGGTGAAGAAGGAGAAGGAAAGTGAATGAAGGGGCATAAGAGTGAGAAGATCCACTTAAGAGTGAAGAGAGACAAGTCAACATAAGAGTGTGGCCATCATAAATTAGTAAATAGATTATATAATGGCATTGCATGTATTCAATCATCTCATCTAAATATGTCTATTTTTTCTAACCCTTTTTCTTCCCTTGACACAATCAACAACAACAACAAGCCTTAATCCCACTAGGTGGGAATGAATCCTTCATTCTCCATTGTGTCATGTATGTGTAAATTCTCATTTAAATCAAGCATACTAAGATCATTTTTTATACATCTTAACCAAGTCTTTTATGTCTACCTCTATCTTTCTTAACATAAGACAAATCTAATGCATCTACTCTCCTAATGGTCATCTGACGCTTTATGTGGCCAAACCATCTAAGGTGACTCTCCCTAATCTTATCTACCACTGGAGCTACTCCAACTTTTTCCCGAATATACTCATTTTGCATTCTATCTCTAAGAGTAAAGCCACTCATTCCCTTGACACAATCATTCTAACAAATTTATATGTATTTGGAAATTAGGATGTTGATCATAAAATGACTCATAATGACCTTGAAAATTAGGATGTCAAATTATATTTTTCAACTGAGATTATTTGTGTGACCGTGATAGATTTTGTAGATTATATTTTTCTTTACTTTGAAATTTTGTGAATAGCTTCCTAAGATTTTAAAATGCACATCCATTATTTACAAACTCAGTACATACTCATGTTCACGGTGTAGGAGACAGCAACAAGATGAAAGTGAAGTTCATTGATGTTTCTTTAATATTGATGGCTCATAATTCTAACATCGGAAAAGAATTACAATGAATTAGATGACAATTAAAGAAAGGAGAGATTTAAGAAGGTAGGCTCTAACCCTCGACTTAGAGAATTCAAATCTTTGATACTACTCTTGAAAATGATGATATCTTCACATAATATACTTTCACCTATTAAAATCTTATTTTATAAGATAACACCATTCTTTTATGGACAATATGTCATATTCATATTGGCAAATAGTTTAATAGGCTCGAATGAGAGAGTGCAAAATATTCACTCTCTTAGATTGACGTACAAGAGAACGAATTGTGTCACACGTACAAATATATTTTATAATTTGTGTGATTACGGAGCTCGTCAAGAGCTGCCTAAGTGACGATCTTGAATGTGATAAAAATATAATTGTGCTATATTGACTATGAAACAATCATAATAATATTTTTAATCGAATGATTATAGATAATTTGATTGTCATAGATTAAATTTTATGTACATTTACTAAAAATTTTTTAAAAAAATGACATGAACATCCTTACATACATTAACATTGCTAATTCCTTATATATAAAAAATTTAATGCATTATTATTAAGCAAGAAAATATAAGACTTGAAATGATATAAAAAAATATAGGTGGATTTACATACATACCATGTACATATCTAACACCTAAACTTAGATATTTACTTATCTAACACTTTTCTATGCTTAAAAAGTTGCATTTCACTTTTAAAAGGTGAATAAAGTGGTATTTTTGATGTGATATTGAAGATTAGAGTGTTAGATAAGTAAATATCTAAGTTTAGGTGTTAGATATGTAAATATGCATGTTTGAGGTGGTATGTATGTAAATCCCCCAAAAATATATCATTTAGCCCATGCATATAGATTCCTTTTTGTTAATTCTTCCAATCTTTGTTTGTAGGGCTATGATAAATGATCCATCTTGCCACGCTAAATTTCTGCTTTGCAACTCTCGGTATCTGAAAGAAGAAGCCGATGGTGGCGGCGTGGTGGCGGCCTACGTGTGGTGGCGGCAACATGGCCCAACACTTTATTGCACTTTATAGTCGGTGTATTTAAAATTCGCCCAAATCAGATGAATTTCAAATACACAAAAAATAACATATTTAATATATTAGAATACATTATATTATCTTAAAATTTACTTGAAGTCAAACAACAAAAAATTAAAATCTACACACTTTTCAACCAACGACTAGACATAAATTTGAAGAGCGGGTAAGCCTACGCATTTTGTAATTTTAAGAAAGATAAAAATAAAAATGAAATTCAGATCTTATAGTTCATAATTATATGATTAATATTCTTTTTTATGTCAAAAAAATGGCATTCTCGGATCTCCAAATTTGTAAGATTATTGGATCACAATTAAATTTTTAAAAATTAATTGTGATTTTAAAATAGATAGACTTTCAAAATGTTTAAAATCAATTTCATGGGTTGGTGATGTTATCTTGAAAGGATAGTTTGATTAAGAAAATATATTTATGATTGTTTGAGATTAATTTAATTCTTTTTAAAAAGAGATTTATATACATATCATATAGTATTCATATATTCACATATTTAATAATAAAATTTTAATTTTTATATATTTACCATCTTAATCTTTAATATTATATCAAAATATTATTATTTATTAATTTAAATTTAAATACTAAAATGATCTTTGACATAAAGGATTTACCAAAAATGGGAATGGAATAAAGATTAAACGCCTACTTAAAACTAAAAAGGAAAGTAATCTCCCAAGGGTCGGATGAAGTTTCTTAGTATCAATCCCATGGAGGAAGATTTTGGCATGGTGCTGTAGATAACTTTGATAATGGCTTTGAAGATAACGAGCTCTAAGGCAAAAAACAATAATACTCCAATAATAATAACAAGAATCCTTTATCGCACTATGTGGGGTTGGTTACATGAATCATTTTTCCAATGTATCGTATTAAGTGTCATATTCTCATTTAATATTAATAAATTAAAGTCATTTTTTATACTTTCTAATCAAATCTTTTTATGTCTACCTCTATTTTTTTTTAACATAGGCTGAATCTAATATATCTACTCTCCTAACTAGGTCATCTATCGACCGGCATTTTATGTGACCAAGCCATCTAAGGTGACTCTCTCTAATCATATCTGCCACTGGAGCTACTCCAACCTAATGTATATATTTGTTACTTATTTTTGTCTCAAGCCACTCATCCACTTGAGCATCCTCCTCTCTACAACACTTAATTTTATGCTTCTCTTTTTGCTGGCCAATCAAAAAAAAAAAACAATAATACTCCAAATGAAGAATTTTTGAAGTAAAGGTCTACAGCTAAAAAGAGAACTTCTAAATTACAACTATCAAACTTCAACTTGATTATATCAATATGAGGTTGAAATCAACCACGTTACTAGGCGGATAATGGGCATACATATCTAAAAAGGTGTTAGATAAAATGAAGTCCATCCTGCTCAAGCATCAAAAACAATTTTAGAAATGTATATTCAGGTTTAAAGATGAGTCAATTTCAAAGTGTTTAATGCAATAGAAAATATTTGCCAAAACTGAACTCCTTTGACCAAATTTTGATCGGTGAGGCACTATAACAAAAATTAACTCGAAAGTGATCCCAAACAAAGACTTTCTAAAAATTCATCCGCACAATAAAACTTAAACTAGTAGGATTTAGACTCATTAAGGTGGGTTTCTGAGAACAATTGGCTACAAAGAGATAAATAAGATGGGTAGATTCATTAAAACACCAAGTTGCAACATTTTTTAGCAGGCCACAAAAAGAAGATAAAAGGCAAGAATAGTTTGAGGCCCAATATGTAAATTCAATCCAAGAATCTAAATCTGATAATAAGAAATACTCTTTTAAGGCCGCTATTTTGGTCTCATCAACTTCTTGAATGTCTCGCCATGCACAAGCTCGGGGACATCATCATCATCCTCTTCGGGTTAGCACCGCAAGAGCACGAAGTCGGTGTGTCCCGAATTGCTCAGTGTTGTCCATTATCAACAAAAAGAAATGCTTTGAGCTAAACTCAAGGAACTTCAAAATTAGCTAGGAAAACAAAGTTCATCATCATCTAATGACTTTGCAAGTATTTTACCATGTAGATGTAAAACAAGAAGAGATTAAGCTTGAAGCAAAATTCCTTGCAAAGAAGCTTACATAGATTATCAACTAAAAAATATAAGCGTGAAGATACCTAAAAAATCAAACACAAGGTTGAAATTACAAAGATTTTTTTTTTTACTTGGACATCATTTTCGATTGATTAGTTGAAATCAATGGATAGACCGATTATATTTTATTAATTTGGTTTTGCTAATGTTATCATCATCACTAAAAGATTTCAAAATAATATTAGATTATATTAATGATCATACATTACCATTGTAATATGACTAAATATGACTCAAGGTTGACATTAGAACGAACTTACTAAGAAAGAATTGTTTGAAGTTGCATAGACTTTGGGTTTCATTCATAGCATTCATTCATGGACGTATAATTTGACTGCTCTAAAGAAATTAAAATCTAATTGATGAGTTTCCTTGAGAGCTTTTCTGTTTTTTTAAACTAACCATCTTTAGAAGATTTTAAAACATGTATAATTAATTAATTATGCCACCCATCTGTCCGAAGTTGATCGACTGAGTAGGTAAAAATCATCTGTATAAAGTTTGTTGCTTGTATTTACGGGAAGAAATTCATGAGCAATTAAGGGCCCAATTAATTTTTTGTAAAAAAAAACATATTTTAAAAAGATTTGTGGAATTTTTTTCACTTATTGAGTGTAAAATGAAATGCATTTTGAGAGAATTTTGAAAAGGTTCGTGGAATTTTAAATCAATGCTAGTGTCTAACTATATCCAACTAAATCATGGATTCCACAAACCTCGCTTTTGAAAATATGATTTCTAGCTTAACCAAAGGAGCCCTAAGCGGAATTTCATTGCAATGAGTTAATTCTTGATATTTAGTATTTTTTTCATTTACAAGTACAAAAAAGGATTGTTTGGGATTGACTTTATTTTGATATATTTTTTCAATGTGTTCTATTATTTATTTATTTATCCTACAATGAAATGCAAATACATTTGATTTTGTTATGCACTATTGTTTTCAAAATTAAAAAAACAAAACCGCCTTTCCCATTTTCTCTTCTTCCTGATTTTGCACCTTTAGATTTCATTTTTTCAGCTTCATATGGTTCAATGGACATCATAGAAGCAATCTTATCACTAGAAGAAATAGAGCATTGCCGTGGTGGCACTATCATTCGATCCCTTCTTCTACCTAACCGCTAGGTCATTTTTTACATATTAACTAAGTCTTTTAGGTTTACCTCTACCTTTCTTAACATAGTAAATCAATACATCTATTCTCCCAACCTGTCATCGATGGTCGACGCTTTATGTGACCAAACCATTTAAGGAGACTCTCTCTAATCTTATCTACCACTAGAGCTACAACCTTCTCCCAAACATACTCATTTTACATTTTATCTCTAAGAGCCACTCATCCACTGAGCATCCTCATCTCAATAACACTTAACTTAGTATTATGCTTATCTTTTACCGCCAAGATTCTACACCATAGATCATTGCAAGTCTTACCACCATCTTATAAAATTTTTCCTTAAATCTAAACATTTTTCTATCACACAATAGGATGCATTCCTTCATTTCAACCATCCAACTTGAATTTTAATAACATCTCCATCTATTTCACCATCATTTTGAACAATAGAGCATAGATACTTGAAATGCTCACTTTTTAATGACTTGAACACCCAATGTCACAAGACCATATTTAAACTTCTACAACTAAAATTACACTCCATATATTAAACAAATGAAAACCTTTAGATTTCTTTGACCTCCATAATTCAAGTTTCTTTTAGACTCCCTCTCTAATCCTATCAACAAGAAGAATGTCATCAGCATTTTCGGTGGTGGCACTATCATTCGATCCCTTCTAATACCCAACCGCTTTAGGTCATTTTTTATACATATTAACTAAGTCTTTTTAGGTTTACCTCTACCTTTCTTAACATAAGGCAAATCTAATACATCTATTCTCCTAACCGGGTCATCAGATGGCCGACACTTTATGTGACCAAACCATATAAGGAGACTCTCTCTAATCTTATATACCACTAGAGCTACTTCAACCTTCTCCCAAACATACTCATTTTACATTTTATCTCTACGAGTAAAGCCACTCATCCACCTGAGCATCCTCATCTCAATAACACTTAACTTAGTCTTATGCTTATCTTTTACTGGCCAAGATTCTACACCATAGATCATTGCAAGTCTTACCACCATCTTATAAAATTTTTCCTTAAATCTAAACAGTATTTTTCTATCACACAATAGGCCAGATGCATTCCTTCATTTCAACCATCCAACTTGAATTCTGCTAATAACATCTCCATCTATTTCACCATCATTTTGAACAATAGAGCATAGATACTTGAAATGCTCACTCTTTTAATGACTTGAACACCCAATGTCACAAGACCATATTTAAACTTCTACAACTAAAATTACACTCCATATATTAAATTTTAAATATACTCAAACGAAAACCTTTAGATTCTAAGGTTGACCTCCATAATTCAAGTTTCTTTTAGACTCCCTCTCTAATCCTATCAACAAGAAGAATGTCATCAGCAAAAAACATACACCAAGGTACATCTTGCTGTAAATGCCTAGTAAGAAAACTCATAACTAAAGCAAAAAAGATAAGGGCTTAAAGCAGATCATTGGTGTGATCCAACTGGAATAGGAAAATATTTTGTCAATCCTCCTTGTGTTTGGACACAAGTAACAACTTTAGTATACATATCCTTAATGACTTGAATATAACTAATATTAACTCATTTCTTTTCTAGAACTCTCCAAAGGACTTCTCTTGGAACTTTATCATAAGCTTTCTCTAAATCAACAAATATTATATGTAGAACCTCCTTACTTTCTCTATACTTTTCCATCAAACCTCTCAACAAATAAATAGCATCCATAGTAGATCTACCCGACATAAAACTAAACCGATTTTGAAAACTTTTGCATCACATTGTAACCTATGCTCAATTCCTCTCCCATAATTTTAATGTATGACACATCAACTTTATTCTTAAATATAACAAACAACAAACTCTTTCTCCACTGATCTGACATCTTTTAGTCTTTAAAATAACATGTAAACCAAGAAATTCCTTGATCCCCTAAACATTTTCACACTTCTTAATATCATCAAGACCTACTATTTTTCAACACTTTATTTTCTTTAAAGCTTCTCTAACTCAAATTTACTAATATGACCATAAAAACAAAATTCTCTATTTTTGTTTAAGATATTAAGATTGCTAAAATCAATTGTATTCTCAGATCATTCATTGAAAAGTTTATCAAAATAACTTATCCATCTATTTTCAATATCATTTTTTAAAAAAAGTACTTTATGATTTTCATCCTTAATACACCTCACTTGAAGTAGATCTTTACTTCTCATATCTCTTTGTTTGGCTAACTTATACATATATCTTCACCTTCTTTGGTAATCAATTTATTGTATAAATCACTAAAAATTAAATTTTTTGCATCATATATTGCTTTCTTAAAATCTTTACGTGTCACTGTATATCTTTCTCAATTCTCAATTTTACATCCAACCAAATTTTATAGCAATGTTTCTTATTTCTTATCTTTTCTTACACATTTTGACTTCACCACCAACTATTTTATTAAAAAAAATGTTAATTTTTCAAGCACATTTTACGACTTACTTAATTTCACTTGCTACCTTTTTTTACATAATATTAGCTTTCTCATAAACATCTTAAATTCTAAGATCTCGTAGGTTACTCTTAAAAATATTTTTATTAGTGTTCATTAAGTGCTCCCATCTAATCTTAGGATAATATTTTAATTTATTTTTCATCTTCCAATCCTTCATTCTTAAAATCTAAAACTAATAGTCGATGTTGGATACTTAAACTTTCACTCGGAATAAACTTTAAATTTTACAATCTAAACGATCTATTTTTCTTCTCAAAAAATAATCAATCTGTGTTTTACTAGATTCATTATTATAAGAAATAATATGCTCATCTCTTGTCTTAAATAAAGTATTAGCAACTACAAAATCATAAGCAAAAGCAAAATCTAATGTGATCCTATCTTCTTTATTAATGATCCAAATTCATAGCCACCATAAATGCTTTTAAAATCTTCTTTCACTCTACCAATATGTCCATTTAAATCTCTTTCAATAAATATATTTTCTTCAAGAGATAAATTTTGTATTAATCCCTCTTAAGTATTTTCAAAATTTTCTTTTAGGCCTACATCCCAAACTTACACTTCTACACTTGAATGTTACTCAATTTTGCCTTGGAATTAACAACATTTCTTTCATTCAAAACTAATGAAACAACCAAATCTTCTAGAAATGCATTATTATTTCAACTTGCATTTCTTTTAAAATTGAATATGTGTATTAAATGGAGAATGAAAAACTAAAACTAAGGCCACCTTAAGGAATCAAACCTTCCAATGTGTTTTACATCTATTAAAAAAAAGTTGTGACAATCATTAGGGGATGGGGTTCATTTCAGAATTTTTTTTCATTTATTAGGATCTGTTCTTCTTTTCATTTTTTAAGAAGGAAAATTTGTAATTATAAATTTTATAGTATATTAAACGGTAGCATATTTAAACACCCTTTCTTTAAGTAGAATCAATTTTGAGTTAAGTTCTACTTTAGGTTGTCTTCATTTGGGGAAGATTCCCTATTTTCGGAGAGGTGAAAAAGGTGATCATAACATAGTCCGGACCCACCACAAGCATCAACACCTAGCTCTAAAAAAAAAGTCTCTGATAGTCGTCCAAAGGATGAACAACAATTGGCTATTTTTGGGAGGGCTGGTGCCAACAAATGGGCCAGTGAGTTCTTCTTAAATGGCCATCCAAGATCTGGCAACCGTCTTTTTATATATAATAGTAGATGCACAACAAATTTCTATTAATAGTGTATAGTATATAGTGAGGAGCATACTATAGTTAGTATGGGGCCAATACTAATATCCTATCCAAAGAATACTATAGTATAATATAGTATAGTATACTAGTATACTAACTATAGTATGCTCCTTCAACTTGTTGATGACAGAATCTCCATTTCGACCACGGGCCTTAAGTGAAATATGGGATCGAGTATGACCCCAAAAATTGTGTTTTGTATATTTATTATGAAAGATTTTTTTTCACTATTATAGAGAAAGCTATATACTATTGCTACTATGTTTGTATGTAGTATATACATTAGGGTGATGCTGAAATGGAAGAGAATACCTGACACCCCACCTGGATGGGGGTGGCCTCCTTAGGGTTGATTGCATAAATTCAGCAAAATGCACACAAGATGCACGTCAGAATGCCTTAAAGAACATTAAGTTCTTATTTGGATCGAATGGACACTAGCCTTGGCAAGGGGGAGGGAGGATCTCTACACAACAGCTTAGAGGGACCAGTTCTACCCAGTTGGTGCATAATAAATAACAAGAGGCAAGGTCCCTACCTTTCCACTTAGAACTGTAAATCACGAACCTAGAGCTGAAGCACCTAATGTCAATTAATTGTTGCACCATGTGAATCACGTGAAAGTAGGATACTCCAAATTCAGGGGTCAAAACGTTCATGGTTGAAAAAAAAATGTGAGTGAAAGATCCCACTGAATCGAATTTGATCCATGAATCTAAGAAATAGTGAGAATTCTTGATCTCTCAATATCTCTCAATTTGAATATCCGTGATTTGAATTGATGTCATTTCATTGATTTCTCCTAAAGATTTCATTTCCATTAGAATTTGATTATTCACGATGTACGATGGAGAAAGAAGGCCTTTGTCCCATTAGACAAGGTTCAAGTGGACACTATCAGAGCTGAAGATGTAATCACCTAACCATGGATAATGAAGCTTTAAAAGAAACTTGAGCAAGCTAGAGAAATGATTCGTTGATCAAAATTCTTGGTAAAAGGCTCCCTTTCCTCTTTCTTCAAAATGAAATCAAGTTGGTCATGGTGGCTAGAGATTGTTTTATTTGCATTTTCGATAATGTGGAAGCTAGAGATGGAGTACACATGAATGGACCTCAGTTTGTGGCAGACAATGTCATGGGGTTAGATAAATGGAGCCCCGTCTTCTCTCCAAATTCCCTACATGGACTATCAACCCCAATCTGAGTTAGACTTCTAGGCCTTCCCCTCCTTTACTAGGCTAGCAAGAATCTTGCTCGGCTCGCCTCTTCCATTGGTGAGCCACTATAGATGGATGCCCAAACTAATGAATGGGGCCAAAGCACCTATGCTAGGCTATGCATCAAGGTGGATCTCTCAAAAAGTTGCCCATTGGAGCATGGATATAAGGCATCAATGGAAGGTTCTTCCAGCCCTTTGAGTATGAAAGAATCTCTTCTCTCTGCTTCCACTGTGGTAAAAATGGACATAAGGTAGAAGCTTGCCCCTCACATCCAAAAAATGTTGCACAACTAGCCCAGAATAGGATTGCACCTAAAATATAAACCAGCGAGCTATTCAGCCTTGAGAAGATAAAAGCAACACTCAACAATGCACAACAATGAAGAACACAGAGAGGTAGTCCAAGATATAACCTAGGACAGAATCAAAATGCTGAAGATGCAGCTGAAATGACTAAAAATAATAATAAAATAAATTATAGTAGAAATTGAGCTCCCAAGACATGATGAGGAGGCTTATGGCCCATAGATCCTAGTGACCAATAAGAAGAATCAAACCAATCTAACACTAGTAGCAAGCAACAGGGGAGTGGGAACAACAAATCCAAGGACTTTGGGGTATCGACCATAATAATTTTACAAGTTTTTGCTAATGTCAACAGCATTGCAGACAAACAAACTTTACACAGAAATCGACCACCCAGCATCAGCCGAAGTGGCAAGCTAAGGGTATCCAAGACACACTTTGACAAGGAGCTCAAGATCCTATGGCCCGTTGAAACACATCCAAAGAAGAGGAAGAAGACCACCAATGAAACAAAAAATCGTGGGAGGCTTCCTTATGCTACCCATGTCTTGCATATTTTTTTGGAATTGCGGGTTGTCCCAAAAAATAGCCACCTGACACTACCTAAATCACACTATGGCTCGAGAACAATGCCCTTTTGTGGGGTTCTTAGAATCCATGGTGGAGAACATCACTAAGTGAGGTTGACGACAAGTGGTCGGCCACTCTTGGGATTTCATCCACCAACCCGCTCAAGGAAAATCTGAAGGAATCTTACTCCTTTGGAGAAAGGAAATCCTGAATTTTAATATTGTTGAAATGGCTCCCCAAAGTGTCATTGGACAAATTTGAAATTTTGCAAACATCTATGCTAATATATCTACCTCATTAGAAAAAAAATCTTTGTCAACTCTTTGAAAACCATCTCATTGGTTTGGCAAAGGCCTTCAACAAGACATTAGTCAAGCTGCTCAAGAAGATTCTCACTAAAAATAAGAGAGAATGGCATTTCAAGCTAGTAGAGGCTCTATGGGCATATCAAACTACCTACAAGACATTGAGTAAAGCCTCTCCCTATTCATTGGAATTTGGAACTGAAGCAGTTCTTCCGCTTTAAGTTGAATTGCCTTCACTTCGAGTAGCCATCCAGTACGATATAAGTGAAGATCAAAATGCTCGTCTGAGAATGGAGGAACTTGACACGCTTGACGAAGTTAAATTATAAGCTCATCAAAATCTGGAAGTCTATTGAGCTAAGATGTTTAGAGATTTTGACCATACCATGCGGCCTCGAACATTCCAAAAAGGGGAATTGGTCATGGTGCTACGAAGACCAATTATTCCTAATAAAAAATTTGGTGGCAAATTTGAGCCTAACTAGTTTGACCTTTTTGTCATTGAAAAAGTAAACCAAGGAAGGGCATACCAACTCATCAACATAAAGGGTGAAAGACCTGGAATGACTTATGGTGCAGAATGTTGGCCAATAAAAGAGAAGCATAAGACTAAGTTAAGTGTTACAGAGATGAGGATGCTCAGGTGGATGAGTAGCTTTACTCTTAGAGATAAAATGCGAAATGAGTATGTTCGGGAAAAAGTTGGAGTAGATCCGGTGGCAGATAAGATTAGAGAAAGTCTCCTTAGATGGTTTGGCCACATAAAACGTCGGTCGCCCAATGACTCGGATAGGAGAGTAGATGCATTAGATTTTCTTTATGTTAAGAAAGGTAGAGGTAGACCTAAAAAGACTTGATAAAGATATATAAAAAATGACCTTAGTATACTTGAATTAAATGAGAATTTGACACATAATAGGACACAATGGAGACTAATCTAATTGTAAGAGAAATGATACATGTATAATATTTTTTTTAATCAGAAAGAAAATACTTTTATTATTAATTCTAATTTCTACTTATACTGGATGGAATGTATAACCTTAATAGCTCAAAAGAAATGGTGTCTAAGTTGACTTTTTGTTTCTATTGCTAATTACTAAGTTGAAAAAAAAGATTAGAAATTTAAATATTAAAACTATGTAAATTTTTAATAATTAAAGGTAGTGTGAAGGTTGCATTCTATTATTTTTTCTTATTTACTTAATATCCAATAGATTTTTTGCATGTTTTTTTTTTACTTTTTAATCTGAAAAATAATAACTTCTAATATGAAAAGAGAGAAAACCATAGAACAAATTTTACACAAATTATTGCATAAATATGAAAAAAAATAACACTAGAACTATTAATAATCTTTACCGATTTGTCATAATCGACTTGTCGGATTGAGAAGAGTTCTTGCACTATCTACTATCTGCTTCAATGGCTTTGCTGAAGATCTCTTTTTTTTGTCATTGTAGATTTGAGCTTCCTCAAATCCTAGCTTCATGCTTGGTTGGGTTTGAAGAAGGAATTTGTCTACTTGTTTTGATGAAGGACTCCGTTAGGGAATCGATTTATCCGTGCATGAATGAATTTAAAATTCCTTCTGTCTTAACTTTGAGCATGGACTTGATAAGGGATTTATGGCCATTTGCGATGAAGATGGGAATATAAACCTCTACCAGAGAATTATCCCAGACAGTCAACAATGAATAGGACTTATAACCCTATCAAGCATCACGCAATAGGGAATGGCCATTTGCGATGAAGACGGGATAAAGCCATGGGAGGAATGAACAAAGTATCAGTTCATCCAAAGCATGGTGATAAATAAAAAAACACTTATTTATTAAAGCTTGCAAAATACTTTCATGATGGCAGTAGGCAGAAAGCAGGAAGAACTAAGGAGAGTACAAGAGTAGATTTAGAAGAGAAGAAGAGAATGGAAAACTTAGCACACATAGTACATAGGCATAGCCTCCTTATATAGAAGTGGAGGCAGGGAGAAGCTTTGCTTAGAAGCTAAGCAAAGATATAATTTTTTTAAAAAAACTTTGCGTGCAAGCAAAGCTATAATTTTTTAATAGAAATTTTGCGTGTACGAAAAGTTACTATTATAAAAAGATAAAAAGATACTTTGCTTAGAGGCTAATCAAAGCATATTATGAGCTGGCTACTTTTTGGAAAGTAGCAATTATTTCAATTGGTGGGTCCCACTTTATGAGTCGTAAAGTAGGTTCCTTGCTGCTTAAGATAAGTGACTACTTTTGGAACGTAGCAATTATTTCGTCTGGTGGGTCTACTTTATGAATTAAGTTTCTCCGATAGATTCCACGTCGATGCCGTTAAGACTAGTCACTGTCGTAGATATAGATAGGGTGATTAAACACCTTGGCGAGTTGATTTTCGTAGATTTTTTTGAGACGTTCCTTATGTTGAATCTCGGTCTCATGAGGATAACGCCATTTGATGCTTTGTAGTACCTCATCTACTGATAGCTCAAAATAGTTTTGAGGGATCGGTAATTCAAAATAAGCTTTAATAATGGATTTAATTTGCTTGAGCTTATCCTCAAGGTTGATTGAATTCTACCATTTTAGTAGAAATTATCTTTGAAGGACCAATTGATTAAAGGGGTCCTTTCCAAGTATGACGTTCCAGCTCCAAATCTAAGGAATTTGGCAGTCCGTGAAGAAATGAGCAAGATGTTGTCCTTGAATCATTTTTCTGGGATTAATAGCCCTCATTTTGGGGGCAGCTTCCATCCAGTCATTGAAGACCTCTTTGATTAGTTCTGGAAGAATATTTAATTCAGCTCCAAAATAGTTCTACCATCGGAAGAACCATGCTGGCAGTTCTTTGTTGATGATATCCTTGTTCATGATGAACATCCATGAATGCCTTCATTTTTCATTGAGAAGGAAGAAGACCTTCATCATAGCTTGCACATAGCACCAATAATTTACACCAATTTTATATTGTAAATTAGTGGAGGATAAAAATATATTTTTTCTTGGAATGGAGTTAGACCCCATTCACTTTGATGAAAAATCTTTTGTATAACGCATTTGCTATACAAAATTGTATGGTTCGTCTGATCACAAACATGATTAATCTCAATACACTTTAATTGTATTAAGATTTTTTCATAATTTTTTCTGGAGAGAGTAGATTCAAATGAAAAAAATATTGTTTACCAAATATCTTTCAAATAAGGCCCACGGATTATTTATTGAATAATCAGAGGGATTAATTTTAATGATATTCTGTTTTATTTCTTTAGAGAAATAAACAGGTTCTTGTGCAACGACATCTTTTCAACCGTAGTTGAAGAGAAAGTATAGTGTAGTGTAGTATGTACTATACTATACTTATGGTTTATATACATTACTACATAGTTTAATATAGTGT
Organism: Cymbidium sinense; assembly: GCA_021442155.1. Taxonomy (NCBI): domain Eukaryota; kingdom Viridiplantae; phylum Streptophyta; class Magnoliopsida; order Asparagales; family Orchidaceae; genus Cymbidium; species Cymbidium sinense. Next base: position 16,626,226 of record CM038215.1, read on the forward strand.
TATATATAATATATTATATATACTATAATGTTACACTATATAGTAGTAATATATTGTGCATAGCATATAATATATATGGTTAGTATATATAATTGTAACTATACACTATACTACATTTTATAGTATAGTATAGTGTATATACTATATAATATAGTATAGTGTAGTGTATAGTGTATAGTGTATGGAATTAAATATAGTATAGTATAGTAAAATATATAATATACTATACTCTATACATACACTCTATATACTATATATTATATACATTATAGTATGCTATATACAGTATAGTACAGTGTAGTGTATAGTAGCAATAATATAATATAATGTGTATATAATACTATCATTACATTGTACAATATATGCCCAATGTAGTGTAATATATACTACACCACACCATAATTATACCATACCATACCATATACATGTGTTATACCACATATATGCTATACCATACCATACCATATACCATACTAATGCATACCAAGGTGTATCAGTGTATGGGTATCATATAAGATAGATAAGATAAGATGTACCATACCATACTTATAGACATACACTCACCACATAATATAATATTGTAGTGTAGTTTATATATACAATTACCATACTATACCATACACATATATACCATTAACTATACCAATAATTACCACTATACTATACACCATACCATACCATTATTATACCATATAGTGCGTATTGTATATATAGTATATGCAGGCATATAATTAAAGTGTAGTATAAGTGTTGTATTGTGTATTATAGTATATAGTATATGTATTACTAATACAATACTATATAAACTTTACTATACTTTACATAGTGTGCAATATAATATAGTGTAACAATAACATTACACACATATATATACATACATAGGCAAATAACATACAACAAAACACCTAGTATGCACACTACACTAACTATACCATAGTAGTAGTGTATGTAAGATAAGCAGTATGCAATACCATATACACCATTATATTATTACACTATACACTATATAGATATAGTGTATAGTATATTGTAATTATATGAATATTATAATAAATAGTATAGTGTGGTGTTATAGGTAGAAAACTACAAATATATTATAGCAAGATAGTATACCATACCATACCATATTTGTGGTAGTATAAGATAGCATATACACACCATATATTATTTGTATAATGTTTTATAGTGTAAAGTATAAGATATAGTGTTATGTGGTATTACTCTTACACTATATACTATATAATATATAGTATAGTATATGTATTATACTATACTATTATATACTATATTATACTATATATTATACTATACTAACTATACATTATTACATACACCACACACCACACAATGCACACATTACAACAATCAATAACAACATAGTAGTATACGCATTACAATACTATAATACACTATATAATATGACTACCTTTTGTACTAGTGTTATTACACTAGTATAGTATAGTGTATACAAATACTATATACTATACATTACACTATACATAATTATATTGTGTAGTCTAGTTTAGTATAGTATAAACTAGTGTAGTTTAGTTATAGTATAGTATAGTGTAGTATAATATAGTAAGTGTATAGTGTAGTGTAGTATATAGTATTGTATTACACTATATTGTACACAATATACACTATACTACATAATATAATATAGTACACTACACTACACTATACTATAATAATACTATGCTTGTAAGTATACAATACACTATACTATATTATACATGTAACGACTATATACTACACAAATTATAACTATATCACACTATTACACATATATAATACACAATACTATGTGTAGTATAGTGTACTATTACTATACACTACTATAATATACTATATTATACACTATACTATAAATATATTGTAATATAGTGTAGTGTATACACTATATACTACTATTGTATATGTATAACACTATACTATACACTACACACAATATAATATACCTACACTGTACAATATATACAACACTACATTATACTATACAATATACCATACGACTATATTATAAATTATATGCCTTACTATACTATACTATACTATACAATACTTTAGTATAGTATGTACACATTACTACACACTACATTACACTAACTCTACACACACTATAACTATACTATACTTGTGTATAATATAGTATACTATATATACACTCTACACTATACTATACTATACCAACCATAAGATAGTAAGATAAATATGTATATGTAGTAGTATAGTATAGGATAGTATAGTATATATAAATTATATTATAGTATAGTTTAGATATAGTGTACAATATAGTGTAGTTGTATGCCATACAAACTATATATGACACTACTATATACTATTATACTATATACTATCTATAATATAGTGTTAGTATAAGACTATAGAATACTACATTATACTATATAGAATGGTGTAGTGCTATAGTATAGTGTATATATACTACATTATAGTATATAGTATATGTATAGTATAGTATAAAATGTCACATACCATACCATAATTATACCATCACATTATATACTACTACTATACTATACTATACTATAGTACACTATAATATACAATATGCTATACTATACACTATTCATCACACTATACAATATTGTGTAATATTGTATGTACGTATATACTACACTATACATATAGCAATAATACTATACTATATAATACCATAATTATATATATTATAAGTAGTACAAGTCATGCAACCATGCGTAAACTACAGTTCAATAAGGGAATTATATACTATAACTACACTACACACTATAGACTATATTTAATATTGCAATGTAGACTACATACACAATACTATATACTATACTATACACTACAACAACTATACTATACTACACTACACATAGTATACACTATATTACATATATAACTTCTACATCCGTGATAATTCATAAGATATTGTATAAGATAATACTATATGTATATTAAACTATAAACTTATAGTGCAGTATAGTATTATATGTGTATAGTATAATATACATACTACACTATACATTATAATGTAGTAGTGTTATATATAGTAAATACTATAACATATATATAGTACACTTATGCTACATTACATAGTATAGTAGTACTATACTATACATTACACTACACTATAAAATATAATATACATATATACAATACAATCGCTACATATATCTACATTATTATACTTACACATATATATATTATACCATACCATATACCACACACCACACCTCACAACACCATTATACCATGTAGAATACACCATACCATATACCATACTACACCATATTATGATATACTATACCATACTGTTACACTTAATTCCATACATTACAACACGCTTATAGTGTAGTGTAATATACAATATTACTATATTATATACTATTTGTGTATGCATAAGATAAAGATATGAGTATGATACATATTATATACCATACTACCATCATGACATACATTACCAAAGATAGTGCAAGATAGCTGACCGTGAAATTATACACACATACAGTAATGTAGTAAATAGTGTAGTAACTACATATATATACATAATTATACCATATATAAACAATAACCATCAATTACCACTACTAATACTATAGTTTATGCATAGTATATATTATATTATATGAGAAAATATAGCACATATATATGTTGCATTATGTACAAGATATACACCATGTAATAATTCATATATAATATACCATATAACACCACATTACATATAAAACATAGATTCTTATCATACCATATAACATGTAGATTATGACGCATTATGCATGTAGCAAGATAACATAGATATAAGGTAATATAGTGTAGCAAGTAGTAGTGTAGTATTACATACCATACACACACCACGAATATAACACCATACAAAATACATTACAACCAATCCATAACATAAAGATGGTTTAGTATAGCTCTAACATAGTATGATATAGTTCTAATAGTATATAGTATATATGGTTAGTGTATAGTTACTAGTGTGTATACACTATACACTTTAGTGAAGTATAATGTAGTATATAGTATAGTATACACTATTCATACCAATACCATACTCCATCAGACAAAGATAATATATACCATATATTATGTAAATATCTATTACATATGTAGTGTATAACTATACTATACTATACTTGTAGTCTATATATATGTAGTATATAGTATAGTATAGTGTATAGTAAAGTATATATAGTATATAATGTATAGTATATAATATAGTGTAGTATAGTGTATTGTATTATATACTACTATACTATACTATATAGTATAGTAGTATATAATGTATATAATAGTATAATATATTATTACCATAATTATACCATTATATTATATACGCTATAAGATATAGTACACTATACTATATTATACTATTATACACTATATAACACTATACTATACTACACTATACTATACTATAACACTATAACAATATTACTATACTACACACTATAGTATATTATATATTGTGTAGCATATATTATATTATACTGTACTATACACACTACTATAGCATAGTATGTACTTACATTTAGTCTAAGATAAAGTGTAAGTATGGTAAAAGTATCAGTGTATTATGCATAACATACACACTACGCATTATACTTGTTCTATATTAGACCATATACATACACATAGTAAAGTGTAATATATTGTATAAAGAAGTTGCATATAATATGGTGTATACAAAACATTATACTATAATTAATATATACACTATACTATACTTATTATAGTAGTGTCGTAATACTATATTAATGACATATATAAGATGTAGGTATATGTAAAATAAATATACCACACCATACTATATAAAGACCATACACTAAATTTTATACACATACTATAATACATGTATAGTATTATACAGTGTAGTATGTTGTATATATAGTGTAGTGTATGTAGTGTATACTATACTATACTATACTACACACTATACTACAACACTACTATACTATACTATATAATATAGTATAGTGTGTAGTATATTTATACATTACATAATATATATACATACACACCATACACCATAATTATATATAATCCAACCATATAAAGTATCAGAGTATGCAAGATAGTATAGTGTAGCAAAACATAATATACTACAATTATAATCAGATAACACTATACTATATTATATACACATACTATACTACATGTATAGTATTATACAGTGTAGTATGTTGTATATATAGTAGTGTATGTAGTGTACAATACTACATACTATTACATAATTCATACTACAACACTACTATACTATATAGTATAGTATAGTTTGTAGTATATTATATGCTATACAATATATATACATACACTACTATACATTATACAATATACTATACTATATTATACACTACACTATATAATAGATAAGACAACATAGATAGCATAAATGTAAATGTATAGTATACCAATATTAATTATATATACCACAGATAGTAAAATACCATAATATAGCAATATATAATACCATACCACACCACAATATGGCATAATTAAACCACAATATACATATACCATAAACAACAACATATATATTAATTAACATATATACAGATATTACACTATAATAGTGTAGTGTAGAATATAATACACTACACTATACTATGATAATATACATAGTATATGGTAATGTAGAGTATAATATAGTATAATATAATATAGTATATAGTGTATATTGTATGTTTAGTATATAAGCAAACCCGCAGAATATTGTGCAGTAGCAAGATAACATATAGATATAATATGGTATATCAACACATACCATACCATTATATCATAATATATAGCATAGCATAACATAACATAGATTGCGTCCAAGATAGCGTAACGTACACCATACAACAAAAACATATGCCATAGCATAAGGTATGTAGTCGAAGTATAGCGCGTACACATCAATATATTAACTCACCATACCATAAATACAACATAAAGGTAGTGTATAGCGTAGAATGCATATGTTAACATTTGTATTCAAGATAGCATAGCATATAATGCCATAGCATAGCAATAGTATAACATAGTAGTGTTACATCATATACCATACCAAATATCCATACACCCTCACACCATACACATATTTTTGTAGCATTTCATAGATGTATTGTATACTATGCCACATTCATACATAAAGATAGTGTACATAACTAGTGTATAGCCTTGTAGATTACACCAATTACCATAGTGTAAAGATATAACATAACAATAGAGCAAGATAGCATATAAGTGTAAATGATATCCCATATACATACTCATGATGAACAATACAGTAATCGCAGTAAAGGTGCGTATAAAGGTAACATATAATATGCTATCAGATATTTGATATTCATCCATACCACCACAATATACCATACTTGGTAAAGGTACCATACCATTAATTATAACACCACAACACAACATATTTTATACCATGTAAAGACATGCATGTAGCAATGTAGCACATAATGTATATATAGTGTATAGTATACCATAATCCATACCATATACCAAGGTACAAGATATAACAAGATATATGCACATAAAATATAGCACAACAATAGCACAAGAGTGCATGCTGTAAAGTAATATACATATAGCTGTTATGTTTTAGTGCACACCAACGGAACAATAACATAATATAATTCATAATACATACATAACATAATATAATATATACACCACACCAAAAAACATAGTATGACATAGCATGTGTAATATGCAAAAAGATAGCATAAGATAACGTATAGTCATAGGCTGGTGTATCAGTATAATATAACCATATCAGAAGTTATAACATATACATACTACACCAGAACATGTAGTATAAGATAATATGATACTATATAATATACCAATACCATAATCATACACACTATACCATATATGCTAACACCATTTCAGGTAATGTGTATATATAGCATACTGCAAGTATAGCAGAAGCTAGAGTAGCTTATAAGATATTGTAATGCATAAGATATAATATATATTATACCATACCATACATTATATATAATATAGTAATATAAGTGCAAACACCATTATATTATAGTTATTGTATATGTTGCAAGTGTTAGTACAATACCATATAATAACCACACATTCACAAACAATTAGTATAATATAAAGTAAGGTAGCATAACCATACCATATTGAAGCATATAATAAATTACCATAATGCCACACCAACCATATAAACCATATATACTATAACACCTCAATTAACATACCACACATACCATACACAAGTATTACAATATAAGTTAGAGTTTATCACAAAGATAAAGAGCATACATAATAATGTAACAACCACAACTACACCATAATTATACTTACCATACCTATACATAATATAATTACATGCTCGCACTTAATAAAAGTGGGGTATAGATGATACAGTATATAGTGTAATGTATATACTATATGGTATATATAGTATATAGTATAATAATGTATATCAAAAGTAAGTTATACCACACATAAGAATAATATATTATGTAAGATAGTTTAGTATATACGCACACACACCATATATATTATACTATACATAATACTATATATATAGTAATAGTATATAAGAAAACAGTACTATATTATTACAACAAAGATAATAACATAATGTTTACTATATTATATAAGATAAGAAGCATAGATAGCATAGATATGAAATACAATATAGCATACATAATAAACCATACACCACACCAATACATACATATCAGACACCACACATACCACACCATAATACCACACCACCATATGCTATATACATATAAACTACATACCACATATTATATTATATTGTAAAGATAACATAGTGTAGTATATGATAAAGATATTATAGAATATACCATGCAATACTATATATATAATATAGTACAAACAATATACCACACCACTACGTATATATATTGCATAGTATATAAAATATAATCACCATACAACATCCATTTAATACCATATTATATTATTATATTATACCATACCATATACCACAATACAAGCATAGTGTATAGCATAAAGATAGTAAAGATTATACACCATACACCACATTATAATATAACCAATAAAAATACACCATACCATACCACATTATACATCAGTAAAGGTTATAGTGTTATATATAAGGTTATAGTATATTATATATAATAGTGTAGCGTATATACCACACCACATATGTAATATATATCTATAGTGTACACACCACACCATCAAAGAATCATTAACCGTGTCATGCATATGTAAAGTAGTGTAAGTGCAATACACATACAACACCATATAACACCATTACATATATGTAAGATATATATTATTCCACACCATACCATACAAAAGCACAAGATAATATATACAAGATTACAAAGATGGCAGTGCAAGATATTATACATAATATATTTAAGTGTAGTAGAAGATAAGATAACCGCAGAGCAAAATATACACGCTGCAAGTATATAGTATACGAGACCATATTACTATAATATACTATATAGTATAATGTACATTATAATATAGGATATAATATTGTTATATTATATTTATATTATAGTATAGTGTATAGTATAGTGTATATGTGTATAATATATACTATGCACACTATATTATATTATACACTCACACCAATCATATACCGCATTAACTAACATATATACCAAACATATACCACAAGATATATTATGCAATACCATGTAGTATATAATATACCACTATATAACACCCGCAACAATTAATTACATATTACAGTAGCATATACACCATACACAAGATAAGGTAAATGTATTAGATAGCATATAACATATAAGATAATATAGCATATAGCATATAGATATCTAGTATTGTAATACATACAAGTAGTATATATATATACTACCATACCATACCATACCATTATACATACACCATAATTCAATCTCATTTACACGCTACTGTGATATACAATGTGTAGTGTCTTATATAGTGTAGTTTATAGCATAACTACTATGTTATACTATACACTACACTATATTATACACAATACACATAGCATAAAGACACAAGATATAAGATAATATAAATAACCGTATAATATTATATAAAGAAGATATAAGATATAGTACCATAAATATATATAGTATAATATTATAATAAAGAAAGAGTATATTATAGTAAGAGTGTGTAGTATATAATATATACCACACCATATAACTCACCATCATATATACCATACCATAATATACCATACCATACCATACCATATACCATTATACCATACCATACCATAATATAACCATATTATAATACACCATATTATACCATATACTGTAATGTAATGTAATGTAATGTGTAATGTTGTGTATATATGTATATTATACTATATTATAATATACCATACAAAACACCATACACCATATATAATACATATTTTAGCATGTGCATAAAGGTAAATATATATACACTAATAACAACCATATGTAGTGTAAAGATACCAATACATATTATACCACTATTAACATGTATATATATAAGATGTTGTATATAGAAGATATATAATATAGTATAAGATAAAGTATATATATATAATATTACAGTATGATATCCACTACTACTCCATTATAATTATTATTATTACCATATTATAATATAAGCATCAATTATACTATACCATACCATATACATATACATAGCACAATGTTATAGTAAGTATGTAGTATGGGATATTATACACTACTACTATACCCTACAATATATTTTACACTACAAATAGTATATAGTATATATATAGTGTTATAATACAGTGTAATAAGTATATATTGTATATGTACTATAGTGTATAATAGTATAGTTAGTATATAGTATATACATTACACTACACTACTATACTATACTATGCTACTACACTATACACTACTATACTATAAATTATACTATATTATGAAAGTAGTGTTATATATTATAATGTTATAGTATAGTATAGTATATAGTACATCACAACACTATACTATACTATATAATTTATAATAATACACCATAAGCAGTATACCATAACACCATAATTATACAAGATACACATATACTAATACATATAGTATGTAGTATAATATATGTAAAGTGTATAATATGCCATACCATAAATATAATATATTATATATACCATACCATACCATATACCCATACAATACCATACCATATATATATATACTTATACATAATACTATTATAGTATACATAACTACACTATACTATACTACACTATATACTACTAATAGTGTATAGTATGTAGTATGTAGTTATATACTATATACAGTATACTATTATATACAATACAACTATATTATACTATACTATAATATACAATGTATTGTAATGTAGTGTTATGGTATATTACACTACTATATAATATACAATACATCATATTAACCACCAATACACATATAACAATTACATAAACCTTATATACTATACTATGCTACACATTACATAGTATGGTGTATATAATAGATTGTAGTGTTATATGTATAAGGTATATTATAGATAGAATCAGATACAATACTATATTATACCATACCATAAGCAATAACTATATAGTTTACTATTATATACCATGTATGTATAATATATAACACCATACATATTAACAAGATTATAGATAGATCAAAACACTATAATTATATACCCACTATACCATACATATACAGTAGTATAATTATGCCACTATAATTATACATAATACACCATATATATAGTGTGTAGTACAATAGTATTTTTTATATACATAATAGCAGGCAAGGTAACAAGACATTATATATATAATACTATCATTAACATAGTATAGTAGCGGCGTGTAGATTTATGTAGCATAAGACCATCTCAAGATATAGATCACATACCATTATTATTATTACTATACATTGTGGTACCAACACCATTATATAACACCACAATGCTATACCAATTCTTATACATACCTCATACACAATATAGCATATATTATAGTCTTTATAGTATAGCAGTAGTTATGCATATGTGTAAGCATATTACCATTATAGACATCACAACATAATATGCATTGTTACAAAGATATGTATAGCATAGCACAAGTATAGTATAGCATAATATAACAATAACACCACATATACACAACACCATAAGATGTAGTATTAATATACAATATATAGTGCAGAATACATTAACAACAATTACTACATTATACCATAATTATACCACCAAAGATATACATAATATATACCATACTATAAATTATAATCATATAACAATCCACGATAATGTAGTGTAATGTATGTAGTACTATACTATACACTATATACTACACTATACTCTATAGTAGTTATATAGTATAATACTAACACAACACTATACTATATAATATGCTACATATTATACATGTAATATAGTATAGTGTAGTACACTATAGTACATGTATAATATCAAGCATACTATATAAAATAGTGTATGTACTCTATGTCTAGCTTACTATATAGTATAGTGTAGTATACTATAGTACATATATAATATCTAGCATACTATATGTATAATATCTGATACCACACCACACTATATATATATATACCACACCATACCATATATATATATATACTACACTACACTATACTATACTATACTATATTATATTATACTATACTATACTATATTATATACTATACTATACACTACACTATACTATATTATATACTACACTATATACTACACATTACTATAATATATACTACACTATATAGTACACTATACTATACACTATACTACACTATACTATACTATATTATACTATATTATACTATACTATACACTATATATAATATACTATACTATATTATACTATATTATACTATACTATACTATACCATACTATACTACATATTATACACATAATTATATAGATATTATATACTACACCATATATATACTATATACTACAACACCATATATATACCACAATTATACTATACCATACCATAATTATAATATACCATACTATACTATGTTATATACTATACTAACTATAACTATAATTATACACATACACTATACTCATTATGACATACTATATACTAAATACTAAATACTAAATTCTAGTGTATATAATGTAAGTATAACATAAGTGCAAGATATCAGGTAAAAGCATTGCAAAAGCATAAGTTGTATAGCATTGTAGCATGTAGTGCATAAGCATAAAGTGTATATCAGCACACCCATCGTGATACTGTACAGATGCTGCATATATATAGCTTTGTAGTTACAAAAAAAGCATGCAAATACATGTAGTAGTATAGCATATGCATAGATAAAGATAGCAGTAGTGCATAGTGTTATGCATAGTAGCATTATAACGTTATAGATACATGCAGCGTTTATACACACATTATACCGAAACATATAACACAGCATAACAGTCAGGCATCATTCAGCGCACCATAACATCGCGCATACAGCATAACATCGGTACGCAGCATGCTGATGCAAAAGCATCAGCATCAGCGGCAGCGCAGCAACAAAGATAAAGCGATAACATACGTATCTAGTCCAAGATACAGCGCAAAGCATAAAGCGTATTTTATAGCATGCATAACATATTAACATAACATAACACAAGATAGCATTAAAGATAACAGCGATAGCACACAACAGCATCGCGCAGCGTGGCATACAAAGACACATAACATAACACGCAAAGAAGCACAAACAGCATAAAGTGCGCGCAATACATTACATAACAAAGCAGCGCAGCATCAGTACTTACAGCATACAGAACAGAAACATCATAGCACAAAAGACAAAGATAAGACAAATTCAAAGATAAAGACAGTTACGCATAAAGCATAAAGCATAAGACAGCATAGCATAAAATACAGCACAAATTCGTAAGATACAGCAACATACATATATACAATAATACATAATAAAGATGAAGATTAATACGTAATTAAAAGACAAAGACAGCACAGCTGCGCAAAGATACGTTATTAAAGACAGCATAATCACGACGCGTTATAACAGCACGTCATATTAACATACGCAAAAGATAACATTAAAGCAACACGTTAACGCGCAGTACGCATATAATGCAACCAGACAGCGAAGCCATAACCACAACAGCACGCACAACGCAGTACACATGCCAAACAACATAAACAGCACAAAGAGAAACACAGATAGATGTGACATATAAAGCATACCATAAATACAGCACGATAACACATAGCACATGTATGCAATAGCAGCACATATAGCGCAACATAGTAAAGAAAGAATCATAAGGCAGCACAGCACAGCAATAACATATAAAGCACAGCATCTTTGGTGCACTGAAGCATAAAGCACAGTACGCAGAGGCAGATCAGCGCGCGCCAAAGGCACCGGCAGTCATAGCCAAGCAAGCAAACATACCAAATTAACATGCAACAACATAGCATGTAAGATAAAGATTAGATGCATAGCATAAAGAAGAAGCACATCATGCGATACGCTGATAAAGATTAAGATAAAGCGCTGTTATAGCAGCATAACAATTGCGCAAAGATCAAGATAAAGATGCGGCAAAGATAGCGCAAGATAAAAGCAGCGCAGTGCCGCAGCGCAAAGCATACAAAGATAGCATAAAATAAGTGCGCAAACAAGCAGCATGTAACATACAGCGCAGCATACCGTACAACACAAAGCGCATCAAACAGCGCATATTAACACAGTCCATCAACGCAGCGCACATAACATAACATACAAAGTGCTAAAGATCAGCGATAGCATTATTGCATACAACAGCATACAAAATAGCGCATAACGTGCCAACCAACGGTAGCATAAGATAGCATAAAGATTAACATGCATAATTAAACCAACATAGCATAACATAAAGTAACATAGATATAAAGGTATAGATAAAGTTGCAGAACATAACGAACTATTATCATAAAGTAAAGCGCAAAGTATATGGTGTAACATATAGTACAAGATAGTAAAGATACAAGCATAAAGATAACATAGCATAAAGCATATATAGCACAGTAAAGCACAAGATAATATAGTATAATAAGATATAACATAAGATAAGATAAGTGTAGTATAATATAGTATAGTGTAGCATATAGTTTAGTATTGTGTAATATATACACACCACTACACTCACATCAATACGCATATATAATATTATACTATACAACATACCATATATTATATACACTTCATTACACAACACTACAATACACTACACAACATCACACTACACTACACAATTATATAATAATATATAATACTATATAACTTACTATTTTATACTAAATTATACTATAACACCATATATTATGCTATACTATACTATATGTAATATACAACATATTATATACACAACACTACATTATACTATAATAACTACATACAATAATATACTATATTATACCGCACTACATGTAATACAAATATATTATATATACACTACACTACAATGTACACATAATCGGTATACAATATAAAACTATATACTAAACAATGAGTATATATATAAAACTATACGTACTACATATAATTATATTATACCATACTACTACATACACCACACCACACACTACTAATTATAAAATACTATATGTTATACTATAATGCACTATACAGTACTATATAGAATATACTATATTATACTATATACTAGACTACATATTACATACACTACATTACACTATATAGGCTAAACTACTATACTATTTTGTACTATACTATATTACATACTATACACTATACAATAGTATAATACTATATTACAATATACTACATATAATAGTACAAATAATATACACTATACTACATACACTATAATATACTATACTATATTATACAATTCTAAACACACTACACTACATAGTACACAACACTACACTATTATATAATTCAAAACTATATACTATACTATAGCAAACACTATACACTATGTATCATATGTTATATTATACTATAGAATACTATATGATATACTGTAGTACAATATACTATACTACATATTACATTCAGTACACTATATTGTACTATATTATACTGCATACTATACAACATACAATATTATAATACTAACTATAATATACTACATACAATATACTACAAACTATGTTACACTACACTACACTACTACAATATAATAGTATAAGCTATACTATACTATATTAGATAATACTATATATAATATTCTATATAACATTACATATGATATACTATAACACTACTACAGACAATATACTATATAATATACTATAACACTTCCATATAATGTAATATACTAAATACTATATACTATATAACACTACATGACATTACATATTATAATAATATAATATAGTATACACAACAAACTATACTATACAATATATAATACACTATAACACTATAACACTACTACATATAATATACCAGACTACATACTATATACTATGTAACACAACATGACTCTACATACTATAATAATATAGTATAGTATACACAACATACTATACTACACACTATATTATACTAATGTTTGGCCTAGGTGAAAGTACTTTTTTTCCCTTCCTCTATTGCATTACCTTTTCAATACTTTCCTTAGGTTGGACAAGTGATCCTTTAGGGACTATGGACAACCAGATCATTAAAAGAAGAATGTGAGCAATATAGTTCTACAAAATTAGAAAACAAATCGCTCATCAGATTATAGAAGGTAGCCGAGTCATTTGTAAGCCCAAATGGCATGACAAGGAACTCGTAAAGCCATATCTAGTAATAGAAGTTGTGTTAGACTTGTCTTCTTTTGCAATTCTAACTTTCCAATAGCCTTCTCAAACTGCATAAAAAGAAATGATTTGTGAACCAGATCCAGATAAAAAATCTTGAATAGAGAAAGTGCAATCGATCTCTCTACATCATAATCAAGGATCTGAATCTAGTGAGGCATCTAAATTTGTATCCCTATTCTCTTCCAATGAATCAAGGGGAATGTCTTCTAGTGAAGGTGAGCTTGCTATCTCGACTAGAAGCACTTCCTTTTGTGCTTACCTCTCTTGGTCCTACTTTTAAGGACTTCTAGTTAGGCTTAAAGCAGAACTTAGCTTCTTACTAACAAAATAGTAAGCTTCATTTCATCAAACAAATGAGACTCAGAAAGAGGATTGCGTAACTTAACCAATCTAATGATGGTTAGGTACCTCCGCTTGTGAAAATGCTTGACTAGTTTTTTTTTCTTCAAACATTCTGCTTCATCTTTCTCATTTCTATTCAATGCTCACAAATTAGTAAGTGCTAAAAAGCACGCTGAAATCCTTTTCAGTTTTGGAGCTTTTGTGTTTAGGAAAGATAAGAGCTTGCGTGCATGTTTGTCTGAAACACTGTGCTATTTTACATAGATAATCAAATAGAATATATAGATCTAAGGCATGTAGTGTTTATGATCTAATCATGAACACTACTTATCTATATATAGATTATATACATATATAAATTATTTAATCTAAGGCACATAGAGAAGAAACCATGCAGATCCCAACGTCAATCAGTGTGCAAAGAAAGAGAGCTTGTCCATCAATAAAATGTGTATGGGAATGGATGTTGAGTTGGTCAATTGATCAAACTATGTATCAGGGAAGGCAAACCGTATTAAGAAGCTTGACGTGCTAGATTGACCCAACACATCTTCATTTTCTAGCAACAGAAGATGAGATGTACAAATAAGGAAAGTGGTTTCATTAGCAATATCGCACTCACATAAGGTCTTTTTTATCGAAGGAATCCATGGGTTTAGTCTTGGAATTCATTGACCAACATCGGAGGGAGAAGCAGAGTTGAGAGCAAGAGGGATTAAATTACAAAAATTAGAGATGGAAATGGGGACTATAGCTCTGACCATGTCAACTATGATGTTCTCACTGCTATTCCACTACTGAATGCTTGCAGAAGAAACTTATCTAACCTCCCTATCTAGGTCCTTCAAAAAAAGACTACATATGATTTACCATCCATTCTACTTATAAAAGTACATGATTGGATTAGGAAATGGATTGAACCTCACAAAATGGTCACCTCGGAACATAGGGAGCTTCAAAAAAGGTGTGAAGCTGTTGGCATGTTACATCACAATGAATATGAAAGGGGGGGTGGGGTGGGGGTGGGGTCTCCACATCCAATCAAAGTAACGTAACAGGATTCATTAATGCACAATCTTTA
The DNA here is from genome assembly GCA_021442155.1 of Cymbidium sinense. Taxonomy (NCBI): domain Eukaryota; kingdom Viridiplantae; phylum Streptophyta; class Magnoliopsida; order Asparagales; family Orchidaceae; genus Cymbidium; species Cymbidium sinense. The sequence goes on from CM038215.1 coordinate 16,643,386, forward strand.
AAAATTCTTGTCATTCTTAGTTTTTTGAGCAAAGGTCCCATCTATCAATATCATGATTGGGTCAACCAAGTCAGATCATAAGTGAAAGAAAATGATCTTTGACCAAGTAAGTCCTTATCATGAGTAAATAGAAAATAGAAAATGTACATTACTATTCCAGAAAAAATTCTTTGAATAATTCAACCACTTTTACTAGGGGTAGCTTCTTTAGTGTTAGTTGAATGTAAAGTAATGGATTTTGTGCAATGTCAAAAGGGTCCTAATGTAGAAAGATCATTTGCATTGTTTAAATTTCTTCTTTTTTAGTGTTAGAAAATAGAGAACTTTCAATTTTAGTGTTAGATGAATGTAAAATAATTGTTTCTAAAATAACCAATTTCACCAAGTAATGCTAATTTCTCCCTTTTTAGAATGGCTCCAGTGTCTACGTTTATGTTAAGTCTAGTCACTCGAGCCATTGTAGCTTTTGATTATGGTGTGGTATGGTTAGATCGGAACATATGTTTACTTTATTTGTGTCATATCTTCACTAGGTATTTATGAAATTGTTATAGCATGTTGGTCTAGCAATTAGGGGGTGGCCATATAGGTGTTGAAAATAAGTTTAAGAAATTATTATGATAGAAGGACCAATGGGTCAAAAATAAGTTTATGCCTTAGGTGTTGCACAATCTAATCTACATAGGTGGGGGCTTATAAGGCTAGGGCACATAAACCCTTTCATTCATAAACTCTAGTCATTTTCTAGGCTGGCAAGATTGAGAAGTTGAAGTAAAAAAAAAAGATTTATTTTTCTCTTTGCACCTCAGATCCATTAAAAAGGTAGCTCACTAAGATAGCCTATATGTATATATATGATGATGATAAAAAAAATTTGAGTTGACCAGCTGTTCTTCATTATAAATGCTACTAAAGACCTGATAGTTCACTTACTTAATGTAGTGAAAACATGAGAATTTTTGTTCCAATTTCAAAAAAATAAAAACAAAAGCCCACTACAGTACAGTCTAATTAAGTGGCTAAGTTTGCCTATCCTCACTGACTTTTTTTTTAGTAGGCGAGGTGAGTGAGATAGCAAAGATGCTTAGGCTAATTTTTGAAAGAGCATCGAGGCATAGCCAAAATTATATTCTACTATGCTACACAAATTAACTTAGCATAACTTTCAGAAGTAAAGGTTTTGACATTAATAGAAGGAAGAACGGTTGTTCACTTACTAAGATATACTTTTGCTCACCTAGAGAAAGCTACTTTGCACCACTAATAGGCTACTAAATAAGAAATGAAATGATAAAGGCTTGTGAAATAAGGCCTTTGTCATTGTAAGTAAACTAAGTAGGGTGAATATCCCCCTATGAATTTGTAAATCTTAGTAGGAGCATGCTGCAAAAAAATGATGGTCCCTTATGCATTTCTTTCCATTCTAGAAATAATTCAAGTACAATACCCCCCATCATGGTGAACCTCTCCTTATGATTAGAATGAGGTAGATGCCTCACAGACCAGGGGCTGATTGAATCATAGTTTCCTTAGGTAGCCACTGACCTACAATTATCCTAAAACATCCATGCTTGGTGGAGAGAAGAGAACAATGGTATGCTCGCTTGCTATCTAGTTCCTACCGTGGATTGGGATCATTTGCTAGTTAGGCCATATAGAAGAAAGTTAGAACAAAATTGTATGAGAACATATTACTCATATTTAGGGATAAGAGGCAGAACAACCTCGATCTCCTTACTTACTCGAAGGGAGGGTTGGCATTATCATGTAAGTATTTTTTGTTGCTCTAATCTCCCCCTACGTCTAGGATGTTCTCTGGGCCAAGAGCCATAGTTTGTTATTATTTCTCCATTTTTTTTCATTGTTGATAAGGGCAAGACCTAGCTAGATGATGATGTTTGCTGGTTGGTAGTGAGAGGACTTTGAGTATCAAGCTGATGAAAAAATAATCATTTTCTTTAGTTTTTTGCTTTCTCATAGCACTTAGTAGTGGAAAATGAGTCTATTTATCAACATAGCTTTGGTAGATTTCCCCCAATGCAATGAAAAACATGGAAATTCTATGAATTCCTAAGGTGGATAAGTTTGACGAGTCAACAATAATGCAAAAAGAAGTTTCTCATCTAGTGGATCTGATCTATAGTTTCTAGTTATGGGGTAAGACATATCAAAAGGTTCAAAGAATAAAGGCATAGAAGAGTATATAACCAACCCACCCTTAAGTATAACTTATTCAATGGTTGCATGCATAAGGAAAATCCACGTTTGTGATACCTTAGTCAGGATGCTTAGGGAAGTCAACCTATGAGCAAGAAATAATGTAGGTACCACCGACCGTATTTAGCTCAGAGTGAAAACTTGGGTTGGTGCTATTCCAGAAAGCGGATTCTAAGTGAGTCGCTTTTTTTTTTCATAAAAGTAACTATTTTCACATATTTTCTAAGATTATAAAATGACTCTCTTTTCATATTGTATGCTCCCAAAGTGAAAAAGATCTCAATCATAGGTTTCACTATCCATAGACAATATAACCTTGATTTTTCCCATCCAACATGAAAGCAAAGTGCAAGGAGTAGTCATTATGGGGCAACTAGCCAGCAAAGGTGCTAGCTAATCAAGAAGTGGTCAAAGTAAGATCGAACAAAGCTGGTTACTCTTCTAGTGGAGATCGAGCTAAGCAGAACCAAATGTAGCTTGATGAGAAACTTTAAGCATTGTCAATGGTGGGTTGTAGATACAAAATTGTTTCATCCCTTACAACCAACTATTGACTCCTATGATCAGGCCACCCTTACATAATAGGGTCAAGATAGATGAGTTGGAAGGATCTGCCTAAGCCAACACCGGAGTGGTTTCAAGAGGGGGAATTGGTTCTTGTGCATTCAACCTCAATGAAAGGCTATTAATAGTATAACTTCTATAGTAAAAGGTAATAGTTTAACTTTTATAGTGAAAGGGATATCTTGAGTCTTCATTTTGAATCCATCTGGTCAATGTTTCACACCTCTATACTTCTTTGACTTGGTGGTAGGGACCTGAATGATCAATCTCTTTGATCAGAAGAAGAGAAATAATATAATTTAATTAACACTACTTGCACCATCTATCTCTGTATTAGATCTGCCAACCAATGCCATAACTATAGATATGAAGAGAGAGATAGTCGATCAGAAATCCAAAAATTGATTTCAATGGTTGATAAGTTTAGTGTGATTCCTGCCAGTCATGTCTAGACATCTCTCTCAGAAACATCAAACAAAAATGCAATGTTCCATTTAGATGTCAAAAAATCTTTTTAGTTGTCTGGGTCTTTTGTGGAGACTGCATAAACTTGCCTATTAGTCCAACTGTAAAGGTAATTTCTAGTCCAGTATTTGTGCGATAAAAAAACCTCTCATCATCATCACATCACTCCTTTCTTTAGAAAGCAGCATCAATCTCATGTGCGCCTGAATTCTATGTCAATTTCCCATTAGCAATAGAATAATGAAAGAGACATAACATAGTAATAGAAAACTTTATGAAGGCTCTCGTTGTGCACCTTACTTTGCTAGTGCCTTTGGTGGTTTGCTCTAAAAGTATGGAACGAACAACATACTCTAAGATTATCAATGCACACAAGCAAGCATCTTCAACCAATAATAATTACCTCTATTTCCTAGTAGGAACTATTAGCTTTGGAATGGTAAAGCAGTGCTATACACTTTTCATCAGAAACTCAGTTTGAGCATTTGAGTGGGTAGGTTTTTTTCATTCAAGATAGAAAAAAGTTGTATTGATGAAAGCAGAAGAAATATGAAATCTTATGTGTATCACCCTAGCCAGATCAATTTCTTTTTTGAATTAGAGGTGCCAAGAAAAGTTAAATGGGGGTTTGGAAAAGATAACAAAAGCGATTATCTTGAATTCAATTATTTAGAGACTATCAATGTAAGGAAGGGGAGGTGTTGAACCCCACTTACCAAGCTAATGTCTACTTTGAGCTATTACAGCATGGTTTTTAGAGTTGGTATTGGTAGCAAGCTTTCCATTATAGAACTTGACATTATGGGTGAATCTGAAGTAAAAATGTTTTTTTTTCAAAATTTTATTTTTATCACCTAGAAGGGCATGAGATAGAAAAGAATCAAAGATCCTATCCCCCAATCTTCAGTCTCTCATTTGTCTATGTCGATGACAACCACAATCTATATAGGATAGAAAGTAGAGATATCAAAGCTAAGTCCTAGCTCATATCATATAAGGGTGACCAGCTTAGCCAAAAGCTTACGTAGCATCTAAAGAATAGAAGAAGATAAGAAAGTAGCCTGAACGACAACCCAATTTGAAAGCCACTTCAATTTGAATTCAATTTCATGGTAGAATTAGCTGATCATAACTCAATTGCAAATTGAATTACTAGTTTAAGTAATTAAAAAAAATAAAATAGATGTAATAGCAGAACTAAGAAAAGTAGAGAGAAGATGTTTCATTGGACTAACTTACGAGTACAAGTAGCACTAAAATAAGTAGTACTTTCTTCTCTTATGATATTTCTAGTTACCTAATCAATGTGGAACTTCAAAGTAGTTATTGAATCATGTAAGAGAGTCTATTTTTATTCTCCGATATAAGAAATAAAAAAATTGCTTTAGGGCCTAGCATCATTATTAGATATCTTTCATTTTACTCTTTCATCACTACGTGCCTTTTTAAAAAAAAATTAAATAAGGAATGAAATTGTTAGGAAAAAAGCCTCTTTTTTAGGCCCTCAAGCATCTACAAATTCCAAGTAGAATAAAAATTATTATCAATGTTTCCCTGAACACAAGGAAGGTTTGAAGCATAGTCTCTTCTTGAGTGAATGAGTTCAATAAGGTAAGAAGGCTATAAGCTGCCCACATGGCAACATAGTATTAAGAAGTTAGCATGATCAGATCAAAGAAAGAGAATCATATGTTTTCTACTAAGTTCACTTTTATATTAAGAAGTTGATAATCAATATCAAGCACAAGTTTCATTGCCCTTTCTTTTCCTTGATAGAGGTAGAACTACTATAATACACTACACATGTTATCTAATATACTACACTATACTACACTATACTATACACACTATACTACATACTACACTATACTATACAATACTATAGTATAAGTAATGTATTAGTGTATAGAAAGACTACTATACACTACTATACTATACTATATACTATACTTATATATACTGTAGCATAGTGTAGTACAACACTATACTATATGTACAATATACTATACTATATGTACACTATACTATACTATACTACAGTATAAAGTATAGTGGGTATACTATATACTAATGTAGTATATATGCATTATACTACACTATACACCATTACATACACCTACATTATAAGATATTATATGTATTGTATAGTGTAATGAAATATTAAAGATGCATACATATAACTATTACATAATATAAGCACATATTAGCCACATATATATAATATATATATACAAGTTTTACAATGTTCACATACCATACAAAAGTGTATTGTGTATAGTACAACTTACTATATTGTATAGTGTATATTGAATTAGGGTATAAGTAAGCAATATACACCATAGCACATACACCACAATTATACCATACCATACGTATGTATATATATATTACTTATATGCACAACCATAATTATATTCTATAACATACCAATATAAGTATAGGTATAGTGCATAGTAGGTAAGATATAAGCAACCACATAAATGGTAGGACATACCACACAACTATACAAACATACCTTTACCATAGTGTAGTGTTACTTATGTAGTATAGTGTAGTGTATAGACACAATATACTAGTACAGAATATATAGTATATCACTAAACTATACCCTACACCATAAGACCATAGTATAATATATATATATAGTTTTAGATACCAAGCATACCAAGTAATATACTTTATAGTGTAGTGTATAAGATCAGACGTGTAGTGTGTATGAATAATATACCATATATACTACCATATACACACATACCACATAATTATATTGTGGCGTACAATGTGTATAATTCATACCATCACACACTATACCATACATACCACACCATACCATATTGCACATATATAATAACACACATGTAATTATAAAGTGCCTTTATACAAGTAAGGCAAGATATAGCATAGTATGTATATCAATAACCATAAATATCTACACTAATAATCACTAATATATATATAGTAGGCTGCATAGTAATATATATTATTATTATAAGATATTATAATAACTACATACACCATATACTATACCATACCAACACATACCATACACCATATGTAAGTGCGCAGTATGCTATGCCATACACACCATGTACTACTAAACCATACACCATACCATGCCATGTGTACACCAAACCATATACATATGTATTATGTATATTACATGCTATACCATGTTACCATAGAATATTGTGTAATAGTATAGTATAATACACTATAATGTGTATATATGATATAAAGTGTAGTGTAAATATACTATACAACTATAGTATTTCCTATGTTATAGTATAGTATTGTATATAATATAGTTGATAGTTATTGTAAGTATGGGCATATACATAGTACACTATATACCATACCATACCATACAACACCATGCAACACTATATGTGTGTAGTGCACCATGCCATGCCACACCATTCACTACTATACCATATACAACATTATTACATATACCAACCATACCATACTATATAATATGCACTAGTACTAGATTATAATTATACCACACCATACTATAATATGCAAGACACTTAACTATAGTATAGTATAATATAATATATAACTACACACTTATATAATAGTATACAAATATAAAATTATATACTATACTAATATTGTATAGTGTAGTATTGTGTATCATACATATAGTATAGTATAGTACTATAGACACACTATACTATAGTGTGTCTATAGTACTATATTGTAGTGTACTATATACTACATTATACTAGTATTTATAATATAGTGTATAGTAGTATAGTAATATAATTGACATATAATATACTACATATATCATATTTTTTTATAATTATACTATATGCCATTCTATATTACATGGATATCTATTATATTTATTTATAATATAATGTGTAGTGATAATACTATAACACTAGTATATAGTTGTAATAGGTCCACACTACATACACTACACACTATATACTTCCATATACCATCACTACATATACACATAGTACATGTAGTAGTGTAGTAACATATATATTATGGCAATAACCCCTCAAAAACTAGTATAAATTTTTTAAGAATGTAATATGTACTATACTATAACACTATACTACACTAGTTTAGTGTGTAATATAGTTATTGTATAGTATATATACTATACTATACTATACTATATAGTAGTGTTGTGTATGTACAACAAAATATAACTTACTAATACATACTATTATACATTATCATACATAAGCTGTAGTAGTCCATAGTATAAGATACCATAAGATAACTATAGAGGTATTAATATATAAATAATAATATACAGCATATATATTATAGATAGCAAAAATATTTATAACACCAACATTAAAGTGTAAGTATGCACAATAATGCACCAACGCCATATAGTACATAGTTATTGTGCAGATACAAACATATATACACAGGGCATATAGCATGAAGATGGCATGTATAAAGGCAACATCATAACTGAAGTGCATAACATAAAGAAAGGTATATATAGTGATAGTAACAATAAATACCCATAATCCATTTGCAGTAGATAACGAACACAAAACATAATATAAGATACTTCCATATACAAACAAGATATATCATATAGCATATGGCATGGTGCAGTATGTATTGATTATAATCCTTAATATATGCATAGCTAGATATAGCATAAAGTTATCATAGTGCATACAGATGAGTGATACATAGTACATAATTAACATGTATATACCATCATACCACACATAGTATAGTAGTATTACACATATCTAACACTATACCATACTGCTAGCATACAAGATGTTAATGTACCACATAAATAATAATCATGATAATATATTATGTAGCATATATTATAGTGTAGTGTATATGGAAGTGTAGAATACCACATAATATATACTTTATATCGCATTAACTATATATACACCATACTAGTGTATGCCATGTAATATACAATTCATAATACCTACATTGTGTAATATAGCATAATAGCAGATATATAAATAATAATCGCACTATATATACACAACACCATATATATAATCATACATAATTATATACATTATACTATACTATACTATACTATACTTTACTATACACTCATGTATACACTATACTTATTAGCGTTATAGTATATCGTGTGTCTTATAATACATACTATGTACCATATTATATGTAGTGTTGTATAGTGTATAATATATTTTTTCTTTTACCATTACTACCATTATACATATATAATGTTCATGTTTTATACATATCATTACACCATATACCATACCAATTTATACACTCTATCTAACTATACACTACATATATATTATGCTATAGTGTATTGTCTAATATATAATGTGTATACTATATTACATGTATATATAGTATAGTGTAGTGTGTAGTATGTGTAATATAAAAATATAGTACACTAATTACACATACTATACATAACTACAAGTATACTATATTATACTATACTAGCACATTATATAGTGTTATGACATAGTAGCAAGTATATATACACCATAAATTATTATACTTTATATAATAACATATATCATACCTATATTAACATAGTATATGGTGTAGCATTGAGCAGGTAGTGTATTAGTGTAAACACTATATGTCTCAAGACTATGTCAATAATATACACTATACTATATAATGCACTACAAGTACTATACCTAATATATTATAGCGTAGTGCTATAGTACTTTACACTACATACTATAATATATACATATATTATGAATAGTATAATGTATAGTTATATATAATGTGTTATAGTATAGGTGTAATGTATAACACATATATATACTACATACTATATAGTGTAGTAATGTATAGTGTATAATATACTTTGCTATGTACAATACATTATTATACACTATACTATACAAAACTACTATGTATACACTTTATTCACCATATACCATACCTTACCAGTATGATATAAAGTATGTATACATAGTATATTCAACACAACATAATCACGTACCATAATTATTTTATATGTTATACTACACACTATTATCCATGTTGTACACATTATTTATATGCATAGTCTACATTATATATATAGTATAGTATGATATAAGTATGTATATGTATAGTATAGTTTAAATTATAATGTAAGGTTATTTTATAGAGTATATTCTAGTACTAGTGTTATAACTATTATAGTATAACATATCAATATTTTGTAGTGTATTGTATTTATAGTATAACACTATACAACATACAATATATATATAATATATAATACATGGTACACAATAATACAATAGTATAGATAGTTAGCATTTACATTTACATACACACATCAACATTATTGGTATTATAATAGATAACATATATTACATATTAGAAGTAGTAATATAGCATACCACATCCAATATTTCATAAATGTAGCATACCTTATACAACACCACACACATACCATTACATATAGCAGAAAGCATAGCATAGATAGCATTTTATAATGCGATATTTTTAAAGATATAAATTAGTGTTATATATATAGTATGTTCAACCAATCAAATACAACAATAGTGTATAGTATGTGCTATGCCATGCCACACTATAATACTATACTATATATATATAATTATAGCATTATAGTACACAACAACATACCCATATACAATACAATAACATAATCATATAACACATATAATAATGCTGTAATGTATATATATATAATATCTCATAATAATATAACATACAGGTATTAACAATCACACAAGGATACAAAGATAGTATTAGTATAGTATATAATTGCATATAGTATATGTACACTATAATATACAAGTATAATATAAATAATACTATACAACACTATAAAACATAGTAAGTATATACACTATATACACACTACACTATGTATAATATAGTAGAATATGCATACTATATTATACAACCCAACAGATAGATAGTATAATACACAACAATAATTATACCATACCATAATATACAATACATCATCATACGTAGTAAACACCATACCATAACATAAAGTTATATATAAATAGCCATACATTGTAGTGTAATGTATTTTGCAACAATTCATACCATATACATACACCACAACATATACAGTATAAGAGCATGGTATGTAGATGCTGGTTATCATACCATTACCATATGGCATTACAATACTATACCAAGATAACACCACTATATAAAGTAGTGTTATATGCCTATATACCATGCCATTATACAAGCATAATATATGCCACATATAGATACCATTGTATAGCATAGTTAGTTTTAGTTTAAAGACAAGATACATATATATAGCCTAAAGCATCCCACATATAAGTACCAAATATATAAAGACAATATGATGTACATATCTACCATCCTTATACTGTAATGTAATATAGTTGCGTGTATAGTACATACAGTATATAGGTACCATACCACATACTGTATAGGTAGCATATAATATGCAAGATAAGTATAATATAGTATAAGATATAGATTTTAGTACACAACAAATAAATTATATTATAATAAGATATAGAGCTGGTAGCAGGCATATATACATATTTATCCTATAAATATTCTAATAGTTATAGTATAGTATAGTAGTATATTATAATATAACTCCCAATATATATAGTGTATATACTACATACTATACAAAATAATTCAATACTATACTATTATATACTATACTATACTATTATATAGTGTATTATGTATTATATGTACACTACACAACATTACTGTACACTGTGATATAATGCACTAAATATTGTACTACTAGTGCTATACACTATACACTATGTATTATACAATAAAAATACAATATACTACACTATACTTTACTATACTATTGTATTATATTATACACTATACAATATTATACTATACACTAGTACAGTAATAATACACTACATTGTATGTATAGTGTAAATACTATCTACACTACATAATATATATAACACTACTACTATTATAGTGTATCATAACATTAGTAGTGTATTACTACACGTACATTAGTTATAGTGTACTATATACACTATATTATACTATACATAGAATATGTGTGTATATATATAAAGGTAGCAGTAGCGCAAGTATGAGTGTTTAGTATATAGTATGAAACATAATGTGTAGTATGCTACATATAGTATGTGCTATGCTATGACATAGCACATACTACACCATATATGTTTATACAAGTATAGTATATAGTATAGTATAGTATAAAACTACTACACATATACTATATTATACTATAATGTAGTTGTAATGTATATAGTATAGTATAATATAACTATACATATAGTATATTCTTGTACTACATAATACTATATACATATAAATAAAATATAATCCACTATTATACAAAACATTATATAATATACCACACAATACATAATATATAGTATTGTATATAATATAATATAGTGTAACTAAACACACTATAATTATATACCACTAACATATACCATACCATATATTATGTATGCATAATATTACATGGCATAATTATTTTATAGTATATATAGTATGCATGTAATATTGTAAAAGCATAATATAAGATAAGATATAATGTGTAATACCTATACCATATGGTGTTGTGCATAAAGATAGCATGCATAATACAAACCATATATTTTATCATTACATACAGCATAATATTACATGGTATACCATGTAACCATTAGCATAAGATAGTAGTGTATACCATGTACCAAATATCACTATATGCAAGATAGTATAGCATGTTTACACCAATAGTGCATTATACCATTCAACACTATATACAATACACAACACCAATATTACTGTGCATGCCATCCATATAGTGTATAAAGCATATTACATGTGCATACAAGATACATAAGATCAGAAAATATTATATAGCATGGTATTATAATAAGATATATACAAGTATATATAGTATAGGTAATACATGTAAATACATACACCATACAATACCATGTTAATATTTAGTAAAATAGTAACACTACTAAGTGTTATATTTATATGCTACACACACACTTTGTATATGCCAATTACTAATACATGTAGTGTTGGCACAATACATAAGCGGTATAAATATATGTATAATACACCCATATATATACCAAGTAACTATAACACACACCAACTAGTAGAAAGCATACAAGATAAGATAAGAAAAGATAAAGATATATTAAGCATTAGTGCACATAGCAACACACCTTATACGTCAACATACAATCACCGGATTACATAACCATATAAAAACAATATACCATGCCATACACTATTATCATATTTATTCATAACCACACCATATGCATATGCATAAAGGTACATTAGTTGTATGACATAAGATATATAAGTGTGTATAAGAATAGAGCACATATATATAGATATGTGTATGAGAGAGTGAAGATATGTAAGAAAAGTATAGAGGATATAAGTGATAATATACATAACATAGTACCAACATACAACATCCACATAATCACAACACCACATAATATTATGCCACACATAATATATATATAAAGTGTATCTACACCACACCCCAACTGCATCTAATATACCATACCACTAATATATACATAAAGCAGAAGATAGGTAGATACTCATACCACAACCATAAAAACATAATAGGTGCGTAATAGGTGCTGTAGAGTGCACATTTTGTAGTAAGTAAGCATAGCATGTGAGTAGTAGCATATACACAATAAACCACACCATACTTTTCAAATACCACACAAACACTTAATGAAGTGTGTACGCAGACAACACACCAAGATAATAGGATGTAGTATGGGATAGGTGCATAAGGTGCATAATAAGTAGCATAGCATAGATTGCACAACATACACACACCATACCACATAATATTATACTATAATGTAGTGTATAAATATAGTAGTTATAATATAGTATAGTGTAGTATATAGTAACATGCTAGACTATACTATACTATACTATACTATAATATAACTCACTATACTATACACAAAACACTATTATAGTGTAGTATATACTATGCAATACTATATTACACTATAATGTAGTATAGTGTATAGTGTATATAGTTTAGTATACTATACTACACAATATAACCCACTATATATAATGTATCTAATATTACTATATTATACTATACATGTTATGCTATGCCATATTATATGTAGTGTGTATAGTACAGTGCATACAGTATAGTATATAGTATAGGATAATGTATATAGAATATTATACTATACCCTATATTGTATACACTATAATATACTATGCCCACTACTAGCCATTAATATAGTATTACTATACACTACCATACTATAATATAGTATAGTATAGTATACTATATATATTATAAGTATACACCATATTATAGTGTAGTGTTAATAATAGTGTTATAGTAATACAACTTTATTATACACACTGTTATAGTATATGTATACTATAATTACAATATGAGTATAGTATAGTGTAAAGTATAGTATATTATATACTATACTACACTATACATACTAACATGTAGTGTATTATATTGTACTATATTACACTATAATGTATTATTCATTATATATACTACACTATACACTCTACTACACAACCATACTATACTATTTTATGTATAGTGTATAAGTATATTATATTGCATAGTATATATATACTATAGTAAACATGTATAGTGTACACTACACTACATACTATACAATGTATATACTATACTACACTATATAGTGTATGCACAATGCTACATAGTGTAGTGCATACACTATACTATACAATCCTAAACTATTACTAAATACTATACTATACTATATTACACATAGGTATGTAGTATACTATACTATACTACACTATAGTATAGTATATTACACAATATTATAGTGTAGTATATTATAATACAATATAATTACTATCTATAGTGTATATTATATACTTATATTTACATATAAGCATACTTATATATATAATTAGAAAGATACACACATAGTAATATAGATATGAAGTGCATAGATACTACATCATTAACTGGCCATTGGTTAATGGTTAATACATACGATTACCAGATGGTAATACTACATGCAATTATACCATAACATTAGATAAGTATATGCATATACATACATAATACAAGTGTTGGTATAACATAGCACCATAATATACATAGTGTAATGTGTATACACATACTATGTTGTGGTGTTGCATAGCAATATTTTATACCATAATATTATAAAGTGCATATCACCATACAATTATATACACCATACCAATTATACAGTATTACATGCAGTGCGCTATAATAATCTATAGTATATTATGTTACATACTATATATACTATACATTACACTATAGTTTATATGCAATATAGTGTATTGTGTATAGTGTATATATAGTATAGTGTTGTATGCCATAGTATAATGATATAGTATATAGTATAGTATTATAGTATGGCATAACATAGCACATACTATACACTATATGTTGTATTTGGTAGTAGATATATTATATATAACACTATAACACTACTACAAAATATACTATACTATACAACACAATACAATACAATACTATACTATACTATACTATACTATACTATACTACTATATACTATGTATGTGTAGTGTCCTATAATATACTACATTATTAATAGTGTATGTAGTATACTACATTACTATTACTAATATAATATATTGTACTACTATACATGCTATACTACACTATGTGTATAGTATAATGTAAATACACTATATTATATACTATTGTGAACACCATATTATATAACTATACTATATGTAGTATTTTGTATAGTGTTATACTATACTTACTATACACTACACAATATTTATATGGTATACTATAATAATTATAACACTAGTACTATAATATACTCTATACTATAACCTTACATATAATTTACACTATACTATACATATATATACTTATACTATACTATACTATATATATATATTGTACACTATATAAATATATAATGTGTAATACAAGGATAATAGTGTGTAGTATAAAATATACAATAGTATAGTACATGGTGTGTGTTATATAGTCTAATATACTATACTATACAATACTTTATATCATACATAAGTGTAGTATAGTATAGTATGTCTATAGTGTATAAATAACACTTGTGTATAGTATAGTGCATAGTAATATATTGTATATAGCATAGAATAATATACACTCTATACACTACTACACAATATCGTATGTATTATCTATATGTGTTATACGTTACACTTATACTATACAACACTATATATTACTATACACTAATTATTCACAATATATATATATATATATATATATATATATATATACATATACAGCACGATATAGTGCATGAAATAAACATATAAGATATATAGCATAGTATATGTAGTATGTTATATAGTATAATGTATGTGTGTATAGTTGTATAATACACTACACATACATACAAGGCATATAGTGTTTAGACTAATACAATATACACAATGCTACACTACTATACTATATTGTGTATAATATACAGTGTAGTATATAGTTTAGTGTATATACTACTACACTATATCATAACACTATACAATGTGCTAGTATAGTATAATATAGTATAGTTGTAGTGTTATGTATAGTATGTGTAATTAGTGTAGTATAGCATTATATTACACATACTACACACTATATACTATACAATAATATATATATACAATACTATACTTATATAGTATATCACAACACTATACTATACTATACACTATATAATATATGTGATATACCCTACACCATATGTATGCCAACACTACTATATGTAGTATTGACAAATACCTAGTGTTTGAGTTGTGTGTAAGCTATAGTATAATGTACTAAACTATGCATATAGACAATAGACTATATAGCATATATACTATACTGTAATGTATAGTATATATAATATGTAGCATAATATATTATAGTGTATTGTGTTACACTATACTATATTGTACTACATAATATAGTATAGTATTATAGTATAGTATAATGTGGTATGGTATAGCACTATATATAGTATATTGTATAGTGTAGTATAGTGTGTAATTTGTAAGATAGATAAAATTACATGAGATGATATACCATGTGCGTCTATTACCATATTATAGATATTATAGTGTCCATAAGTACACCATACCATACCAGTATAATCTAGCATACAAGATAATCACAACAAGCACCATATGACAATAATTCATAGTATATAGTGTCATAGTACTATACCATAACATACACATATATACACCACATCTACAATATAAGATATAATTACATTACTGTTATTACATTATATAAGTATTATTATATACCATATATTACAGCTGGTAACCCATACAGTATAAAGGTAGCATAACATAGCATTATATAGCGTATAGCATATGCATAAAGCATACGTAGCATGTATGTTTGTAGGCAAAGTATGCATGTAAATATTTAGTAAAGCATACCATACACCATAGCAATAGGTATGCAAGATAGCATATATGGTATATATATATATACACCATAAATAACCATAACAATCTATACCATACAACAATACCATACCATAACACAGCAACACCATGTTTATACATAGATATATAAATCAATACACTTTATCACATATATATTATACATATATTATAGTATTATACCATACCATAATACAACATCAGATGTGGCATAAGATTATACAAATATACATAACATAGCGTACATAGTATATAATGCACAAACGGCATAACATGGCATAAAGATAGCATAATTATGATACATATAAGAAGTACAAAGTAGCATTAAAGCACATACCAATACACCATACTAACAACATAAAGATAAAGATGTTGAATAAGATTATGGCATAAAGTGTAATAATTACATATATGTACCATAATAACTATAATTACCATAACTATACTACAACATAAATAGTAGAAAGCATAGTAAGGTTTTGGTAGCATGACATACCATTACTAACTATACCACACAAACTACCAAGATAAAAGGCACAAGATAATATGTGTGGTTATATATGGAGATTATATACCATAGTGCAAGATGCATATATATAGATAGTGTAGCAATATATAACCATACATTACAAATAATATAGTATAGTATATAGTATAGTATAATATTCATACACACCATAATCGCATTATCATTATACACTACACATAGTATATAGTATATCCCTAGACAATACTTACTATACTATAACACTATACTATATACTATACTATAGTGTTATGATATAGTAAGTATAGTGTAGTGAAATACTATATAGTTTATACTAGTATACTGTGTCTATACGCTACACAATACTACATAAGTAACAATACACTATAGTATAGTATTGTATGTTCTATAGTAGTTGTACGTAGTATGTCCATACTTTGTAGTGTTGTACTATATACTACAGTACTATACACAATACACCATACTATATTGTAGAGTGTAGTATAGTATAGTTTAGTTATGTCTAGAATATGTACCTTTTATATACACTGTAGTATAATATAGTATGTAGCTACATACTATACTATACTATAGTGTATATATACAGTACTTATACTACACACAACTATACTATATTATACTACACTATACAATATAGTATGGTGTACTATACACAATAATAACTTGTGTATATAGTATGTAGTACATGTAGCATAACACAACCATATATGTAGTGTATATAGTATGTGCTATGTTTGTGCCATAAAAGCATAGTGTATATAACACCAATAACCCTTATATGTTACCGTTACACCATATATATACATACATACCATAATAGTGTAGTGCACAATATAGTGTATAGTAGTATAGTATAATAAAACACCATATTAAGATAGTAATAACACATAAATAATCTACCATAAGATAAGATAGCATACATATAGTATAGCATTATGCCACAAGATATATAAGTATAGCATAGCAGTATAGTATATGTAAGATAGCATAGTAGTTTATATAGTGTTATCAGATTTATCATAATTATACTATAGTATAAGTATACATATGTATACTTATAATATAGTATAGTATAGTATAGTGTAGTGTAGTATATAATATAGTGTGTATAATATAGTGTAGTATAGTGTAGTATATTAGAATAACATGTATAGTGTATTATAGGGTATAGTTCTACCTTTATCATGAAAAGCAAATAACAATGAAACTCATGCTTGCTATTGATTATCAACTTCATATTATAAAAGTGAACGTAGTAGAGAACATATCATTTTCTTTCTGTGATTTGATCATGCTAACTTCTTAGTACTATGTCAGCCATGTAGGCAGCTTATAGCCCTCTTTCTTTGTTGTACTCATTCACTTTAAGTGACTATGCTTCAGACCTTCCTTGTGTTTAAGAAAACATAGATAAGAATTTTTATTCTACTTGGAATTTGTAGAAGCTTAATGGCCTAAAAAAAGAGACATTTTTCTTTATAGTTTCATTCCTTATTTAATTTGTTTTTTAAAAAAAGGCACATAGTGAAGAAAAAGGAAAATCAAAGATATTTAATAAAGATGCTAGGCCCCAAAGTAAAATTTTCAATTTCTCATATTGGAATATGAAAATAGACTCTATTACATGATTCAATCCATACTTTGAACACTTTTCTAAAGACTTCCACATTGATTAGGTAACTAGAAATATCATAAGAGAAGAAAGCACTATTTCTTTTAGCCCTGCTTGTACTCATAAGTTAGTCTTACGCAACATCTTCTATGTACTTTTCATAGCTCCGCTATTGCATCTATTTTATTATTCTTTATTTACTCAAACTAGTAATTCAATTTGCAATTGAGTTCTAATTAGCTAATTCTATCATAAAATCAAATTCAAATTGATGTGGCGCTAGGATTGGGTTGTGGTTTAGGCTACTTTCTTATGTTCTTTTGTTATTTAGAGGCTACATAAGCTTTTGGCTAAGCTGGTCACCCTAATACGATACGAGCCAAGAGTTGGCTTTGATATCACTGCTTTCTATCCTATATAGATTGTGGTCGGCGTCAACACATACAAATGTGAGACTGAAGATTGGAAGATAGGATCTTTGATTCCTTTCTATCTCGTTCCCTTCTTGCTGATACAAAGACAATTTTAAAAAGAAAAAAAAACATTTTTAATTTAGATTCTCCCATAAAGATAGGTTTTATAATGGAAAGCTTGCTCCCAATACCAACTCTAAAAACCATGCTGTAATAGGTCAAAGTAGACATTAGCTAAGTAAGATGGGTATAACACCTCCTCTTCCTTAATAACCATCCAGGAAAACTCTTGGAGAGACCAGCTACATGGCAAGACAATTGCTAGAATGAACATTGATAGTCTCAAAAGAAGTGAATTCAAGACAATCACTTTTTCTATCTTTTCTAGCACCCCATTAAACTTTGCTTGGCACCTCCGATTCAAAATAGAAATCAATCTGGCTAGGGTGATACACATAAGATTCCATATTTCTTTTGCTTTCATCATTACCACTTTTTAATATCTTGGACAAAGAAAACCTACCTACTAGAATGCCCGAACTGAGTTTCTGATGAAAAGTGTGGAGCATTGCTTTACCATTCAAAAGCTAATAGTTTTTATTTTAAAGTACAGGGAAGCACTTCCTTCCGTGCCTACCTCTCTTGGTTGGTTGCTTTTGAAGCCTGCTTGTCAGGCTTAAAGCAAAACTTAGCTTCTCACTAACAATATAATAAACTTCATTTCATCTAACAAATGAGACTCAGAAAGAGTGGTGTGAAAGAGGACTACGGAGCATCTTGATCGATCTAACCGATGGTTAGGTTGCAATTCCTCAGCTTATGAAAAAGCTTGACTAGTTTTTTTTCTTCAAATAATTCTCTATTTATCTTTCTCATTTCTAAGGTTAGCTTTAATTACATACTATAATATAGTATGTAATTGTATACTACTATACTATATACTATACTATACTATATATATAGTGTAGTATATAGTATGTATAGTATAGTGTAGTGTATAATAGTATAGTATACACTATATAACTACTATTACATACTATGCACACTATTATATATAGTATAGTATAGGATAGTAATATACTTCATGAGTAATTTATAATATATATACATAATACAAACACTATACTATAAGTATATACACTATACATATTATATACTATATACAATACATACATAGTAGTTTGTATGTATTGTATATAGTATATATAGCAAAGCATGGCATATAGTATAATGCAACAACACACTGTGCAAGCGTAAGTAAATACAGTATAGTATAGTAGTGTGGCATAATATATATAAGTATAATATATATGTATACATAGTATACGCCAAGCAAGATAAGATAACATAAATACAATTATATATATAGTGATATATGTATAATATCTCACCATATATACGTATTCACATAATATTACACCATGCCAATGTATAGCATAGATAACATAGGTATATAGTAATACAACCACCAACCATAAGATGTACAGTACATAATATACATACACCATTATAGATATACCATATAATACACCATACATTACAAATATATATACACACTACACCATATATTTCACTGCTGTCACTATAAGGTAAAGTAGGTAGGCACCATGTGTACAGTGCATCATGGGCATAGCATAGCGTAGCATAACATAGTAGCATAAAGTGTAAAAGAGTGTAATCACATAAGAAGCAGCGTAGGCAAGCATAGCATTGAGATAGGTGTATTATAGTGCGCAAGATAGTGCATATAATTGATGCCATTTATATACCATAAATTACACCATAACATAACATATACATGCATATAGCGTAAAGGCAGCATATAAATAGCAAGTGCATAGCATAAGATGTATAGCATAACATAGCATACAGCACAAGATAGCAATCACCATACGCAACCGTCAACATGCGCATAATACAGCGCACAAGATAACGCAGCATAGCATGCATAAAGATACAGCGTGCGCAGTAGCAAAGCATATACAGTGCAAAAGATATGTAAGTAGCAAGCATTAATAAAGATATAAAAGCATATTGCTACATAACAGCATAGCGCAGATAGGCATAACATACAAATACAACCATATGCGCCTCAGTCCATATCATGTCAACGCACAAGATATTAGCACAATAAAAGATATATAGAAGAATGCATATTATATATATGCATATTATATATAAGATAATACAATGTATAATGCAGTAAACATAACATAATATACCATACCATTATAACAACATTGTGTAACATATATATTATATATATATTATAACCATGCTATACCATACATCAACAATATTGTGTAATAATAAAGTAAGATACCACATACCATATGTATATAGTATGTGTTATAATTATAACTTTATTATTAAAGATGTAAAGTGTATAGTATACTGGTATATGTAGTATATATATAACCATGCTATACCATATACATGCATTATGTGCATAAGATATTATACCAATCAACATACCACACTATATTATAACATACCAATAATTACTATATACTACACTATACACTATATTTAATATTATATATATAATATACTATATACTAATTACACTATACCATACCATACATACCAATGTAACATAATTACCATACCACAAATGGGTAAAGTGTAGCATGTATATCTACTATAACCACTACAATATATATATATATGCAAAAGATAACTGTAGTAGTAAAGAGTGTGGCATAAAGGATACATAAATACACCAAATATAATCGCAACATACATACAATAATTTTAACACTACTATATATACTAGTGTAATAGTTATAATATTGTAGTATAGTATGGTATAATAAGCTTACACCATAATCTAGTATTAATACATACTGTATAGTATAGCGAAGCATATAGTGTAATGTTGCGTATAACATAAGATGTATGGCATAACCATACATTTATTAACATATAAGATAAGGTAATGCTACTTATATATGTGTATGCATATGTAAAGAATACATGGTATAATAATGTATACAAGTTAGTGCAGAGGTAAGATGTGTACCATATATACACTATATATAGTACAGGTTTTTGTATGCATAGTAATATACACCATACCACATACCATAACATACATATATAAAGTTATACATACTAAATATACACCATACACCATACCATACCATATTATTCAAAACACTATACTATATGTATAATATAGAGTGTATAATATATAGTATAATATATTATACGATATACTACATTATACACCCAATACTACTATACTATACTATACTATACTATACTATATACAATATTTTATATACTATATAGTATGTATGTATGCATATAATAAGTATATACATGCACTATAATATACTATACCATACCATACACTATATACTAAACTACACTATACTATACAACACACACCATAATATACACAGGTGTATATACGATATATATTTATATAGTGCATGTATAGTATGTTCTATCAGTGGTATACATATAATATACCAAGTAGTGTAAGACACTAACTATACTATACACTATAATATGTCATATATCTCTATATTTTATACCATAAACATATACATATTACACTACACATAATAGATACCATAAGTATACATACATTACCATACCATACATAATATATAATTATTATTTAATATATAGTGTAGTATAAGATAATATGTGTAATATATATAATACCATATTACTATTTTCTATAAATAATATTACAAGCACAATATAGTGTAATATGTGCATAAGCAATAAGAATAGATAAGATGATATACACACAAACATACCATACCACACCACACATAGAACACCATATATATAATATAATATACCACACTACCACATACAAGCATATTTATAAGATAGTGTATCGCATCATCTACAATAATCATCACTATATTATACATTATACTATAATTATACCACATAATACCATAATACCATAAGATTTATATGTGCAGCATAGTACAGGAAAGTGCAGTGTATAATGTAAGTGTATAGTATAGATAGTGTGGTGTAGTGATACTATATTATAATAACACAACACCATATGCCCGCCAATATATAGTGTAATGTATAATAATATACCATAATATATCGCATTATAACAATACGCAGGTATAGTTTAGTATAGTAAACTAGTTATATAACATAAATAAGTATAGTGTATAATATAACTAAAGTATATGTATTAGTACTATACATAATACTATACTATAGTGTAGTGTATGGTACATAGTATATACGTGATTATAGTGGTGGCATACTAACCAAGAACTATTATTAACATGCGTATAACGATAATGTATATACTATACTATGTATGGCATATACTATATACCATACACTATGTATATAACACTATATACTATACATTATCTATAGTATAGTGTAGTATAGTGTATGTATAGTGTGTATAGTGTATAGTGTATATGGTATACTATACTATATATCACAACACTATACTTAACTTATACTACACTACACATACTATATAGTATTGTAGTATATATTGTACTAAATACTACTATTAATATTATAGTATACTATAATATAATATTGTGTATATAGTGTAGTTTACAATACCATATACCAACACGCCACATATAACAAAGATGTTACAAGAAGACCATACCAAGGTAAAGAATACATAATTAGTAATCACACATGTACCATTACATAATATAATCTACATATATATTCATAGTGTAGTGTTATGCTGTTATATATTACAATTATATGTATATGTATTGTGTTATATACAATAGTATAAAATACAATACCTATACACTTATAGTATAATATACACTTTACTACACTACACTAACACTATATACTACACTATACTATATTATAACTACTATATTATACACTACACTATAGTATAATATTATGTAGTGTACTATAATGCTATACTATTACTATAGTATAGTGTATACTATAACACTACTAGACTAAACTATATTATATACTACTATAATATACTAATACATATAACATAACTATACTATAGTATATATTATGGTAGTGTATAGTGTAGTATATCACTATATTATACACAACACTATACTAGTATAGTATAGTGTTGTGTATAATAGTATAATATAGTAGTGCACTAGACTAAACTATATACATACACTATATTGTATTATATATTATATAGTATAACACTACTATAGTGTAGTAAAGTTGTACTACATTTATTGTATATATACTACAGTAGACTATATAAATGTAGTATTTATAGTGTATATATAGATATAATATAGTGTATAGTATATAGTATAGTTTAGTTATAGTGTAGTGTAGTTACTAGTGACACAACATTATATTATACAATACAATACAATATAATATATCACAAGTATAGTATATAGTGTAGTATAGTGTAGTATAGTGTTATACTTATGTAGTGTATATAGTATAACACTACACTATAAATTATACTATATTATACTATACTATACTATAATGTATACTATACACTATACTACACTATAATATACACTATACTATACTATACACAACACTATACTATATATCATATATACTATATATACTATGCTATACTATACTACACTATACTACTATATTATACACTATACTATACTATACTACATTATATTGCTATATTATACACTATACACTATACTATATACACTATACTACACTATACACTATATTATACTATACTACTATATTACACAATTACACCATACAATATAATACACTATACTATACTATAATATACAATATACTACACACTATACTATATACTATACTACACTATACTACTATATTATACACTATACTATACTATACTACAATATACTACTATATTATACACTATACCCTATACTATATACAATATATTATACAATACTACTATATTATACACTATACAATACAATATACTACACACTATACTACATTATACACTATACTATACAATTATATACTACACTATATTATACACTATACTATACCATACTATACTATATTATACTATACTATACAATATTATACTATACACCATACTTTACACTATACTACACTATACTATATTATACTACACTATACTATACTATACTATACTATAACACTATACTATATAATATATGTAGTATACTATAATATACTATACTATGCTATACCATACAATACTATATACCATACCTATAAGATTATACACATGCACCACACCATATATCTACACCATACCATATGTTTTACAATACCATACATTATACATATAATAATTCTTATATAATTATACTATATACTATATATCTATACCATACCTATACCATACTGTAACACCACACTATACAATCGCATTAATTCATCAATATAATATAGTATATATGGTTAGTGTAATCTATAGAGTAGTATATGAATAGTATAGAGTAGTATATTGTTACATAGTGTTATAATATGTAGTATATATGGTTAGTGTAATGTATAGTATACTATATACTACAATATAGTATAGTTACACTACACTACACTATATTATACTAGTTGTTGTGTAATGTGTAGTGTAATATATAATGTAGTATACTAACACTACATAACACTATACAATATTATATATGAATGTAATATAGTATAGTATAGTATATATACTATACAATACAATATACTATACTATATATACACATATACTACAAATAGTATAAATAGTGTATAGTATAGTGTAGTAGAGCAATATTAATTTATACCATACCACGCATAGCATAAAGATATATATATTACTACAACATGATATACATAATATCACCATTACTACATAACCACACACCATATGCATCATATACATACCATCATTACCATATTTATACCCACAATGCACTAAGTATAGCATAGTGTATAGTATATAGTAGTATAGTAAAGATACAGCATACCATATTATTTTAAACATTACCATAATTCATACCATTCAATTATATATAGTATAGTATATGGTAACTATACTACACTATACTATATAGCACCACATACTATACCAAATGTAAGTGTATCATAGATAGTATAGTATATAGTATAGTATAGTATTGTATAGTAAATATATAGTATATAACATGTAGTATATCCTAACACTATGCCATAATTATACCCATATTGTATGTAATATACCACATATACGCAAATATATTAATTATATATAATCGTAGATTACACAACACCATACCATACAATAACATATACCATATATAGTTTAGAAAGCAGTATATGCATAATCAGATTGTAATGGCATAGAATATATGTAGTATAGTGTAGTATGTGTATGTATGTTGTATACTACACTATACTATACTATAATACTATATACTATATACTAGTGTTTTATAGTAGTGTTATAAAGTATTACACTATACTATCCTATTAGTGTTATATACTATATATGTATATTACACTATACTACACTATACTATGCCATACTATATCTATATAAGATATATAATAAAGTGTTAAGTGTAGTAATATAGCATAATACCATACCATACAACAATATATATGTAGCAGTGTAAAGTGTAGCATAGTGTACAGCATACAGCATAGCATAAGGTGCAATCAGATATATAGCATATACTGTATTAGTGCTGCATAACAGGTGCATATACATAGCATGCATTATACATAGCATACAGCGCATACAAGTATGTAAAGACAACGTCGGTGTAAGTGTAACCATATTATATTCATATACACCATATACAGTACAAGATAGTAAAGGTAGTACAGTGTATAGTGCATTTAGACACCATTATAATCATAAGTATATGCATAATATAGTGTACAGAGTTGCATATATATAGTCAATACACCATTCCTTAATATACCCAGTTATACCATATATATACATATACAATCACATACATATATACACCATACCTATTAGTAAGAAGATAAAATACAGACAAAGATAAAGATATACACACCTAACTATAACGCCATAAAGGTATAGCATAAAGATATGTATGTGATAATCAATAGTATATATAATACCATACCATAAAAAAACACTTTATATACAAAACACTACTATACTATAATATATAATACTAGTATAACATTGTTATATAACATAACACTACTACAATATAGTAGTATAGTATAGTATATAGTATAGTATAGTGTAATGTATAGAGTGTTTCATAATATAGCTGTAGTGTACACTATCATACTATACTACATACTACCTGTGTATAATATAGTATATTAACACAATACACTACTATAATAGTTGTGATATACTATACACATTACAATACACTATAATGTACTATACTACTATACTATACTATTATATAATATATAACATTACTATAATATAACTTACAACACTATACTACAGTATACTATACTATAGTATACCATAGTATACTATACTATTGTATACTATACTATAATATACTATATTATACACTAATAAGTACACTACACTATACACTACAATATTATAAGCATATTATTTAGTATATTAAACACTACACTACTATTTATACTTTACTACAGACTACTACAAGTATACTAATATATACCACACATGTTATTATTATATGTAGTGTAATTATGTATTGGTATAAGATATAACATATACACACTACATATATCACAACACTATACAATATTATACTATACTATACATATCAATAAATATATGGTATTCACACCACACCACATATATTGATACCACTAATATGTAGTGTAGTATAGTTTAGTATATCACTATACCACACCCACACAATATACATAAAGTGTGTAATATGGCGTGTGCATAGTATAGTGGTATAGTATGGTTAAGCAAGTAAGTATAATATAATATAGCATAAGATATATACAATAAACCACACCATAATATAGGTTATACCACAACACTTAGTATGAAGTGTAGTATACAACACACCAGTATATTATAGTGTAGTAGTATAGAGTGTATAGTTTATAGTATAGTATATTATTTTACATTAAAATACACACCACACTATAATTACCTTATCCTTTATACCATAGTATATAAATGTAGTAGTTATAGAAAGATAGTGTAATATATAGAACATACCACACCATATAATTATACCATCCCATAACTCAATTATTCTATACACACAACACTACTATAGTGCAAGTATACCATGCAATACCATATATTACAACATATGTGTAGTATAGTGTATAGTGTATAGATAGCAATAAGACCACAACATAACCCAATTCATATATAGTGAATCTAATATTACTATACTATACTATGCATATGCAGTATACCATACACCATGTTACGTGTTATATGTGTGTTACCATACATTGCAATAGTATAGTATATAGTATAGATAGTGTATATCAATACCATACCATATACTATAACCCAGATACAATCGCACTATCATGCACTAATTACTATCCATTAATATAGTATTACTATACACTACCATACTATAATATAGTATAGTATAGTATACTATATATATTATATGTATACACCATATCATAGTATAGTGTTAATAGTAGTGTTATAGTAATACTACTATATTATACACACTGTTATAGTATGTGTATGCTATAGCTACACTACATAGTATAGTAAAGTGTACAATATGGTATATTATATACTATATTACATACTATACATACTAACATGTAGTGTATTGTAGAAAATTATATTATATATTTATTACTATCTACTACATTATATACTACCATGTGTACCATATAATACACCATACCATTACACCCATACCATATACATAATGTATATGGTACATATTATATATTGTAGTGTATATATACATGCCATTATATGTATAGTATACACTACACTACATACTTTACAATGTAAATACTATACTACACTATATAGTGTATGCACTACACTACATAGTGTAGTCCATATATATACCATACCATAATTAATACTACATATTATACACATATATTACATGCAAGATATGTACATATATGTATGTAGTATACCATACACTACAACCATAGCATAGTATAATATACCATACCATAGTGTAGCATAATATAACATAACAACACAATATAATCATTTCTATGGTGCATAGATACCATATTAACATATTCATATGTATATATTATCAACATATAATAGAAGATACATAGCATAATAAGTACAAAGGTAGAGCATATCATTAACCACATACATGTTAATATATAACCATACCATAGCATAGTGTCATACCATGTATGTTATGCATACATAAAGTATAACATAGCGTATGTACATACCATATTACACAATTTGTGTATATAGATATGTATATTAATTATAATACCACCATATTATTCATAGTGTAGTATACATAGGTATATACTACTATGTTGTAAAGGTTATAGTAAAGCATTTATACCATACATATTATAAAGTGCACATTATAATATATTATTATATACCATAACCATGGTATACCAGATTATGCATTGTCCCATATCATATTATATATTATGTTACATATAATATATACTATACAATGAATTATAGTATATATGCTATATAGTCTATTGTATATAGTGTATATATAGTATAGTGTTTTATGCCATACTGTAATACTATAGTAAATATATATTATAATATACATATAATATACACACATTATATGTTATAGTATGGCATAGCATAGCACATATTATACACTATATGTTGTATTTGGTAGTAGATATACTATATATAACACTATAACACTACTACATAATACACTATACTATACTACATAATACAATCTTGTTATGCTATACTACTATATATGGTAATATTGTGTGTATTATGCTATGGTATACTACATTAGTAATGGTAATGTCTTTGCTACCATTACTATTACTGGTTAATTACTATACTACTATACACAATATACTACCGTATTAATAATTATAATCAATTTATACTATCTTATATACTTGTGTACACCATATTAAATAACTATGCTATTTCTAGTTTGTTGTAAAGTGTTATACTATACATACTATACACTACAGAATATTAATATGGTATACTATAATAGTTATAATGCTAGTATTATAATATACTCTATACTATAACCTTACATTATAATTTACACTATACTATACATATATATATATATTGTGTAATAAGAGGATAATAGTGTGCATTATAACATATACAATATTATAGTAAGTATTATTATATGGTATATAATATACTATACTATTCTATACTTTATATCATGACATGAGTAAGTATTATTATGTATGGAGTGTATACACAACCTTGTTGTGCATAATATATATATGTTTTCTATATGTATGTATAGTAATCACTTTATTACTACACTATGGTGTATATATATATATGTGTTATACATTACAATTATACTATACAATGCTATATATAACAATACACTATACTATTCATAATATATGTGTATATTATAGTGTATAGTGTATAGTGTATAATACTATAACACTACACTATAATATATTAGGTATATTATGTGTAGTATGTTATATAGTATAATGTATGTGTGTATAGTGGTATTATACACTACACATACAGGCATATGGTATTTACACTAATACACTTTATACTGTGATACACTACTACACTATATGTAGTTATTGTGCTATATGTATATATATGTATATGGTATAATTATATAATGTACTTCTTACAATATATCACACTATCTGATAATGGTGTATGGTATATATAATTATGGTTGTGGTGTTATGTAATGTATGTATATGTAGCATTAAATACATACTACACTAAACTATAATATATATACATGTAATATAGTATACACATTATATATTACACTATACACTATAGTATAGTATATATGTAGTGTATAGTTAGTGTAATAGTATAGAGTAGTATAGTATACAATGTAGTGTAATGTATAGTATAGTACATGTATAAAGTGTAATGTATAATATAGTATAGTAATAATATATTGTATTATATACTAAACAACAACAATACACAATATATGCATATATGTGTATATGGACACCTTACATTATAACACTAATGCATTATAATGTATACGTGGTATTAGATATAACATGGTTTGGTGTATAATTACAGTATATAATTATATTAGATTATATGGTATGGTGTTGTGCATGGTATGGTATGTGTATATTATGGTGTGGTATATACTATACAATACTATATTACAATATAGTTAATGGTATTTATATACTACATACTATTAATATAGTTTATATAGTGCATAATATTTCTACATATCTATACATACAATGCACAACATATATAACATACATACTATACTATAATATACTACATAATACACTATATAATATATATATATATAAGCATATATACATGTGTATTTTTGTTGCATATCTTGTCTTGCAATATATAATATTATAGTATAGTGTAGTATTGTATAGCACTGTATATAGTATATTATATAGTGTAGTATAGTGTATCATATGTATAATATATTATACTATATACAACAAATACTATGAATGTGTTTATAAGTCTTACCAGTGCTATACTCATTATACTCTACTATACTACAATCTACATTGTAGTATATAGTACACAATAATATATTACTATATAAACCTCATAATGTGTGTGCTATAGTGTTTATAATACTATCTATGTTAATAAATATGCACTTTACTGCACTATACAAAAATTATGGTATATAACTATATACTTATATACTATTATATAAGTACATGGTTAGGTCTTGCTATCATACTATTGTGTTGTGTCTTTGTATATGGTATGGTATGAAATCGAACTCTTGTATAGTATATAGTATAGTATAGTTAGTATATGTATTATGTTATATGGTGTATAGTATTGTAGTAGATAGTGTAGCATAGTATAACACATACTACACTTATAATAGTGTAGTGTACAATATAGTGTATAGTGTAGTATAGTACATATAATATACACTATATTAGTATATAGTATGCATCGTACCTACACTATGGTATGGTATGGTATTAGTATAAGTTGCTACACTCTACACTTATATAATTATGTGTATGGTATGGTATAGTGGTGTTATTAGTTTATTATACACTAATGCAATGTATGCTATGGTATGTGTATGCATTTATGCTTATCTATACACAATTATATATAATATCTTGTACATTATATATCTATACTATGTTACTATATTTATTATGGATATCACAACACTTATTTATCTTTACACTATATATTACATGTGATATACCTTTACACCATATGTGTCAACACTACTGTATGTGGTATTGGCATATACATGGTGTGATGTGAATGCAACTATATAATTATTATTGCTACTATGCATTTGCACAATACACTATATAACATGCCATCTTTATATTATGCTACATGCATTATGGTATATATAACATAATATAATATGGTGTATTGTGTTTTACTATCTTTGTGCTGCATTATATATATGTTATGGCATGGGTATGATTATTGGTGTTATATAATAGCCGTATGTATTATATTATTTGGTATGGTATGGTGTATGTATGTAGAGTATATATAATACTATGGATACTAATGCATAATTATCATGTATTATCTTGGCAATTATATATGCTCTTTACTACCTATGTTATATATCTTTGTGGTATATAGTACAATATACTATTGACACATTATGGTATGGTGTGTGCTATGAAGTTTATAATACTCTATGTGATATGTATGATACCATACCATATACAAAATTGGTATAAGTATAACCTTCTATACTATTATATATTATATGTATATGGTTAGTGCATACTATACTATACTATGTTTAATCTTTGTATATATGTATAGTATGTCTTAATACTGTGACATAATTATATAGTATAGTATAGTTAGTATATGTAGTATGTTATATAGTGTATAGTATTGTAGTAGATAGTGTAGCATAGTATAGCACATACTACACTTATAGTAGTGTGGTGTTACGGTGTTATATATGGTATGGTATACATATAATGCACTATATTAATTATATAATATGCACTATACGCTATATGGTTAGTATGGTCAATGTACATATATATGGTATGGTGTTGTGTACACTTTCTACTTTACAATATGAGTATAGTATTGTAATTTATGGTATAGTGTATATGGTGGTGTTGTTATGCACTAATCTTATGTTATATGTATAATATAATACATGTATATCTCTATACCTGATTATATATGGTACATATATATGTGATATTATATATCTATACTATATTATACTATATTTATATAGTATATCATAACACTATATTATACTATGCACTATATAATGCATGTGATGCATTACGATATGGCTGCCACACTTTATATGTATTGGCGTATACATGCTGCATGCATGTCTGGGCTATGGTATGATATTGCTACACTATACATACTGCAATACTATGTAACATACATAATATGCTATATTATACATAATGCACTATATGGTATATATATGTGGCATATTATATGGTGTGTTGTGTTGGACTATACTATGTTGTGCTACATACATATTATGGTGTTAGTATGGTATGGTGTGGTGTGTATGGCGTTGTATATATGTTATATGGTGTGGTATGGTGTCATAGTATTGGTATGGTATAATCTTATGGATACACAATACTATTTGATGTACATAGTCTATCTTGTGGTGTAATAGATGCTACATTTATCTTATCTATGTATATATGGTATGCAATAATGTGTTACTATGGACACTTTATGGTATGGTGTGTACTATAGTGTTTATAGTACTTATAAGTACGATATGTATGATACACTATACTACACTATACAAAATTAGTATAGTATATAACTATATACTTATATACTATTATATAAGTATATAGTTAGGTTCTATACTATACTATACTATTGTGTTTGTCTTTATGATATGGTAGTGTGGTATGGTATAATTATCTAGTACTAGTGTATACATGGTATATAATTGTATAATTGGTATATATGTAATGTATGTTATATGTTGTATGGTATAGTAGATATTAATAGCATTACATACTACAATTATAATAGTGGTGTAGATTATGGTGTATGGTATGGTATAGTACATATAATATACACTATATTATATAGTATGTATTTTACACTACACTGTATATGGTATAATTACAATGTACATATAATAGTGTTGTACTACACTCTACTACACTATATATAAGTATGGTGTATGAATAGATTATAGTAGTGTATAGTAGTGTTACTATACACTATACTATTATATTATATAGATATATATACATATGTATACTTATACTATAACTGATCTGATATGGTAGTATATAGTATAGTTTAGTATAGCGTAGTGTTTTAGCATAGCATGTATAGTGTTGTATAGTTTATGGTTCCACCTCTACCAAAGAAAGGAAATGGCAATCAAATTCGTGCTTGCTATTGACTATCAATTTCTTATTATAAAAGTGAACTTAGTTGCAAACATATTGTTCTCTTTCTTTGATCTGATCAATTCTAACTTCTTAGTAATATGTAGCCATGTAAGCAGCTTATAACCAACTTTCCTTCTTGTACTCATTCACTTTGAAAGTGGCTATGCTTCAGACCTCCCTTGTGTTTAGGAAAACATTTATAAGAATTTTTTTTCAGCTTGGAATTCATAGATGTTTAAGGGCCTAAAAAAGAGACTTTATTCCTTACAATTTCATTACTTATTTATTTTTTTTAAAAAAAGGCACGTAGTGAAGAAAGTGGAAAATGAAAGATATCTAATAAACAAGC
The DNA here is from genome assembly GCA_021442155.1 of Cymbidium sinense. Classification (NCBI taxonomy): domain Eukaryota; kingdom Viridiplantae; phylum Streptophyta; class Magnoliopsida; order Asparagales; family Orchidaceae; genus Cymbidium; species Cymbidium sinense. Next base: position 16,678,302 of record CM038215.1, read on the forward strand.
TACGCCCTAAAGCAAATTTTAGGATTTCCTGTATTAGAGAATGAAAATAGACAATCTTACATGATTCAATCCCTACTTTGAAATCTTTTCTAAAGAGTTCCACATTGATTAGGTAACTAGAAATATCATAAGAGAAGAAAGCAATACTTCTTTAAGCGCTGCTTGTACTCATAAGTTAGTCTTATGCAAGATTTTCTCTATGCTTTTCTTAGCTCTGCTATTACATATATTTTGTTCTTCTTTATTTACTCAAACTAGTTATTCAATTTACAACTGAGTTCTGATCAGCTAATTTTAGCGTGAAATCAAATTCAAATTATTGTAGTGTTGGGATTGGGTTGTGGTTCAAGGTACTTTTTTATCTTTTCTAGTTATTTAGTGGCTAGGTAAGCTTTTGGCTAACCTAGTCACCCTTATATGATATGAGCCAAGAATTAGCTTTGATATCACTACCTTCTATCTTATATAGATTATGGAATTGACACACTTACAAATAAGAGGCAAGGCGGGGATAGGATCTTTGATTCCTTTCTATCTCGTGCCCTTCTAGGTGATACAAAGACAATTTGAAAAAGAAAAAACATTTTTACTTTAGATTCACCCATAAAGTCAAGTTCTATAATGGAAAGTTTGCTGCCAATACCAACTTTTCAAAACATGTTGTAGCAGTTCAAAGTAGACATTAGCTAGGTAAGAGGGGTCTAGCACCGCCTCTTCTTTAATAACCATCCAGGAAAACTCTGGTAGAGACAAGCTACATGGCATGACAATCGCTAGAATGAACATTGATAATCTCAAAAGAAATGAATTCAAGACAATCGCTTTTGCTATCTTTTCCAACCACCCATAAAACTTTGCTTAGCACCTCTAATTCAACAAAGAAAACAATCTGGCTAGGCCGATACACAAAAGATTCTATATTACTTCTGCTTTCATTAATACAACTTTTTACTATCTTGGATGAAAAAACCTACCTACTTGAATGCCTGAACTGAGTTTCTAATGAAAAGTGCAGAGAATTGCTTTACCATTCCAAAGCTAATAGTTTATATTAGGAAGTAGAGGGAAGTTATTATTGTTTGGAGATGCTTTCTTATGTGCGTTGATTCTCTTCGAATATATTGGTCGTTCCATTCTTTTAGAGCTAACCATCAAAGGCACTGGCAAAAGTATGGCGCACAACGAGAGCCTTCATGAAGTTTTCTATTACTATGTTATGTCTCTCACATTATTCTATTGCTAATGGCAAGATAACACAAAATTCAAGCAGGCATGAGGTTGATGCTACTTTTTAAATATAGGAGTGATGTGATGATGATGAGAGTTTTTTCTATCACACAAATACTGGACCAAAAATTTCCTTTGTAGTTGGACTTCTAGGAAAGTTTATGCAGTATCCACAAGAGACCTAGACAACTAAAAGGAATTTTTGACATCTAAATGGAACATTGTCTTTTATTTGAAGTTCCAAAAAGTGATATCTAAACATGGATGGTAGGAATGACACTGAACTTATCATCCATTGAAATCCATACTGATCGACTATCTCTCTCAATTTAGATATGTAATTATGTCATAGTTTGGCAGATCTAATACAGAGATAGATGGCAAAGGTAGTGTTAATAGATTCAGATTAGTTGTCTTCCTTTGATCAAAGAGATTAATAATCCAGGTCCTTCCCACCCAGCCTGAGAAGTATAGAGGTGCGAAACCTTAACCAGATGGATTCAAAATGAAGACTCAAGCTATCCCTTTCACTGTAAAAGTTAAATTATTTCCTTTTACTGTAGAATTATACTATTAATAGCCTTTCATTGAGGTTGAATGCTCAAGAACTAATTCCCCCTCATGAAACCACTCCAGTGTTGGCTTAGGTAGATCCTTCCAACTCATCTATCTCTATGTAAGGGGTGGCCGATCATAGGATTCAATAGTAGGTAGGAAAGAATGAAACAATTTACTATACTTTATTATATTATACACTATATGTATGACAACACTATTATATGTATATAGTATAGTACAATACATGCTATGTAGTAAGATATATACTTATATACTATATGTTATATAGTATGTACAATACATACACTATACATAGTAGTATATAGTGTAGTATAGTGTATAGTGATAAATATGTATAGTACACTACATATAGTAGTGTTATAATGTTATATAGTAGTGTTAGTGTAGTGTAATATATCATATACTATAAACTATACAAAGATGTGCATAGTATGTAATAGTACTTATATAGTGTATACTATACTAGTATACACTAACCTCACTATACATTATATATGCTATACATATATAGTATAACATATACATAAGTATACCAACCACCATTTGCTCAAACCCAACATACCATACCATACAATATATACTACATTGATCATAGTAGTAGTAGTGTAGTATAGCATAGTATAGTACTATACTATACTATACTATACACATTATATGATATAAATTAATATAATATAAGTATAGTGTACTATACATAATATATTATCCTATGTACTATATACTTTACACTATAAATATTATTACTATATGTAAAATATTTTGCAAAAGACGATCTAATATAATATTGTGTAGTATATCTACAGAACCATATTATATACATTATATAGCTAATACTATACTATACTAACACTATATACTACACTATACAATATATTATATAGTGTATAGTGTAGTATATAGTGTTAGTAGATATACTATACTATATAATGTACTATACTATATAATATATTTATGTATATTATAGTATAGTATATATAATATAGTATAGTATAGTATATACACTATACTACACTATACTACAATGTATATGTGATATACTATATATCACTATACTATATTATATACACATACTATACTACACACTATACTATACTATACTATATACTACATAATATAATACACTATTGGCAATTTTCCAACGCAAATTCTGCTGCAGATTTTTTGCCCCTTCGATGATGATTTTCCAGCTCATGGAGTCACTCCGTTTTGTATTTTGCTGCCAAACATTCCTCCCATATCTTTCTAAAAGACACTTGTGTAGAAGTGTGTGTGGTTTGGTAAGAAACTCCCAAGATAATCTGGAACGGAGAGGTCCATGCCACCTCTCGGCTGAATGCAGCCCAAGCCCGCCAAATCTGAAAGGAGTGCAGATTTTTTCCCAAGCAATGTAATGTAAGCCATGTTGGTTGGGTCCCCCTTGCCAAAGGAAGCACCAAGCAAGTTTCTCTATCTCATTGGTGATGCTTTTGGGTACTAAGGTGTGAGTAACCTGGTACAGAGAAATGCTTAGCAAAGAAGACTTGATTAGTTGGAGGCAACCCGCCATAGATAAGTGATGAATACCCCATTGGCTTATCCTTTCTCTAGCCTTTTTGGTTAGCTACAGAAAATCTGTAGTTTTTAGTTTTCTCATGGCCAATTTGATGCCTAAGTACTCAAGCTCCTAGACCTTCTTAAACCCCATGAGTTTGGTAATTCTATTTTCTTTCCACTAGTAGATGGCTTTGCTGAAAATGATAGCACTCTTGGTAGTGTTAACCTGTCTCCCAAAGTAATAATCATTTAGAACTCGAGGATGCATTTGGCATGGGTGATTGAGGCTTTGGATGTGATGAGGATGTCATCGCAAGATAGAGCAAGTGGGATATCTTAGTGCCTCCATTGGCAATGGGAACACCAAGTTCGGTTTGCTGCTATTTGATAGCCATGGAAAGGAGTTCCGAGCAAAGTATATAGAGGTATGGAGATAGCGGACAGCCTTGTCGAAACCCACAATGGGCTTTTATCCAATTTGTTCTTTGGCCATTGAGTAGAAGTGCAAAATAGGGGAAGGAGACACATTGTAGAAGCCAATTCTGAAATTTGTTTAGCATTCCCATTTTATGGAGGACAAGAGCAAGAGTTTCCCAACTCATTTTATCATAAGCTAGCTCCATGTCAATTTTGAGTGCCATGAAGCCATCTTTAGATGTAGAGTATTGAAATTTATTAATAATCTCCTGAGCCGCCAAGCAATGGTGTGAGATTGATTGATGAGGTACAAGGCCCCTGCTCTCGAGATTATGTGGGGAGAATATTTTCAACACACAGGATCTTGGCTATGATCTTGTATGATGTTTTGCATGGGTGATAGGTCTGAATTTTGATGACAATCAAGATCGAGATTTGGGCAAGAGGATCACCAATGTTTCCTTCCACCAGCCATGGTGCCCTTGTGGAAGAATTCCTTTATAGCCTCGACGCCCGGCCAATGATTCTCCAAAAGTGCTTAAAGAAAGATGCGGATGCCATCTATTCGGAGCACTTGGCACCCATAGTATGGATCACCTCCCAAATTTCAGTTTGTTGGTGTCCATCTCCAAAAGTTCCCCAACTTGAGGCGGATTCTAAATTTTCAAAAACATGGCCAACCTAAGTAGTGATGGGTAGGGCACTCCATTTATGCTGAAATAAATTCATGAAGGTTGGTGGATTAAGGTTGGATCATCCGTTCCATCCATCTTCAAGCTTGAGTGTGCTAAGTTAGATCTCCTCCAGTGAGGCAAGCATGAAAAAGTGGTATTGGCATCCCTCCTCACTGATTTGGCTCTTTGTTTCCACCAACAAGTTTAGGCTGCAAGAGTTGAATTGTCATTAGCTTTGCGGGAGTTCCAGCGCTCGGTCACCCCATTGGAGTGCAACCGCCACCAGAAGTTGTGTAATTTCAGCTTGGAGAATGTCTCTTTGTTTGCTTAAGTCGTTGAGCTTGTTCTTGCTCCAATAGAATAGGTTCTTCAATGTCTTGCTGCACTTTCTATCCAGGTTTTTAGCTTTGGAGCCATTGTAATTGCTATGCCAATTTTTCCAAACAAGCTTCCATGCCATTGGGTAAGACAGCCAAGTGTCTTCAAATCGCAGCCATCTATGTGATTTCCACTCTTCATTGGCCTGAATTTGGAGAAGGATAGGGCAATGATCCGATGCAATCCTTGGTAGGTGTTTGGTTTGAGAAAGAGGTAGGATGTTGGAGGTAATTGAGTTGATGAAGAAGCGATCAAGGCACCTGCACGACTGCTTTTATCTTTATTGTTGGTCCAAGTGAACCTTGGACCATTGAAGTTTAGCTCATGAAGGTCCCCAAGCAAGTCCATCATCTCCTTACGGAGAGAATTTAAATTGCTTTCCACCTTTTTTGTCACTAGCATCATAAATACAATTGAAATCTCCCCAATGATAACCGCAAATCAGGGGAGTTAAGGTGTCCCAAAGCCCCCGGCGAGTGTGATAATCCTTGTTAGCATAGCAGATGGCCACCCTCCATATGGACTTGTTAGGTAACTGCATGTTGCCCACCATACACTGATCATCTTGTGTGATGGGAGAGAAGGTGATTAAGCCACTGCTCCATAGAGCAAGGATACCTCCAGATTTTCCTACTGCTGGTTGGTGTAGAAAATCTCAATTGCGCCCTGCAATTTTATCAATTTTCCTTCTTGTGACTTCCTCCACTTTGGTTTCTATGAGGCCTATGAAGAGAGCATGGTGCTCTCCAAGAATTTGGAGATAGTTTCGTGGCCTTACGACTCCCACAATTCCACATTAACTAAGTCATGGGTGGACGCCATGGAGGTGTCCCTCCGTCGATGTGGAATTCACTCTTTTTTTGTTTCTGTGGTATCGCTTTGATCGGCCCAAGCTGACCAAGTTCTCATTGAAAGTGTGTTTTAGAGACACGGCCTTGCCCAATTTATGCTTTGTTGTGTTTGAAGAAAGTGGTGGCATCTTGCTTCCTTGGTCAAAGAAAGTTGTTGTATTTGAGATGGTTCCCCTTGTCCATCTTGAGTTTGCAATGAATTTCTGCTGTCTAGCTTTGGAGTCTTTAAAGTCTTTAGAGTGGTCATATCTCTTCCTCCCTTGTGCGATTTCTATTTTGTTCAATTATTGTTCGACTTTGAAGGCTCCCCTTGATCTGATTTTCTCGCTGAGGAGGCCTGACTTCTCCTCAGACCAATGTCCATGGTCCATATGACTTATCCAACTCATGAGTTGTAGCATCACTAATAGCTTACTTTCCTTGGATTGTGGTGCCAAGAAGGTGCAATTTATACAGTGGGCTGGCAAATATTGCAGCCTTATGGTTGGGTTGTTCTAAAGAGTGGTTTCTGTGTTTTGTTTGTTGTAGCTTTGTACCTTGCGACTTGAAGAGGGATGTCATTTTGCTGCACTTGATCCATGGATGGAGTGGCTTGTTTTGCTGTTGAACTATTTTCTGCATACTTGCAGTTTTTCTGCTCTTGAAAAGGCTTGGAGGTGGTATGGTTTGGCAAAGAGTTGGGGGAGAAGTTGAGAGGGCTGAAAGGTTTGGTAGGAGCATGCATTTTAGCCATTTCAGGACAGGTTTCAACTTTATGTCCAACTTTATCGCATTGGAAGAATAGTTGTGTAATCCCTTCATATTCAACTTTTTGAAAAAAGCGACTGTTGTAGCCATTGATCTAGATTCCAGGAGGGAGTCTCTTTGATAGGTCAATTTTGACACAAATTCTAGCATAAGTGCTTTGCCCCCACTTGCTTGTTTGGTTATCCATCCACAATGGTTCACCAACGAATGAAGCTATTCAAGCTAACTTGTTGTCATCCTAATAAATGAGTGGTAGCCCGGGGAGTCGCATTCATAAATGTGTGGTCAGACCTGAAAGCGAATCAGGAGAGAAAGTGGGGGTCCATCTATCCATAGCAATGACATTGCCGACGATAAACCACTGTCCATTATTAAGAATTGCATCACGGGATTCGACCGATTGAAAAATGCATAAAAAGCAATCCAATCCAACAAGAACCAACTCAAAATCCCCCCACTGACTCCATTTGCACCTCAGGTTAATGTTGAGGAAGTAGAAGGGGAGTTTTTTGCCAAGTAATCTTCCAACAAGACTGCCTCCAGCCTCTTAATGTTGTTTTGCATAGAATGATCATCAAGGGTCACTCCCACTCCATCCTTGTCTTGAACTTCTTCAAATTTGAATTTTGCAACGGGACCACCGCTTTTCCAAGCATTAGTTGTAGTTGTGCCTTGTCTCCTGTCATGTGGTATGGTGGCAGCCTTGGTTTGGTAATCCGTGTGTAATTGACATCCTTTGCCCAAGTGGGCCTGCTATGATCCTTGGTTAGAACTTGAGAGGTGCTGATGATGGGCAATTCCCTCCTACATAAGTGCATAGAGTTTGCTTGCTGGCTGGCCAAATTCCTTTATGAGCTTATCTGCGGCATTTTGACAAACAGGTTGTGTGCATTCTCCTGGAATCGAGAGGTCAGTGCTATGGGGGTCGATTTCGGCCCCTTCCAAAAAATCTGGAGGGCTGGCGTGGTGTACCTGCTGAGCATTCATATCCAAGCACATTCTATCTCCCATACAACCAGAATTACTAATGGAAAGTGGGGGGTCGGTCAACCTAAAGCTGTCGGGGGTGCCTTGCTTAAAGATCCGAGAGCCACTCGCTCCATTGAAGGGAGATTGCTTGGGCATACCTGTGATGGCAGCTAGCCTATCAATCGAACCAGGTATTGGCTTGAATTGAGCATTTGCATTCAGTTTGTATGCTTCCGTCGCCTCCAATTGGTGCACCGTCTGATTGTCGCTACCCTCCGACCAAGAAGCCAGGCCGCATGCTGGTCAGCCGCTGAGGATGGAGGCGGATGAGCAACCACGGCCGATGAAGCACCTTTTCAGAATGCTGATTGCCTCATAAATTGTCTCTCCCGTGATTGTATTGCACATCCATCGCTTGTCATAAGGCCCGCCTCATTGCCGCAAGTTCCCTATATCCGGCCTTGATTCGAACCATAATGTTACATTGGAATCCAATTCCATAGCTCCTGCTGCAATGTCAACCAATTGCTGATCATTTCCTATTGAGCCTATGGAGGAGTCGGGTTCCGCTCTATTGGGTACCAGAAGCCGCATCATAGCCAACATGATTGCTCCCAATTGTCCGCCCATGTCATTTCCCCGCCCCTGCAGCCTCCAAAGTTTTTGGGTTCATTAATAAAGAAAGATATTACAAACTAAAAGTTCAACAATCAAAAGAAAAGCATGCTAACTTGAAGCTAAATGCTTCCTATTATCCTCCAAAATAACATGGAAAGCAGGAGAGATAAAACAAAAATTAGCAGAATGCCATACAAACTCAGAAGTAGTAGCAAAGTGTGCACAAAAATCTGCTAACCGATTGTAGTCCCGACTGGTGTGAGAGAACAGCACCTGGTGGAACTCACTGAGAAAGCCAAGATCTGCTGAGGGAAGTCGCCCAAGAACTCATCAAGCGTCTGAGGTAGGTCACCACAAGAGTGTTGTCTCCTTCAAGAATAATACCCTTCAACTCATGCATCCGTGGCTCAACAAGTCGCTTGATGGCAGCATAGCAGCATCTCCACAAAAGTACTATCCCAATGCTAGAACTGAATACCTGCAGCCATGATAAGATTGCCCATGTCATCTTTGATCACTACCCAATACCGCAACACTGATCAAGCAAGGCACCATCCACATTAGCCTTTAGCCATCCGAGGGGGGGGGGGAGTCCAGGAGGAGTATGAAAATAGCCGGTGTGGCTGGTGGAGCTCCCATTGCTCACGAAAAGGAAAGGATGCAGTGTTGGTGAAAGCCTCCAAAATGTTTGCCGCAAGAATTTTGGGGGTTCCATAAGGCCGTCCATGAGTCTTTGCATTCCTGGCCCTCCAAACTTGATAAACAACAGAACAATAAGCTCTTCCCCAAGTAGATCTGCCTTTGGGGTTTGGTCAAAAGTAGCAAAGAGATCCTGTGATGTGGCAAAGCAAGGCATAACAAGCCCCCAAGTAGCAAGAACCTTGGACCGCATAGGAGAGAGCATCTAGTCGATGTGGTCCAAATCTCTCGAGGCCCCATGGGCACTGCATTCCTCCACAAGTCCCACATGCAGCCAAGAAAGGGTTGGGATAGCACCCTTCAAAATGCGCCACCAAAATGACTTCTCAGGATGGAGTCAAACCTCTTGAGCCACGATAACAAGAGCAATCTCATGAAGAGAGCATCGTAAGAAAGTGAAGTGAGTGACTTAAAGGGTGGATGATGAGTCACCGGATATCCGCCACTAAGTCCAGTGAGTCACCACTTTGATCACTCAACAAGGTCATGGCCAAAGTGAAGCTCCAATTTGGCAGTGTCCCGCCCCGTCGAATGAAGGTACTCCATCCGATCCTCCGCCTACATCAATGAAGGTCGGTCTCCGGAGAGAAAGTCTATCGCCTGGTGTGTGAGAGTACCACCTTGCTCCCATCGAATCCTCCATGGGTATGCGAGGCTTTGGGCTCCACTGAGAAAGGGACTTGGAATCACCCTTTCAAAGAACCCTCAAATATCATCACCATACTTCCGCAAAGCGGTGTGAAGAACAGTCCCAATGAAATGTGCAACCGCCTCAAGTGCCAAACAAGTGGACAGATGATCTGAAGAACACAGATTTCTGATTTTGAATAGTACCAAGATGGAGCCCAAGGGATAGTGATCTTCTCCTTTGCCCCATGAATCCCGAGAGTAATCACTCAAGTCTTCAAAGTGCTAGCTTGAGGCCAAGATACTCCATCTCCTGGACTCTCCTAAACCCCAGCATCCTAGCAATCCTATTTGTCCTCCATCTAGTTGTAGCATTCAAGATGATAGATTTAGCAGATTGATACGGCCCAACCACGACTTCAAGAATGCCTCTAATTTATTTTCCATGTGCCATCGATGCAGAAGCAATAATAATATCATCGATATAAGAGATGAGAGATGCATTCTAGTAGTCGGAGACATGCCAGGGGCCCTTCTTGGCTTGGCTAAGAAGCTCAAAGCACAAAATGAACAAGTAAGGGGAGAGCGGACAACCTTGTCGAAAACCACACTGAGCATCAATCCATTCAGTCCGTCTTCCATTCAGTAAGATAGAGAACTTTGGGAATGTAATACACTACATCACCCTTTAATGTAGGAGGGAAACCCATCGTGACGGACCTTCTCCAAAGTCTTCCAACTCATCGTCATATGCCTACTCCATGTCAATCTTGATCATCATGTCCCCAACCTAAGAGGTTGAGTGCTTAAGCTTATTAAAGATTTCCTGGGCTAAGAGGCAGTGAAGTGAGATGTTCCTCTATGGCACAAAGGCACCTTGCCTCGAAAATGATGGCGTGAGGATATGCTTCTATTAACCGATCTTGCAACAAGCTTGTAGATGGTCTGACATAGACTAATGGGCCGGAACTTGGATGGACAGTTGGCCCCCGCACTCTTCAAAATTAGCACAATGAGCGTCTCTTTCCAATTATCATCCATGCGGGAAGTGAGAAAGAACTCCTGAATAGCTGCAATAACATCCTCCTTCACACACCGCCAGAATTGCTTGTAGAAGGACGAGGTAATCCCATCCAATCGGAGCTTGGGCCCCATCAGTGTAAGGCCTCCCAAATTTCTTGCAAAATGTTAGCATCAAGAAGAGTTTTGACATGAGGAGGTACCACATAATGGTAGGCCAATCATCAAGTGAAACATCCCCTTCGATCCACTTACGCCGGAAGAAAGTGGTAAAGGCAGAAGTAATGTCTTCAGGAGTGTCCCAAATGCTTCCATCCTCACCTACACATTGATTCTATTGGGATGTCTAGAGCAAGGTGGAAAAAGTGAGTATTACCATCTCCCGATGAAGCCATCGACTTGGCTCTCTATTTCCACCAAGTGTTTAGCCGGCAAGAGTAGAATTCAGCCCACCACCTTGGAATGAAGATCACCTGTGTAGTGGTCGCACCATCATCGAACAATCAATGATCCGAGTTCAGTCTTCCTCCAATTTGCTCTTCTGAGAGTTCAAATCCTTCATCTTATTTTTGCTCCAATGAAAGAGGGCCTTCAATGTTCTGCTTTTCGGAGAATATCAGCTTTAGAGCCATGGTCATTTTTCCCCATTTTTGCCACACCAACTTCAGCCATAGGAAAGAAAGCCACATTTCCTCAAATCGTAGCCACCGATGTGGTCTATCCCGAGCAATAAGTAAAGCAACAAAGGACGGATCAAGCAATACGAGAAAGGTGTGACCTTTGTGTCTCTCGAAAGTAAGTTGGATGCCAATGAGTTGACAAGGATCCCGTCAAGTTCGACCCAATCTTTTCCCTCCTTGTTAATGTGAATTGTTGGCCAACAAAATTAAGCTCATGCAAGTCCGTGGAGGCCATGCAATCCTCCATTTCTCGCACCGCCTTTGAGTAAGAAAAAGGCTTCCCTCCCTTCTTATCCTACTGAGTCAGGATACAGTTAAAATCTCCACCAATAATAGTAGGGGCTGGCGATCCACCTGCTAAGAATAGTTGCCAAAGTGTCCTCTGAGTAGTCTTTGTTAGCATAAACCCGACCAAGAGTCCACTTGGGTATTATTAGGCATACTAACACTTCCCGAACAATCGATCGGTAAACGGTTGGGGTGAACCCAATCAGTTACTTTGCCAAGAATAATCCCACGAATTCCCTATGGAGGGGTGACAAATGAGCCCGGCTTCCAACCAACTTGTCCACTTCCCGCCGAGAGATCTCTTCAATCCTAGTTTCCACTAGGCCAATCATACAGATATCATGGCCACCAATCAGGTGGCGTAGGTAGTGGCCCGTAGTTTTCTTTCGGGCCCCCCTACAATTCCAGAAAAGAATGGAAGACATTAAGCCACCATGGGGGATTTATCCCCCCCCGCAGGTGATTCACTGTGTACCTTTTTCCTCTTCTTTGAGTTGGCCTCAATTGGCAAATCTGGCTCCCTCAAAGTGGGCTGAGACACCCAGGCCTTGTGGTAGGTTGGGTGGTTGCCTTCTCCCTCGGCTTTTGAGCTTCTCCACTTGTGGCTTTGGCTTGGAATATGGGGAGGAGGCTTTGATAGGGAGGGGCTTTGAAGGTGCTCCTTGAGGAGGAGCTCTTCAGGATGAGTAGGCATGGGTTGGCCACTCCTATGGCCTTGCTTCCCACCTTCCTTCTTCTTCAAGTTAATCTGCTACTGCTTGTTGTTAGTTCTCTTCTTTACGGTGACCAGTGGACCATACTCAGGAAGAGTGGGCTCCTCAGTGTGTAGGTAATGGTGGTGAAGTAGCTGTTGTGTCTCGACATTTTTCCTTTGGTAGGATTTTGATTAGCTGCTACATTCCCCTTCTCGGAGCAGTGGCTAAGTTCTGCATAGACTCATGCACATTAGTCTGAACAGGAGGAGGAGAGGAAGTCTTACCAATAGTGGGAGTAGTTGGAGGAACCCCCTTGGTGGGACAAGAATCAACCTTGTGTCCCACCTTTCCACAAGCAAAATAGAGTTGAGTAATCCCCTCATACTCAACCTGTTGGAAAAACCTTCCATTTCTTCCATGGATCCAAACTCAGGGAGTTTTTTATGAAAGATCAAGCCATACTCGGCAAACATGCTTTGCCCCATGAGTTTGTTGGGTATCCACCCACGGTGGCTCTCCAATGAAGGAAGCAATCCGCAATAGTATTATCCCGTAAAGCAAGGGAGGTTAGGGAAGCATACCCAAATCGAGAGGAGAGCCCATCAAAGATTTGGGATTGAAAGTGGGAGTCCACTTATCCAACCCAATAACATTTCCCGCAACGAACCAAGGCCCATTCATCAAAATTGCATCTCTAGCCTCAGTAGTTTCAAAGATGCAGCAGACAACAGCAACCATAATCAATTTGAAAGCCCCCATCTACTCCACTTCCTGCGGGTCTATTAAGGTAGAAATAGGATGGTCTTCTCCCCAACACCTTTCCAACAAGTGCTCTTTCAAGCTTCACTTGATTGTCATCCACTTGGTCATCCGGAATAGTAATGCCATCCTCCATGAGTGCTGCATTTTATCATCAAACCCAATTTAACATACTCCTTCTTCTTCCAAGGGTTAGCTTGATCATTGCCCTCCTTGGCGAGAGCTAGCACCATTTGAAGTTCTAGGAAGAGCTCTCTAGGGAGGCTATTGTCTTCAAACAAGGGGTTGGTAGTAGCCTTGCCCTTCCCTTTGTTCAATCCTTGAAGCACACCCCAAGCAAAGGTGCTCGGGTTCTCCTTGGCATTTGTGCAAACACCTTGTGTGCATTGTCTTGGAGCAATGTCATCATCCATAGACATCTTGGTCACCTCCCCCTTTCCTTGGGTGTTGATGATCCCTGAAAAAATCATCAATATGGCCCGGGCAACAAGCCCTAATATCACCCATATCATGCTCATTATAGAACATACCTTGGCCAAGTTGAACCCCTCCATGCTTTTGGTTTTGCCCTTGTGTGTGTTGTTGGCCTTAAAGGCCGACTTGGTCTTCACCATCATCCATATCATCATCCCCATTGGCCACTTGATCGGCCATTTCGATGTCTAGCCAAAGTGTAATCGGCTATGAGTGAATAGTGCTTTGGATGGCTTCGGCTTGTCCTCGGCTTCCTCCGCGGTAGTGAGCGATGCTCGGGATGGCATCCCGGCTTGTCCGTGGCTTCCTCACGCGGCGAGTGCAGGTGCCATGTCTGGCGCTTCATGATCGTTAGCAGCAGCCCCTCTGCTTAGCGCGCGTGCATCTCCGAATCGGCGCACACCGCCATGCAATCTCAGCGAGCTCCGCCCGCGTCGGTGTGCAATTTGTGCCCTTCCTGAAACTTGCCCTCGCATCGGTGCACCCGCATTCAGCGATTGGCGTGGCCATTGCGCCCGCTCCGAGCCACGGTAGCGCCGCGTGGGACATCCGCCCTTGTCGTGCCTCAGCCCGACAAACCCACCCAGGCGGGGCCAGAGTCTGATCTGAGTGAGCGGTAACCAAAACCTTGGATTTTTCAAAATCTCTTCCTCCAGCCAAAAGCACCACCACTTGTCATCCCAAGCACCTCCCTCTTGGAGAAGCCTTGCATGGTCCTTGGAGGTCGCCACCTTCTCCATGCATTTCCATGTCAAAATCATCACCAGACCATCTTTTGCACCAAAACCTTGTCCATCCCTAGCACCTCCTTTCCATGGCCCCTCTCCTTCTTGCCACCTTCTCGGCCTTCCCTCCTAGCCGCCTTGTCCCTTGTAGGAGGAGGTGACCCCCCCACCATGGAGAGAAAAGAGTATTGGAAAGCCGCCTCAAGAGAGAGAAAAAAATCGTGGAAATGAGAGAGCCCCCCAAAGTTTTTGGGTTCCTTGAAAGTTGCATGTTGCATTTAGAAATAAAAGAGTGTTACAAGAAAAGAGCACAAAAGTGCAAAGCTAAGAAAGAAAAATAAGACTAGGCCGTAGCGACATGCTTCACCTCTAAAATACTAGAAAATAGAGGAAAGAATCAAGCATCAGGATGCCACACAAATCGGACTTCGATGGCAAGCGGTAATCCGCTTGATCTAGTCCTGGATATGGGAGAAGATCACACGGTGGAACTGGAGAAAGCCAATATCCGTTACTGTCTGGGAGAGGTCGATAAGTCTGCAAGGTCTCGGAGATAAGTGACCACCCGTGGTTGTCTCCTTCAAGATCGCCCCAACTCATACATCCATGGCTCAATGTAATCAAAGCAGCTGCTCCACGTGTCTTGTCTAGTCAAGATGAATACCCGAGCTTGATGAGGTTGCTAGTATCATCTCTGATCACAATGCCAATACCTGCCAAGCCAGAGGTGAAGAGGCACCATCAACATTGGCCTTAAGCCATCTGGGAGTCCAAAAGTGTGAGAATTAGAGGTGAGGCTGGCTCCCATTGCTCTCAGTAAGGAGGTTGGTGAATGCACATGATGATGGGGTTCCATGAGGCGACCATGTGTCTTGGCATTCTAGTCGCCATCACGGTAGATGACATAGCAGTGCCTTTCCCCAAGTGATCAGCCTTGGGGATCTTTGAATGCCAGAAGAGATCACGAGCAAGTAAAAGAAGGCATGACAAAACCCCAAGTAGTAAGAACACTTAAGGCGGCCATCATGAGTGAACATCGATGAATATGCTCCAAGTCCTCCTCCGGTGCAGCCCCAAGGCATGGACATCATCAGTCGGCCCCTGGATGAAGCCAGTGAAAGTTGCGGTAGACACACCACCAAAAGAACTTCTCTCGAGGATGCGCTTGAACCTCACGGAGCCAGCGGCAGGTTCGATGTGGGAAGAGAACCTCATAAGCAAGTGCTGTGTGACTTGCTTAGGTAGTGTACCACTCGGGCTCATCGATAAATCGATGTATCTCCACACACGTGATTTGGTCCACGATCTGCCAGTGGAGCAATCTTTCGGATCCCAAGATCGATCAGCGGATAAAGAGCACAGGCCTTCCAAAGTAAGACATCAATGAAGGTGGGTCTCCAGAAAGTGGGATGTTAGTCGACCAAAATCGAGAAAGGACATGTACCTTGTTCCGTCGACTTCCAATCGAGGTTTGAGGCTCGAGCCTCACTAGAATGACATGACTTGGAGTCACTCCTCGGGGAGTAATCCAGATATCATCCCCATAAGCTCTGAAGGTGTGTAGGAGGGAGTCACTTGTAAGAAATCTCAAGCAAGGCGTGCACGGGGGGTCAGTGGTGGCGAGTGAAACCCAAGACCCCAAGCTTCGAGTGTCGAGGCTCACTTCACATAATGGATGCTCTTCTGGGAAGAGCTCTTGTCCCACAAGAAAGATATGCACATCTTCTCAATCTCCTGTGACACATTCATGGGCAGCATAGTATATGTTAGCTGGTAAATGGCAGAGGCGGCGGAGAGTGGAAATAAGGCGACGACCGAGAAAGGTGTCATGCCCCCCAAGTAGAAATCTTCTCCGTAGCCCTCTGAATTAGTTGAGAGTGATCCGTCTTGAACAACCTTCGCAAAGCCAGCTTGATTCCCAAGTAGTCCATCTCCTGGACCCTCCTGAACCCAACAAGTCTAACAATGCGGTTGGTCCTCCATCTTTTAGCAGCCTTGCTAAACAAGATGGCAATCTTGGCTATTGATCTGTTGCCCGTCAAACCATAGTCATCAAGGATAGCCTTGATTTGTATACCATGTGCCACCAAGAAAGCACGAGGTAATCAAAATGTCATCATAAAGTAAGTTGGAGATCAGTACCTCCAGGAGTCACTATCATGCCTAATTTGGCTCCCTTTGAAGGCAGTGGCGACTCGAACCTGAGAATAAAGAGGTAGGGGTGAGAGGACACCCTTGCCAGAAAGCCACCTTGGCCACCCTCGGTCTACCATTCAAAAGAATGGAGTACCTAGGATGGGTGACACCTGTATGACCCATTTCTTTGAACACGGAAATCGAGAATAAAGAGCATATGCTCCAAGGTTTGCCACTCATCATAGGCTGCTCCATATCTACCTTGATTGCCATGAACCCAACTTTGAGAGGTAGAATGTTAAAATTTATTGAAGATTTCTTGGGCAAGAGGCGGTGGTGAGATGTTCTTGGGGACAAGGCTCCTACTCTGATGAGGGTTGGTAGGAGGTGCTTCAATTTGTTGACCAAGATCGTGGAAATCAGCTTATAGATGGTGCGACATAAGATTGGTGGGGTACTGGAGGGATAATGGCTCCAACAACCTTGGGGATCAGGACAATGAGGGTATCCTTCCATGAGTCATCCATGTGGGAGGTACTAAAGAACTCTGGATGGCCATTCACACACCTCCAAAGCGCTTGTAAAGGAAGCAGTAATCCCATCGAGACCCGGGGCCCGATTAGGCCCCAAAGAACTAAGGTCCGCCCAAACTTCATCTTCAGATAATGAGGCATCAAGAAGGGGAAAAATATGATAAGGAACCTGCTGCTCAAGTGGTAGGGAAGGCCAATTCTCCAGGGAGACCGCCCCCTCAATCCATTTATTCTGGAAGTAAGAGGTAAAGATCTTAGCTATAGCCTCCTGGCTATCCACCTGTCTCCCATCATCAGTCATAACATAGCTAATCCTGTTGGTGCGATGTCTAGAGGAGGCAACAGTGTGGAAGAAATGAGTGTTACCATCCCCCTGTTGTAGCCATCTAGTCTTTGCCCTCTGCTTCCACCAAGTACTAAGCCTCGCCAAAGTAGAGTTCAGATCAATAACCTTGGAGCGAAGCTCACCCTCCTGAGTCGTAGTGAGACCTAATCGGGAACCATCATGGTCGGAGGATTGTGTCCCTCTCCTCCTTGAGCAAATGGAGGTTCTTGACTTCACTCTAATAGTAAAGAGGGGTGCTTTTTCTCAGTAGCACATCAGCCTTAAAGTTTCTTGTTCCCCGCCACTAGCCTCCACACTATTGGATAGGATAGCCAAGTGTCCTCAAAACGGAGCCATTGCTATGGTGGAATATATGGGGTAGAAGAAATTGAAAGAAGTAGAGGGCAATGATCTGAAGCAATGCGGGGTAAATGATGAACCTTAGTGTCTCCAAGTGTGTTAGAAGCGTTGATGAGGACCCAATCGGATTACCAGATTTTGCTTCTCCCATCTTTGTTGTTGGTCCAGGTATACCTAGGCCCAATGAAGTCAAGATCATGTAAGTCAGAAGTGGTCAAACAAGCTTCCATCTCCACGAGAATAGGTGAATCTCTTCCCCCCCTTCTTATCCTGCTAAGATAAGATGCAATTGAAGTCACCTCCAATGATAGTAGGTACCTGCTGATCAACATTATCACTAATGTCTTGCCAAAGTGCTCTCCTGCTGTGATAAGCCTTGTTGGCATACACCCAACCAAGTGTCCACTGAGAGTTATCAACCATGCTAACCTTCCCAAAGTCGAGAGAGAGGAGGGATGAAAAACCAGTCCCTGCCATAAGATAATCATGCCTCCTGAATTTCCCCTTGAGGGGTGACAGAGAAATTGCCAGCTGTTCCCAGCTAGCTTATCCACCTCCCTCTTAAGGCTGCTCAATCTCAGTCCCAAGCGATATAGGTCATGGCCACCATAAGGTGGCGTGAGTTCCCGTGGTCTTCTTCCGGGCACCCCTACAGTTCCAGAATAAGATGGAAGACATCAGTCCACCATAGGGGATCCGTCCCCGCCATCTGGTGGTGTGAGTGGAGCCTTCTTCCTTTTTTTAGGAAAAGTTTCACCTATCTCCAAGTTTTGAAGCTCCCTCTGAAAGTGGGCCTTAGAGACCCTTGGTTTGTGAACGGTGGTCTTCCCTCCCTTATCCCGGAGAGGTTTAACAATTTTTCCAAGATTTGTAGGGGCTTGAAAGACGGGGAGGTTTTGAGATGTCAATAGGAGGAGATCCCGAGGAGGAGTGGTATAATGGAGGCACCTATTGACGTCGACTTTGTGGCGGTTGACCACCTCCTTTGGTCTTTAGAGTAGTCTGGGCAAGCCTTGTCTTCTTCTTATGGGTAACAAGCACCCATGGCCCATACTCAGTATCAGTGGAACTGGAAGGTATGGTAGAAGCCTGGGCGGTGGTGATGTCGGGGCATTTGCCCTTATCCATAGCCTTGGATCAGTGATATGGGTAGAGCTACTTTCACCTTTCTCAAATACAGAAGATTGAGATTTATCCTGCACAGGGAAGTTGGTATTAGCTTGCCTAGGAGGGGCAGGGGGTTTAGATTTACCTAGGCTTGGTGCAGCTGGAGGTCCTGACATGGAAGGACAAGAATCTGACTTATGGACAACCTTGCACAGTAAAGCATAATGGAAATCCCTCATACTCGGTTGGAAGAACCTTCCATTTCTTCCATGGATCCAAACTCCTGTGGGAAGCTTACTGGATAGGTCAATTCAGACTCTAGCATATGCTTTGCCCCAACAATTGGTGGGATGATCCACCCATAATGGCTCTCCAAAGAATGAAGCAACCCAGCAATGTTGACATTATCCCAATCTGAGAAGGGGAGATTGGAATCGACCCAAATAGGAGAAGACAACCCATGAAGAGACTTGGGGTTGAAGGTTGGGGTCCACTTGTCCAAGCTAATGACATTTCCCACCCAAGGTCCATTCATAAGCGCATCCTTCAACTATGTCAAGAGGCACAAAATAATCGGGAGAGACCATTACCAACTTGAAGGCTCCCCACCGCCCCCCATTTCCTCGTAGTCACCATTGAGAAATAGTGGTCTTCTCCCAAGTATCGCCTACAAGGGCTTTATCCAACTTATTGGTTATCATCAATAGCATCATCATCTAGTCTAATAGTAGAACCATCCTCCATAGAGTGAAGATTTATCCACAGACCAAGCTTCACAAATTCTTTCCATGGGTTAGAATAGAGCTCCCTTGTTCTTGAGTTGGTAGAATGAGTTTGGCCTTGCACACCCCCCTAGGTGGGCTATGATGTTCAAAGAGAGGGTTAGTAGTTGTGGATCCACCTCCCTTAGCTGGAACATGAGAAATACCCCAAAAAAATTGGTTCGGGATTGCTTGGGCATTTTCATAAGCACCTTGTGTGCACTGTGCTGTAGCATTTTGATCAGCCATGTGGAGGTCATCTGCAGCCACCCCATTGCAGCATGGGTGTCCGATAATGTCCGTCCTCAAGTATCCATGCGGTCAAAAACCGACATTGGCACCGCCATGGAAGCAAAATTACCTTGCTCGGCTTGACCACCTGCTTGTCCAGGATTTGGCAAGCCACTATCCGACTTACGCTACGCGAAGCCTCTGCTTTGCGGTTGCCAGCGCAGGCCGGTGTGGCAATGGCCTTGCCAGCCCACTCGCGCAAATGGCACACCCACTGCTCGATCTTCAAGACGCTGTGCATGCCTCCTCGCGACTTCCGCTTTGCCACCGTGCGTACCACCCGCACTCTACAAGGATCCCACCGTCCAGATTCTACAAGTGATCCATCGCCTCGCAGACTATAGAAATTCCGCTGTCCGCAGAGTCTACAGGAACGCCCGCAGACCCGATCAAGAACGCCTTGCCGCCCGCAGAATCTACAGTAGCCAAGTTCTTGAAAGGATCAAGAACCCACCATCCGTGATGTATCCTGCCACGCCTGTGCCAAGTGCTCGCCTTGTCCTCCCGTCCCTGCAGAGTGAACAGTGATCGCAGACTTGCCATGGAGAGATCTGTCCATTCCTGCACCACCACCAGTGATCTAGCCACCCCTTGCCGGCCCGCAGAGCTGATAATTCCTGTGGCATGCTGAGTGAACAAAGAACCAAGCTTGCTATCCTTTCTTGATCCCTTATCCTGGTGAGGAGGAGACCGGTGGCCGCCCCCCACCATAGAGAGAGAAGGTCTGGTTTCCACGCCTTAGAGAGAGAGAGAGAGGGGAGTACAAATTTGTGGGTTCCACCAAAGTTTTTGGGTTCCTTGAAAGTTGCATGTTGCATTTAGAAATAAAAGAGTGTTACAAAACAATAGCACAAAAGTGCAAAGCTATGAAAGAAAAATAAGACTAGGCCGTAGCGACATGCTCACGGTCCTGCTCTAAAATACTAGAAAATGTAGTATGAAAGGTACAAGCATCAACAGGATGCCACAAAAATCGACGAAGGAGCCGCGTACGATCCGCTAGTCTGCTTTTCCCCTGATGTGGGAGAAGATCACCTGGTGGAACTCTAAAAGAAAGCCAATATCCGGTGCTTGTGCTGGGAGAGAGGTCCAGTAAGTCTACTGGAGATAAGTGACCACCCCGTGGTTGTCACCTTCCAAGATCATCCCCTTGAACTCATACATCCATGGCTGTGTTGTGTAAGTGCAAGCATAGCTGCACTCCACTGTGTGTCAAGTGTTGAAGATGAATACCAGCAGCCTTGATGAGGTTGCCAGTATCATCTCTGATCACAACACCGATACCTGCCAAGCCAGAGGCAAAGAGGGCATCATCAACATTGGCCTTAAGCCATCCAGTAGGGAGGGAGTCCAAAAAGTGCGAGGAATCAGCCGCTGAGGCTACTGGAGCTCCCATTGCTTTCAAAATGGAAAGGCGAAGGTGCTGGTGAATGCCTCCAAGATGTTGGCAGCAAGCACCTAGGGGGTTCCATGAGGGCGGCCATGTGTCTTGGCATTCCTAGTCCGCCAGACCTGGTAGATGACATAGCAGTATGCCTTTCCCCAAGCTAGATCAGCCTTGGGGATGCTGTCGAATGCCTGAAAGAGATCCTGAGAGCAAGTAAAAGAAGGCATGACAAAACCCCAAGTAGTAAGAACCTGTAAGACGGCCATCGTGAGTGAACATCGGATCAGAATATGCTCCAAGTCCTCCTCCTCGGTGCAGCCCCAAGGGCATTGGACATCGCCCTGATGAAGCGAAAGTTGGCGCCCTTTCAAGACACGCCACCAAAAGAACTTCTCGTGGATGTTTGAACTCGGAGCCACCGGGCGAGGTTCTGGGTGGGAAGAGAGCCTCATAAGCAAGTGCAGTAAGTGACTTGCTTAGAGGGAGGTGTACCAGCTCTGGCTCATCAGTACCTAAATCAGCATGTATCTCCACACCTGTGATTTGGTCCACTGATCTCAAGTGGAGCTCTTTCAAGATCCCAAGATTGGTCCAGGATAAAGAGCACACCCGGAGGCCTTCCAAAGTAGAAGCATCAATGAAGGTGGGTCTCCTGGAAAGTGGGATGTTAGTCAGCCAAATCTGAGAAAGGACATGTACCTTGTTCCCGTTGGCCAGCTTCCAGTGAATCAGAGGTTTGAGGCTCTGAGCCCCACTAAGAAAGATAGCCCATGACTTGGAGTCACATTTCCTCAGGAAGTAATCCCAAATATCATCCCCATAGCACTCTCAAAGATAGCGGTGTAGGAGGGAGTCAGGCTTCTGTAAGAAATCCCAAGAGGCCTGAGGGGCACCCGTGGTGGCAGAGTAAACCCAAGACCCCACCAAGCTTCCTAGAGAGACGAGGCCCACTTCACATAATGGATGCTCTTCTGGAAGAGCTCTTGTCCCACAAGAAAGATCCGCACATCTTCTCAATCTCTGACACATTCATAGGCATAGTATGTGTCACCGGTAAATGATGGGGCGGTGGAAATGAGTGTGGCACGGCCAGCCAGGGAAAGGTGTCGTGCCCCTCAAGTAGAAATCTTCTCCCTAGCCCTCTGAATCAGCTGAGAGTGATCCATCCTAAACAACCTTCGCATAGCCAACTTGATTCCCAAGTAGTCCATCTCCTGGACCCTCCTGAACCAACAAGTCTAGCAATGCAGTTGGTCCTCCATCTTTTAGCAGCCTTGATGAACAAGATGGCAATCTTGGCACTATTGATACGCTACCCCATCCAAACACAGTAGTCATCAAGGATAGCCTTGATTTGTATACCATGTGCCACCAAAGCCTAAGAGGTAATCAAAATGTCATCAGCATAAAGTAAGTTGGAGATACGAGTACCTCTAGGAGTCACTGTCATGCCTAAGTTGGCTTTCCATTGCTTAAAGGCTGTGTGAGCCAACAGAATAAAGAGGTAGGTGAGAGAGGACACCCTTGAAAAGCCACAAGCCCAACCCACTCCTTCTACCATTCAAAAGAATGGAGTACCTAGATGGGTGACACATGTATGACCCATTTGAACCTGGCAGGAAATCCTAGAATAAAGAGCATATGCTCCAAGGTTTGCCAGCTCATCCTGTCATAGGCCTGCTTCATATCTACCTTGATTGCCATGAACCCAACTTGAGAGGTAGAATGTTGAAATTTATTAAAGATTTCTTGGGCAAGGAGACGGTGAGAGATGTTGAGGACAAAGGCTCCCCGCTCCTCTAAATGAGGGTTGGAGGAGCTTCAACTGCTGACTAAGATCTTGGCAATTCGACTTATAGATGATCGACATAGCTAATTGGTGCGGTACTTGGAGGAGCTCCAACAACCTTGGGGATCGAGGGACAATGAGGTATCCTTCCATGAGTGATCCATGGGAGTACTTGAATAATTCTGGATGGGCACACCAAAACATGGCTTCACACATCTCCAAAGCGCTTGTAAAAGGAAGCGGTAATCCATCGAGAGGGCAGGGAATGGGATTAAAGTAAGAATTAAAACTTCATCTTGATGTGAGGCATCAAGAAGGAAAAATATGAGAAGGTACTTGCTAGAAGGCAAGGTCAATTCTCCGGAGACCGCCCACCGATCCATTTATTAGTGGGGTAAAGATCTCATATAGCCTCGGCTATCCACTCTCCCATCATCGGTCATAGCTAATCTGTTGTGCGATGTCACAGAGGAGGAAAGCAGTGTGGAAGAAATGAGTGTTACCATCCACTGTTGTAGCCATCTAGTCTTTGCCCTCTGCTTCCACCAAGTCTAAGCCTCACCAAAGTAGAGTTGGTCCGATAACCTTGGGCGAAGCTCACCCTCTGAGTCGTAGTGAGACACTCGAGAGCGGTCGGTGATGCGGAGGGTTTCAATGTCCTCTCCACTCCTCCTTGAGCAAATGGAGGTTCTTCAGGATGCTTCTACTCCAATAGTAAAGAGCACGAAGGGTGCGGCTTTTTCTGGAGCAGCACATCACTTAGTACCATAGTCGCCTTGTTCCACTTACGCCATACTAGCCTCCACACTCGGATAGGACAGTGTCCTCAAAATGGCCATCTTGTGGTGGAATATATGGGGTAGAAGAAACTGAAAGAAGTAGCGAGAAATGATCTAAAGAAATGCGGGGTAAATGATGAACCTTAGTGTCTCCAAGTATGTTAGAAGCCACTAAATTGACAAGGACTCGATCCAGTCGTACCAAGATTTTTCTTCTCCCATCTTTGTTATTGGTCCAGGTATACCTAGGCCCAATGAAGTCAAGATCATGTAAGTCAGAAGTGGTCAAGCAAGCTTCCATCTCCTGAACAGCCTGGGAATAGGTGAATCTCTTCCCCCCCTTCTTATCCTGCTGAGATAAGATGCAATTGAAGTCACCTCCAATGATAGTAGGTACCTACTAATCAACATTATCACTAATGTCTTGCCAAAGCGCTCTCCTGCTGTGATAGGCCTTGTTGGCATACACCCAACCAAGTGTCCACTGAGAGTTATTAATCATGCTAACCTTCCCCAGCACTAACTGACCGTGAGAGGATAAGGAGATGAAAATCAACCGTGGCCATAAGATAATCATACCTTTGAATTTTCTCGCCGGTGACAGAGAAATTGTACTGCTCCTGCCTAGCTTATCCACCTCCCTCCCCGTAAGTCGCTTCAACTCCCGTCTCAACCAAGCCGATGAAGATAGGTCATGGCCACCAATAAGGTGCATGCAGGTAGTGTCTGTGGTCTTCTTCCAGCACCCTACAGCCTTAATAAGATGGAAGACATCACCCACCATGGGGATCTGCCCCACCATCTGTGTGGTGTGAATGGGGCCTTCTTTCCTTTTGAAGAAGAGTTTCACCTATCCCCAAGTTTTGAAGCTCCCGAAGTGGGGCCTTGTGAGACCCTTGGTTTGTGAATGGTGGTCTTCCTCCCTTATCCCCGAGAGGTTTTAGCAATTTTTCCAAGATTTGTAAGGCTTGAAATACGTGAGGTTTTGAGATGTCAATACCGAGAGATCCCAGAGGAGTGAGTCAGTAATGGAGGCACCCTATTCGCCCAAGATCGCCCAGGCCGATTGACCACCTCCTTGGTCTTCGAGTTCCAAGTGGCCCTTGTCTTCTCCAAGCACCCATGGTCCCATACTTAGCATCGGAACCGAAGGTATGGTAGAAGCCAAGTGTGGTCAAAGTATAGGTATTTGCCCTTATCCATAGCCAATCGGATCAATCGATATGGGTAGAAATCGCTTTCACCTTTCTCAAATACGTAAGATTGAGATTTATCCCCGCAGGAAGTTGGTATTAGCTTGCCTAGAGGGGGGGGGGTGGTTAGATTTACCTAGTTTGGTGCACTGGAGGTCCTGACATGGAAGGACAAGAATCTGCCTTATGGCCAACCTTGCCACAGGTAAAGCATAGCTGGGAAATCCTCATACTCACCGGATGGAAGAACCTTTCCTTTCTTTCATGGATCCAAACTCCTATGGGAAGCTTACTGATCAATCTGGATCTTAGTATAAGTCTTTGCCTAGCAATTGTTGGATGATCCACCCATAATGGCAAAGAATGAAGCAACCCCAGCAATGTTGACATTGTCCAAATACGTATGGGGAGATCTGAATCGACCCAAATAGGAGAAGACAACCCATGAAGAGACTTAGGTTGAAGGTTAGTCCACTTGTCCAAGCCAATGACATTTCGCCATAAACCAAGGTCCATTCATAAGGACAGCATCCCTAGCTTCAACTGTGTCAAAGAGGCACACAAAACAATTAGAAGAGACCATTACCAGCTTGAAGGCTCCCCACTCGCCCCATTTCCTCTGTAAGTCACCATTCAAGAAATAGTAAGAAGGTCTTCTCCCAAGTATCCTCGCCACAAAGGCTTTTATCCAAATTATCATCACAATCATCATCTAGTCTAATAGTAGAACCATCCTCCATAAGAGCTGAAGATTTATCCACAGGACCAAGCTTCACAAATTCTTTCCGCTTCCATGGGTTAGCAGGAATAGAGCTCCCTTGTCCTTGAGTTGGCCGAGAATGAGTTTGGCCTTGCACACCCCCCCTAGGTGGGCTATGATGCTCAAAGAGAGGGTTAGTAGTTGTGGATCCACCTCCCTTAGCTGGAACATGAGAAACACCCCAAAAAATTGGTTCTGGATTGGGCATTTTCACAAGCACCTTAGTGCAAGCTGAAGCATTTTGATCGATGTGGAGGTCATTTGCACCATTGCGTCCGGCACCGTCCCCTACGTATATCCATGCAGCCAAAACCGACGCCCACATTGGCATAACCGGCCCATGGAAGCAAAATTACCTTGTCGGCTTTAACAACCCGCTTGTCCAGATTTGGCAAGCCACCGCCACATTGTTCAGACGATTTCAGTTTTGTACAGCGCTTACGCTGGTGGTAATGGCCTTGCTACTTCATACAATGGCGCCATCCAGTAAATGATGATCTCCGCTGATCTCCACGCAGACGCCTGCGACTTCCCGCCACCGTAGGCGCCACCGCAGACTTATAGTGATCCGCCGCCACGTGACTCTATAGTAATTCCGCTGTCCACCGAAGTCACAGAATGCCGGTAGACGATCAAGAACGCCTGCATCAAAAGAGAAGTTCTGAAATGATCAAGAACCGCCATCCACAGATGCATCCACGCCTGTGCCAAGTTGCCTGACCTTGTCCTCCCTTCCCCACAGAGTGATCAAGATCACAGATTATGGAGAGATCTCTGTTGCCACCACTAGCCGATCTAGCGCCATCTGCCGCCAGCCCATGCAATTCCTGCAACCCAGAGAGAACCCCAAGCTTGCCATCCTTTCTTGATCCCATATCCCTGAGGAGGAGACACTCACCATAGAGAGAGAGAAGGTCCTGCCATGCCAGAGAGAGAGAGAGTCCAAAGTTTTGGCCTCCGCCAAAGTTTTGGGTTCCTTGAAAGGGTGCATATTTGCATTAATGAAAAATAACAAAGTACAAAGTAGCACATAAGTGCTTGATACAGAGCATACTAAGAAGAAATAATGACACTATCCTCCCTCTAATAAGGAATGAAAAGATGGAGGAATAGTAGTGCAAGAAGGACAGGCCATAAGAAGCTAGTAAGAAGACAAGATGTCAAGCTTAGGATCCTCTTCACATGTGTAAAAAAGCACCCATGAAAGTTTGTGAGGAAGGATAGATCTGGGGCTCGGGTACAGCCTTCATGCTCAGAAGCGCTGTGGAGGAAGTCAATCACCGAGGCATTGTCTCCTTCCAATATGAGACCTCTATATTCAAACATCCATGCTTCAATGCACTGCTCGAAATGTAGCATAGCCTGTAGCTCAACCTGTGTGCTATCCCAATGATGGAGGTTTACCCCAAGAGCTTTGATGAGAGCGCCACTGTCATCACGTAGGACAATACCAGCATCACCAGAGGGGAGGAGAGCACCATCTATGTTGGCCTTGAGCCATCCAGGAAGGGGGGGGAGCCCAAAAGGGTTGAGAAAGTAGGGATGGTCGGGTGGATATCCCATTGTTCCGTGATGAGAACCAACAAGGTTTGGTAAAGGTACCATGATGTATCGCCCAAGATCCCGGGAGTAGCATAAGC
This sequence comes from Cymbidium sinense, assembly GCA_021442155.1. Lineage (NCBI taxonomy): Eukaryota > Viridiplantae > Streptophyta > Magnoliopsida > Asparagales > Orchidaceae > Cymbidium > Cymbidium sinense. The sequence continues at coordinate 16,705,323 of CM038215.1, forward strand.
GCGCCATGTTCTGCATGAGCCCACACCCGGCAGATAGCATATGTCCAGGTACAATAGGTAGGTGTGTTGTGGTAAAGAAAGCAGATAATGTCTCAAAGGTCTGCAACGTGGGCATAGAGATACCCCAATTAGTGAGTTCCTGCAAAATAGAAAAAGTAAGTGAACAGTGAAAAAGGATGTGGTCAATGTCCTCCATGGCATCATAGCCCCATGGACAACGCTGTTCATCGGTTAGGCCTCTGGAAGATAGCCAACATTTGGTTGGTAATGCACCACGGCTAAGTCTCCACCAAAATAGTTTCTCCCGTGGACGAAGCTTGAGTTTTCGCAGCCATGGATGTACTGGGGTCTGATCAAGAAAACCAGCCATATATGCTAATGAAGTGATAGTCTTCCTGGACAGGTAATGTAGGTGACGCCGCCAATCATGATATACGGAATTGGGAACTGACGCCGATCGAGCCAAAAGATTGGTGGAGTTAGAAAGATCCCATCTCGATCATCCAAGAAAAGTCGATACATAGGTATGTTGGAGAGCCGCGTGACATCCACAAAGTTGGGGTTCGACAATGGTAGAGAGTGTATCCAAATATGTGAGAGAACCTCACATCCCATCAAGAACTTCCCAGTAGGAGGGGTTTTAGGTTTCGCCATCCATCCAAGTATCTTCCAAGATCTGAATCCTGGGATGATGCTCTATGCCACAGGTCCGCCCATAACGCCCTCAAGGCATTGATGCAGGAGGGTTGTGGTTGTGAGATGAAATCCCCAGATGTGCACGGAGCTGGCCTTGCCGTGAGTGGTGCGTAATGGAACCCCACCACCAAGTTGTCGCGGCAGAGTTCCTTCCAAGATACATAGTGGATGCCCCGAAAGAAAGTCGGTGCCATAGAAAATCCCTGCAAAGTCGCTCAATTTCCTATAGCACATTCTCCTGGGAACCAGTGTATGGGTAATCTGGTAAACTGAGCTAGGCATAAGTGAGGTTTGTAGTAGTGTAGTACGACCAGCTAATGAGAGATGACGGATACCCCATGAACCAAGTCTCTCCCGAACTCTCTGCAAAAGACTCGAGAAATCTGATTTAATGAGTCGCCTCATAGCTAGTTTAATGCCAAGATAGTCCATTTCCTCCACTCTGTGGAAGCCGAGCAATGTAGCAATCTAATTGGTTCTCCATCTTTCAGCAGCTTTGCTAAACATAACAATTGATTTGAGGTGGTTGATGCGTTTCTCGAGCAATAGTCTCAAGGATGGTCAATATTTGTATAGATGTGCAAGAGTTGCCTGGGAAGTTATGAGGATGTCATCAGCATATAGTAAGTGAGAGACACATGTACCTGACTGAGATATGGACATCCCCAAATGCGGCACCCTCTGTTTGAAAGCTAATGTAAGTAATTCGGAGCAAAGGAGAAAGAGGTATGGCAATAGCGGACTGCCCTGTCTAAATCCACAGCTAACATGAATCCAAATGCACCTTCCGCTCGTGAATAATGTAAATTTTGGAAATGTGATGCATGCAGGCTTGGAGAAGAGGGAAGGGAACCCCATCAATGTAAGCACATTGGAGAGAGTCTGCCAGTGCATTTTGTCATAAGCTTGCTCCATGTCAACCTTTAGTGCCATAAACCCCACCTTTGAGGTGGAGTGCTGAAATTTGTTCACAATTTCCTGTGCCAATAAACAGTGGTGTGAGATGGTCCTTTGCGGTACAAATGCTCCCTGCTCGATTGAGATTAGTGTTGGGAGGAGATGTTTAAGGCGATTGACCAAGATTTTGGCAATGATCTTGTAGATGGGGGAGCATAAGCTAATCGGACAAAATTTGGATGGTGTGGTAGCTCTCCCAACCTTAGGGATCAGGACAACAAGTGTTTGTTTCCAGGCATCATCCATGTGGGAGGTAGCAAAGAATTCCATTATCGCAGAAATACATCTTCTTTCACACAATGCCGAAATTTTGTAAAAGGAAGTCAATACCGCCTATTCCTCGGGGCTCTTGGGCTAATTGATTTGAGGGCCTCCCAAATTTCGCTAAACTGCATCTAACAGGAATGAGATCGTGGAACCGATTAACTATAGGTATAGTTGGCCACTCATCTAGGGAATGCCTCGCCTCCCATTTTGTTGAAAAAGGAGGTAAAGATGGTAGAGATATCAGCGGTTCGTGGACAAGGTACCATTGTCTAATTGAACAGAAATTACATTTATGGGATGATGCTACTGAAAGTGAAAGAAATGTGTATTTTGATCTCCCTCAGAGCCATCGACTTTTGCCCTTTGTTGCCACCATGTAGCCAACTGATGAACAACCGCTTGCAAGACTTTCTAAGTAAGAATAGGTTGTCCCACCGAGACCTTGTGGAGAGCAACCATGGTTTGTAGCTCCATCACCTCCTTTGTGAGTGAATCATGTTCTTCATGGAGGTGCTTAAGTGTCTGCTTTGCTCCGAGTAAAGGTCTTTGATAGTTCTACTACTTTTCTATTCGAATAGTTGCTTTAGTCCCAAAGTCATTTTTCTTCCGTGAATGCCACACCAGCTTCCAAGCAACCGGATATGAGAGCCATGTGTCTTCAAATCGATCCATCTGTGGTGGATCTTCTCTCCGCAAAGATATGGGAGAGAAGATCAAGCAAGTCGGGGTAAATGTCGCACCTTATTGTCATTGGAAGCCAAAGAGTTCACCATCATCACCGTCCAACCGACCTAGATTTTACTACCATCTTGTTGTTAGTCCGTAAATCTGGGTCCAAGGAAGTCAAGTTTCAGAGTGAGGTTGAGATAAAATAATCTTCCATTTCCTGGTACACTGGGAGTAGAGAAAGGCCGTCCTCCCTTCTTATCCACCTGAGAAGTGATGCAATTGAAATCCCCTCCCACAATAGTCAGAATAGAGTGATCAACAAGTGTAAGGAGAGACTGCCATAATAGCCTTCTATAATGGTAGTCTTGGTTTGCATAAATCCAGCCAAGCATCCACTATTTCTGATCAGGTAAGGTGGCTTTTCCAAAAATGACCTGGTCCTGTAAAAGAAGAGGAGAAAAGCTCACAATGTTAGAGAGCCAGAGAAGGATGATACCACCAGAGTTTCCTCGCGAGGGATGACAAAGAAAGCTCCAATGTTTGCCAATAAGCTTATCCACCTCCTTTCTTGATATGTGTTCAATTTTGTCTCCGTAATCCAACAAAGCATATATCATGACCACCTATCAACCTGACGTAGGCTAGTTGTGAAGTGGTCTTCTTTGCGGGCATCCCTACGCCTGCAAAAGTATGGAGGACATCAGGGATCCATAGGGGACGCATCCCCGCCATCTGATGTGTCCACCCGCACCTTCTTCCTCTTCTTTGAAAGACCCACAGTGTAGTCTTCAGAATGATCTGAAATAGAATCAGAGGATACCAAGCCTTTTGGTTTCCTAGACTTTCCTTTACTAGATTTACCCTTGGTAGTAAGAGGAGGTTTGAGGGAGGATGAGGTGGTTTGGAAAATGGGGGGGGGGGTGGTGGTGTCAACCTGTAAAATTGCAAAGGTAGGTTGGAATGGGGGTTAGTGGCTTTATGGTGTGGAGGTGGTTTAGGGTTAGGATGCCCTTTATCAGTAACAGGATGGATAGCAGCTGTTATTTTTGGATTGTTCTTCCGAGTCACAAGGATCCAAGGACCATACTCATCCTTGGAGTGAGGTGTTGCTGAAGGAGGCATAGAGGATGAAAGGTGGACTTCCATAGTGGTGTCAGCATCATCTCCCCTATTTGTATGAACTGCCACAGCAATGGATTTAGTCATACCAGTGCAAATAGTGTTACCTTGAGGTCCGTGACGTAAGGTCCATTCAGTGGAGGTATGGTTAGCACCATGCAGAGTAGGAGGAGTTAGTTCCTGGCAAGTTATCCACCTTGGCCAACTTCTTGCCACAAGAAAAACACAGTGAGAAATTCTCATATTCCACCTGTTGGAAGAACGCCATATTTTCCTTGTAGCCAAATTCCGTGTGGTACTGAGAGATCCACCTCGATGCAAACTCTAGCATAGAGACTTTGCCCCCAGTTATCTGTTTGATGGTCAACCTAAAGAGGAGAGCCAATGTAAGATGCAATGCGGGCAATGTTGGTGTTGTCCCAGTACAGGAGTGGCAAATTTGGGAGCTGGACCCAAAGTGGTGAGGACAATCCATGAAACGATGTTGGGTTGAAAGAGGGTGACCATTTGTCCAGCCCAATCACATTTCCTGCAACAAACCAAGGTCCCCCCATGAGAACTGCATCTCTTGCTTCTACTGTCTCAAAGACACATACAAAGCAGTCAATGGCCACCATAATCAGGGTAAATTTGCCCCATTGCCCCATTTCTGTTGGAGATCATTGTTTAGATAGAAGAAAGGTGGTCTCTTTCCAATAACCTTGCCAACCGTGAGCCCTTTCCAGCTTTGAGTTGTTAATGTCCGCGGCCTCATCATCCAAGAGAATAGTGGTGCCATCTCCCATTGGGAGTTTATCCACATGTTGAAGTCTAAACATGTTCTTCCTCTTCCATGGGTTGGGTTTGGTTTGCTTGCTTTGTCCCTTGGGTTGGCCGAGAGCTTCCAAGCTTGGAATTAACATGGTTTGGTGGTGGAGGAGCAATGTTCCTTGGTAGCATGGTCATGGGCCTTTGTCCTTTGAGTGGACTACTTGTTGGAGGAAGAACACCCCAAAAAATGGGTTTGACTTCGGTGGAGCATAGTCCCCAATTGGTGGAATGCCCTTGGGTAGAGGAGAAGAAGAAACCATATTGTGGTCGGAACTAACCTCATAAGCCGAGGAACAATGATCTTTAGTGTCTGAGCTTGCTCCCATGTCCATGTCTTCCATTGGAAGTTCACCCGAGGAGAGCACATGGAACTCTGATGCTTGCTGGTCACAGCGACATGCGCCTGGATAGGTTGCCTGTCATTCATGGGGACTTGTCCGTGGACCAAGAGGCCGGCAAGGGACAAGGCTGATTTGCACCCTGCTTTGGCTCAAGCATGCTCAGGCCTCGCTAAGCGCTGCCAGAGTTTGGGCTACCCGCGATGTCTGTTCTCCTTGCTCATGCCGCACGCCTTGCTTCCACTGTCAGATTCTCGGCTCGGCTTGGTTTCCGCCGCCAAAGCGTAAGGCCAGGTGTTAGCATTACCTCTCGCTTTGCCAATTAATGGCTGAGCCAATGACTGAAGCCATTATTTTCTCAGCTACGAGCAGAAGCACTCTCCATTATGCTTGCGGGTTAGCCTGGCTCTTGGCAAATGTCACATCCGCGAACTAGTCGTTTTACCACATCTCAGCCGCCTCATCCATGCAAGGATCACCTTGGTCACGCGCTCCCATTTCCGTCGACGTCCATCTTGATGGTGTCTCCTCACCGCCCAAGGCCTTCCATCCTTATGCCGCCATAGGTGAGACGATGTAAGTCTGGCCGTTCTTCCTCCATGAAATTGGTGGGTGAGCTGCCAACCCAAGAGCCACCTTGTGGCTTCAATCCCGATCCATTCCACCTTGAGAAGAACCATCTTGCTTAGCCGACTAGAGTTTCTTCTCTTGACCGCCTTCCTTCTTGTCGAGGGAGGTGACCCACGCCACCTCATGGAAAGAGAAACACAGAAACCGAGCACCTAGAGAGAGAAAGTGAGAGTGAAAAATGAGAGCTCCCCCCCAAAGTTTTTGGGTTCCTTGAAATTTTGCATTTGCATTAATAAAGAAAGATATTACAAACAAACTAAAGTTCAACAATCAAAAGAAAACCATGCTAACTTGAAGCTAAATGCTTCCTATCATCCTCCAAAATAACATGAAAAGCGGTGAGGGATAAAACAAAATCAAATGCATACAAACTCAAGTAGCAAAGTGTGCACAAAAATCACTAACCGATTGTAGTCCCGGTGTGAGAGAACAAAGACACTGGTGGAACTCTAAGAAAGCCAAGAGTGCTGAGGGGAGGTTATCCAAGAATCAAAGCATCTTCGGAGGTAGGCCACCACAAGTAGTGTTGTCTCCTTCAAGAATAATACCCTTCATCTAAATCTCAATAAGTCGCTTGATGGCGAGCATACCTGCATCTCCACAAAAGTGTTATCTAATTTGGAACAATACCTGCAAAATTGATAAGATTGCCCATGTCATCTTTGATCACTACCCCAATACCTGCAACACCAGACTGAAGCAGTGCACCATCCACATTAGCCTTTAGCCATCCGGGAGGGGGGGAGTCCAGGAGGAGTATGAAAATAGCGGTGGTGGTGGAGCTCCATTGCTCACTAAAAGGAAATGATGCGTTGGTGAAAGCCTCCAAAATATTTGCCGCAAGAATTTTCGGGGTTCCATAAGGCCGTCCATGAGTCTTCGCATTCCTGGCCCTCCAAACTTGATAAACAACAGAACAATAAGCTCTTCCCCAAGTAGATCTATCCTTGGGGGTTTGGTCAAAAGCAGCAAAGAGATCCTGTGATGTGGCAAAGAAAGGCATAACAAGCCCCCAAGTAGCAAGAACCTTCAGATCAAAAGGAGAGAGCATCTGTAATGGTCCAAATCCAACCGAGCAGCCCCATGGGCACTGTACCTCCTCCACAAGTCCCCATTGATGCAACCAAGAAAGGGTTGGGATAGCACCCTTCAAAATGCACCACCAAAATAACTTCTCCCGAGGATGGAGTTGAAACCTCTTGAGCCACAGATAACAAGAGCAATCCTGCGGGAAGAGAGCATCGTAAGCAAGTGAAGTGAGTGACTTACCTAAGGGTATATGAGTCAGCTCCGGGATATCCGACACTAAATCTGAGTGAGTCACCACTCCATTGATCAGCTCAACAAGGTCATGGCCAAAGTGAAGCTCCAATTTGGCAGTGTCCTAGCTCTGTCTGGTGAATGAAGGTACTAACACATCCTCCGCGGCGCTACATCAATGAAGGTCGGTCCCCGGAGAGAGAAAAGTCTGTCGACCTGTGTGAGAGTACGCACTTGCTCCCACAAGAATCCTCCACCTGATAATATGCTTGAGGCTTTGGGCTCCACGAAGGACGGACTGAATCACCCTTCTCAAAGAACTCTCCCAAATATCATCACCATACTGCATCGTAAGAGTAGTAGGCTTCTAAATGAAATCCCAAGCCCTCTTAGTGGATCCAAGTGGTGAATGAAAATCAAGGCCCCCAACCTTCTGCGGTGAACATATGTACTTCCACTTTACATAGTGGACACTCTTCTGTGTGGAGCTCTTATCCCAGAGGAAGGATTTTTAGAGCTTCTCAATCTCCAGCAAAACATTTGAAGGGATGATAGTATGAGTAATCTGCAAGTGATCCAGCAAGAGAGTTAAGAGAGTAGGGTGGAGCTGCCAAGGGATAGGTGACAGATCCCCAAGCTAAAATCTTGTCCTTCGCCGATGAATCACCGAGTAATCACCCCGGAAGTCTTCAAAGTGCTAGGGCCAAGATACTCCATCTCTTGGACTCTCCTAAACCCCAAAGATCCTAGCAACTGTTCTCCATCTAGTTGACGGCCTAAGATGATAGCGATTTGGCAAAGATTGATACGCCCCCAAACCAGATTCTCAAGAATGCCTCGATTTGTTATGTGCCACGATGCCGAGAGAGGCAATAATATCATCAGCTTATAAGAGAAGAGAGATGCAGGTATCTCCAGTAGTCAAAGACATGCCCAGCTGGGGCCCCTTCTGCTTGAAGGCTTGGGTAAGAAGCTCAGAGCACAAAATGAACAAGTAAGGGGAGAGCGACACCCTTGTCAAAACCACACCGAGCATCAATCCATTCAGCCTTCCATTCAACATTCAACAAGATAGAGAACTTTGGGAATGTAATACACTACATCACCCACTTGCTGAATGTAGGAGGGAAACCCATCAGAACCAGGACCTTCTCCAAAGTCTTCCAACTCATATATCATATGCTCGCCCATGTCAATCTTGATCACCATGCCCCCAACTTGAGAGGTTGAGTGCTTAAGCTTATTAAAGATTTTTTGGGCTAAGAGGCAGTGATGTGAGATGTTCCTCTGTGGCACAAAGGCACCTTGCTCCTCAAAAATGATGGCAGGGAGGATATGCTTTAGTCTATTAACTAGATCTGCAACTTGTAAATGGTGACATAGACTGAACTTGGATGGACAGTTGGCCCCGCACTCTTCGTAATCGACAATGAGCCTCTTTCCACTATCATCCATGGAAGTGAGAAAGAACTAGTGCAATAACATCCTCCTTCACGACCGCCGTAATTATTTGTAGAAGGATGAGGTAATCCCATCCAATCCTGGAGCTTGATTGGGCCCCATCGAGTGTAAGGCCTCCCAAATTTCTCGCTTAAATGTTAGCATCAAGAAGAATTTTGACATGAGGAGGTACCGCCAATCAATGGTAGGCCAATCATCAAGTGAAACATCCCCTTCGATCCACTTATGCCGAAGAAAGTGGTGAAGGCGTGGCAATGTCTTCGAACTATCCCAATGCTTCCATCCTCACTCATGACACTGATTACGGTGGTGTGATGTTTAGCGGCAATGGTAGAAAAGTGAGTATTACCATCTCCCTGATGAAGCCATATGGACTTGGCTCTTTGTTTCCACCAAGTGTTTAGTCTGGAAAGAGTAGAATTCAGCTCCACCACCTTGGAACGAAGATTAGCCTCTTGTGTAGTGGTCAGACCATCATCAGAACAATCAATGATCTGGAGTTCAGCAATTTCTTCCTCCAATTTGCTCTTCTGAGAGTCCAAATCCTTCATCTTATTTTTGCTCCAATGAAAGAGGGCCTTCAATGTTCTGCTGCTTTTTTGCTGGAGAATATCAGCTTTAGAGCCATGGTCATTTTTTCCTCATTTTTGCCACACCAACTTCCAGGCCATAGGATAGGAAAGCCACATTTCCATAAATTGTAGCCACCGATGTGGTCTATCCTAAGCAGCTGAAGTAACTGAAAGCAACAAAGGACAGTGATCAGAAGCAATACGAGAAAGGTGACTGACCTTTGTGTCTCTGAGTAAGTTGGATGCCAATGAGTTGACAAGGATCCTGTCGAGTTTGACCCAAATCTTACTCCTGCCCTCCTTGTTGCTGGTCCATGTGAATTGTTGGCCAACAAAATCAAGCTCATGTAAGTCTGGAGGTCATGCAATCCTCCATTTCCGACGCTATGAGTAAAAAAGGCTTCCCTCCCTTCTTATCCTGTTGAGTCAGGATATAGTTAAAATCTCCACCAATAATAGTAGGGGACTGCTGATCCACACTGCTAAGAATAGTCTGCCAAAGTATCCTCCTGCAGTGGTAGTCTTTGTTAGCATTAACCCGGCCAAGAGTCCACTGGTATTATTAGGCATGCTAACACTTCCCGCACCGATCGTTGCTCGATGGCTTATGGGCTTGTCCTCCGGCTTCCTCCAACGCAGTCGCAGAGTGAACAAGCTCGATGGCATCTGGCTTGTCCACGCTTCCTTCAGATAGCCGAGTGAATAAAGCTATGTGCGCTAAGGCCAGACTTGCGCTTGGCCCACGCCTCCCTCGCTCACGCCACATGTCTCCGCAATCGACGACGCCGCCATGCAATCTCAAGAACGAAGCTCTCGCCTGCATCAGTGTGCACAATTTGTGCACCAATGCGCCTCGCTCCCACAATCAGTGCACTGCATCAGCTGATTGGCCTGTTGCCATGCCCGCTTCCCCAGCCCCAAAGCCATCATGTTCGACATCCTCCAGCCCCTTGTTTGAGCCTCCGCTTCAGTAACCTCGACCTCAGTAGAGTCTGATCCAGAGTGAACAAGAGTGAGCTTGAGCTTGGATTTTTCAAAATCTCTTCCTCCGGCCAAACCAACACCACCACTTGTCATCCCAAGCACCTCCTCTTGCCGAAGAAGCCTTGCATGGTCCTTGGAGAGGTCGCCACCTTCTCCATGCCTTTCCATGTCAAAATCGTCACCAACCCGACCAGCTTTTGCACCAAAACCCTTGTCCATCCCTAGCACCTCCTTGCCATGGTCCCTCTCCTTCTTGCCACCTTCTAGGCCTTCCCTCCTAGCCGCCTTATCCCTTATAGGAGGAGGTGACCGCCACCCCACCATGGAGAGAAGAGAGTATTGAAAGTCACTCAAGAGAGAGAAAAATTGTGGAAATGAGAGAGCCCCCCAAAGTTTTTTGGGTTCCAGCCAAAGTTTTCCAAAGTTTTGGTTCCTTGAAATTGCATGTTGCATTAATGAAAATAACAAAGAAGCACAAAAGTGCTTAATACAGAGCATACTAAGAAGAAATAGAAGATCTATCCTCCTCTAACAATGAGTGAAATGATGGAGGAATAGTAGTACAAGTAGGACTAGGCCATGAAAAACTAGAAGTAACAGCAAGCCGGGCACAAAAGTCAGTAGCTCTGTTGCGATCCCGCTTCACATGTGTGAAAAGCACCTGGTGGAAATCTGTCAGGAACGAAAGATTTGGAGATGAAGTGGGTACAGATCTCCATGTAGTCTATAGAAGCCTTTGCTGAAGGAAGCCAACCACCGAGGCATTGTCTCCTTCTAATATGAGACCTCTATACTCAAACATCCATGGTTCAATACACCAAAATGAAGCATCCCAGTTCAATCTATGTGCTATCCCAAAGTGCTGAAAATGAACCCCAAGAGCTTTGAGGAGCACTCCACTGTCATCACGAAGAACTATACCAATGCCAGCATCACCAGAGGAAAGGAGAGCACCATCAACATTAGCCTTGAGCCATCCAGGAGGGGGGGGGGGAGTCCAGAAAGGGTGGATAGGTAGCCAGAATGGCTGGTGGATATCTCATTGCTCTTGAGATGTAAATGAACAAGGTCTGGTGAAGGTACTCATGATGTATGCCACCAAGATCTTGGGTGTAGCATAGGGATGGCCATGAGTCTTGGCGTTGCGAGCCCGCCACACCTGGTAGATGGCACAGCACAAAGTCTGTGTAGTGGGTCGAGCCTTGGAAAAGAAATCGATAAAGCATCAAAGCTCAAAAATGGGCATAGAGAATCCCCAATTAGTGAGTTCCTGCAAAATAGAAAAAGTAAGTGAGCAGTGAAAAAGAATGTGGTCAATGTCCTCCTGGGTGTTACATCCCCAAGGGCATCACACTAGGCAGAATATAGAAGATCTTGGTAACACTCTGGCTTCAAAATAGTTTTTCCCATGGACGAAAGCTTATTCTGCCATGGGTGAACTGAGGTTATCGTGGAAGCTAGCAGAAAGTAGGCTACCAAGTGATAGTCTTACCAATTGGCAAGTAAGCAGTGAGGTTTATCGCTTGTCCGCCGGTGCACAGGAATATGAGAGATCCGCCAACCATCGCGGGCCAAATGAGAGGTGGAGTTTAGGAATATCCCATGCATGATCATCATGTAGAAAATCATTCACATAAGTATGATGAAGAGATGTGACATCCAAAATGTCGGTTCGTGACAACGGCAATGAGTGCATCCAAATGTGTGATAGTACCTCAATACTTTGGCCATCGCAAGAATCTCCCAGGTGGAGGGGTTTAGGCTAGTCGCTCCATCCCCGTAATCTTCCAAGTTTTGGAATCACTCCGTAATGGTGATCTATGCCAAAGATTGGCTCCATAACGTTCCCTGAGGCATTTATGGAGGAGGGTTGTAGGCTGTGAAAGAAAATCCCAAGCTAATCGTGCCCGGAGTGGGCCTTGCCAAAGTGGTGCTGAATGGAATCCCAAACCACCTAAGTGTCGAGGCTAATAGAGGTCCTTCCATGAGACATAATGTATACCCCAAGACTGGGAGTCATGGTGCCATAAAAAATCTCTGCATAGTCGCTCAATTTCTTGTAACACATTTCTGGGGACTAGTGTATGAGTAACCTGGTAAACTGAGCTAGGCAAGAGGGAGGATTGTAGAAGTGTTGTACGGCCAACTAACGAGAGATGACGACTTCCCCATGAACCAAGTCTTTCCCGAACTTTCTGCAGCAGACCAGAGAAATCCGATTTGATGAGTCGCCTCATAGCAAGTTTGATGCCAAGGTAATCCATTTCCTCAACTTGTCGGAAGCTCAGCAATGTAGCAATCCTATTGATTCTCCATCTTACAGCAGCTTTGCTAAACAGAATCACTGATTTGGTGGTTGATTCAGGCCCAGAGCAATAGTCTCAAGGATAGCTAGAATCTGTCTAGCATGTGCAAGATTTTCCTGGGAAGTTATCAAGATGTCATCAGCATAGAGTAAGTGAGTGACACATGTACCTGACTGGGATATGGACATCCCCAAATGTGGTCCCCTCTATTTGAAGGCTAAGGTAAGCAGCTCAGAGCAAAGGAGAAAAAGGTATGGTGACAACAGACAGCCTTGTCGAAATCCACAACTAGCATGGATCCAATCGGTCCTCTTCCCATTCAGGAGTAATGTGAATTTTGGAAATGTGATACATTGCATAATCCAAGTAGTGAAGATGGATGGGAACCCCATTAATGTAAGCATAGTGGAGAGAGTCTGCCAATGTATTTTGTCATAGGCTTGCTCCATATTAACCTTCAGTGCCATGAACCCCACCTTGGAAGTTGAGTGTTGAAATTTGTTAACAATTTCTTGTGCCAATAAACAATGGTGGGAGATGTTGCGTTGTGGTACAAAAGCTCCCTGCTTAGCAGAGATGAGGGTTGGGAGCGTAAGTTTCGTGACCAGATTTTGCAATGATTTTGTATATGGTAGAGCATAAGCTGATAGGGCGGAACTTTGATGGTGTGGTAGCTCCAGTAACCTTGGGAGACAAGACAACAAGTATCTGCTTCGTGCATCATCCATGTGGGAGGTAGAAAAATTCCATATCGCTGATCACATCATCTTTCACACAGGGCCAAAAATTTTTGTAAAAGGAGTCAGGATACCATCAATTCCCTGGGCTGGGGCTCATGATCGAGGGCCTCCCAAATTTTAGCCTCGGTAACTTGGGCAGCCAACAAGGGTATAAGATTAGGTGGAACCTAATGAGCTTCAGGGATGACCGGCCACTCTTTAAGTGAAATGTTCCCTGCCTTCCATTTTTGTTGGAAGAAGGAGGTAAAGTTGGTAGATATATCATCAGGGTCAGTGGAGAAGGTCCCATCATCCATTTGAACTGTCAAAATTCTATTACTTCTATGGTGGGAGGATGCAACTGAGTGAAAGAAATGTGTATTCTGATCACCATCCTGAAGCCATTGGACTTTTGACCTTTTTTTCCACCATGTAGCTAACTGACTGACAGGAAGGTGTAAAACTTTAAAAGAATGGTACCGGTCTGTTGACCTTGTGGAGAGAAATCAATGGTCTGTAGGTCCATCACTTCCTTTATGAGTAAGTCATGCTCTTCTTGAAGATGCTTAATTTTGTGTTTGCTCCAATGGTAAAGGGCTTTGATAGTTCTACTGCTTTTCCTGTTCAAAATATTTGCTTTATTCCCATAGTCAGTTTTCTTCCATGTATGCCATACCAGTTTCCAGGCTGCAGGGTAAGAGAGCCATGTGTCTTCAAATCTGATCCATCGGTGTGGTGGGTCAGCTTTGTCCGGCAATATATTGAGAAGAAGTGGGCAGTGATCAGAGGCAAGGCGGGGTAGATGCTGCACCTTATTGTCCCTGAGCAGGTTTGAAGCCAAAGAATTAATTAACACCCTGTCCAGCCGGACCCAGATTTTACTACGCCCATCTTTGTTGTTTGTCCAGGTAAATCTGGGTCCAAGGAAGTCAAGTTCCTACAGAGAGGTAGAGATAAAACAATCCTCCATCTCTTTGACAGCCGAAGAGTAAGAGAATGGTCTCCCGCCCTTTTTGTCCACCTGGGATGTGATACAGTTGAAGTCCCCTCCAATAATGGTGGGAATAGAGTGATCCACTTGTGCAATGAGGGACTGCCATAGTAGTCTTCTACAGTGGTAGTCTTTATTGGCATATATCCAGCCAAGCATCCATTGGTTCTGATCTGGTAGGGTTGCTTTCCCCAGAATAACCTGATCCTGTAGAAGAAGAGGGGAAAAACTAATAATGTCAGAGCGCCAGAGTAGGATGATACCACCAGAGTTTCCATGTGAGGGATGACATAGGAAGCTCCAACGTTTGCCAATCAGTTTATCCACCTCCTGCCTTGAGATGTGTTCAATCCTTGTCTCCAGTAGCCCAACAAAGCAGATATCATGACCACAAATCAGCTGACGTAGGTAGTTGCCCGTTGTGGTCTTGCGGGCACCCCTACAGTTCCAAAAAAGGATGGAGGACATCAGGGAACCCTAGGGGACGCGTCCCCGCCGTCCGAAATGTCCAACCGAACCTTCTTACGCTTCTTTGAGAGACTCACAGTGTAGTCTTCATGTTGTGCCTCCATTGTATCAGAAGTTGCCAAAGTCTTTATCTTCTTGGACTTTCCTTTACCAGATTTACCTTTTGTGGAAGGAGGAGGTTTGTAGGGGGGCGGGTTTGGAAAATGCGGGAGGGGGGGTAGTGGTGTCAACTCGTGTAAGAAGTCCGGTAATGGTTACCGAATGTGGATGAGGAGTGTTGGTGGATTGTTGAGGTGGGGGTGGTTTAGGGGTAGGTGGCTCTTTATCATTGACCTGCAGAGTAGCATTGGGTGGTTTTAGTTTCTTCTTTCGAGTAACAAGGACCCAAGGGCCATACCCATCCTTGGATTGAGATGATGTTGAATGGGGCAAGGATGTAGAGTGGGTGAATCCCTCAGTGGAGATAGCTTCTTTTCTCCTGTTAGTTTGAGCAACCACAGCATTGGATTTAGTCATAGTGGTGGTAGTTATAATAGTTTTACCTGGAGTTCCAGGATCAGAGGATGCTTCCATAGAGGTATGTTGGTTGGTGCCATTAGCAGGAGTAGGAGCAGGAGCTGATTTGTCAGGGCAGCTATCCACTTTGTGGCCCACTTTTCCACAAGAGAAACACAAGTGGGAAATACCCTCATATTCCACAGGTTGGAAGAAACGGCCATATCTTCCCTGTAGCCAAACTCTAGGAGGTAATTTTTGAGATAGGTCCACCTTGATACACACTCTGGCATAGAGACTTTGTCCCCAATTATCTGTCTGATGATCAACCCAAAGTGGAGCTCCAATGTAGGAAGCAATGCGGGCAATGTTGGTGTTATCCCAGTACAGAAGAGGCAAGTTTGGGAGCCGGACCCAGATTGGTGAGGACAATCCATGGAAAGATGTTGGGTTGAAGGATGGTGACCATTTTTCTAGGCCAAGAACATTTCCAGCAATAAACCAAGGTTCACCCATGAGGACAGCATCTCTAGCTTCCACTGTATCAAATACACACACAAAGCAGTCTACGGCTACCATGATGAGAGTGAATTTTCCCCATTGTCCCCATTTTCGTTGAAGATCATTGTTTAAGTAGAAAAAAGGTGGTCGCTTACCAATAACCTTGCCCACCAAAGCTTTTTCCAATTTGGAATTGTTAATATCTGTGGCATCATCATCCAGCAGGATTGTGGTCTCATCTCCCATGAGGGCTTTAAATTTGTCCACATGATCAAGTCTGACATGTTCTTTCCGCTTCCAAGGGTTTGACTGTCGGTTTGTCTGCTGTCCTTGGGTTGGCCGAGAGGTTCCATGCTTGGAACTAGCATAATTTATAGGGGGAGGAGCAATCTTTCTTGGTGGCACGGCCAAGGACCTTTGGCCCTTGGTTAGACCAGTTGTTGGAGGAAGAACACCCCAAAAAAAGGGGATTGATGTGGGTGGAGAGGTGCCCCAATTCGATGGAGTGCTATCGAGTATGGGGGAAAAATCAGCCATGATATGGTCTGGACTAACCTCATTTGCTGCAGGACAATGATCATCAGAGTCTAGGCTTCCATCCATGTCCAGATCATCCATTGGAAGTGCACCCGAGGTTGCCACTTGAGCCGGCCTGGTCTTGCCATTTGCGGCAGCCGCAGCGCTAGTGCCCTGTCCGGATAAGGGATCGCACGCCTGGTCAGTCAGAGTTGCTTGTCCACGTGGGCTCGCCATGCTGGCAAGGGACAAGCACTGCCAGCCCTTCCTAGATGCTGGTCTGGCTTCCATGCGCTTGCCGGTTGGCCTCCCGCGCATAACGCTTGCGCTCCCCGCAAGCTGATTGGTCTCCCGATCTCGCCCTCCTCTTGGGCTTCCGCCTTCCTGCATTTCGGCTTCGCTCCCCACCCGGTAGCTACCATCACCCGACACCTCCGCCTCAGATGGCGGCGATGGAAGCTAGGACAGCGCAGCGAAACCACTGCGCCCCAGCGCCATGGCGATGGCGCACCCATACACGCAACGCCATGAGAGCTTCCGTCTTGTCCAAGACCAGCTTGTCGACCTCGGCTACTTCCTCACCATCCAAGGAAAAGCCGGCAAGGTCTTGGCCAGCCATGCCTTGGCAAGTCTCTTCCATGGGAAATGCCTCCTCGGCTGCCCGAGGCTTACCTTCGGGTCGGCCGACCAAGGTTGGCCGGCCCTCCTTGGATATTTGGCCATCCTCCTCCATGAAATCCGTGGAAGAGTGGTCTGCCGACAACCCAAGGGCCACCTTGTGGCCTTTCTCCTTTAGCATATCAACATGAGGATATTCTTCTTGCTTAGCCAATGATTAGAGAGTCTAGCACTCTCTCGACCCCCCCTTCCCGTCGATTTGTCACGGGGAGGAGGTGACCGACGGCCACCTCCTGCCATGGAAAGAGAAACACAAGGAAACTGAGCACCAAGAGAGAGAAAGTGAGAGTGAAAATGAGAGCTCCCCCTGATTTGTCAAAGTTTGAAAACAACTGGTGTGGCTGGTGGAGCTCCCATTGCTCACGAAAAGGAAATGATGCAGTGTTGGTGAAAGCCTCCAAAATGTTTGCCGCAAGAATTTTGGGGGTTCCATAAGGCCGTCCATGAGTCTTCACATTCCTGGCCCTCCAAACTTGATAAACAACAGAACAATAAGCTCTTCCCCAAGTAGATCTGTCCTTGGGGGTTTGGTCAAAAGCAGCAAAGAGATCCTGTGATGTGACAAAGAAAGGCATAACAAGACCCCAAGTAGCAAGAACCTTTAGGACCGCAACAGTGAGAGAGCATCTAGTCAGGATGTGGTCCAAATCCTCAACCTCAGAGCAGCCCCATGGGCACTGTACCTCCTCCACAAGTCCCCGTTGATGCAGCCAAGAAAGGGTTGGGATAACACCCTTCAAAATGTGCCACCAAAATAACTTCTCCCGAGGATGGAGTTGAAACCTCTTGAGCCACTGATAACAAGAGCAATCCTGCGGGAAGAGAGCATCATAAGCAAGTGAAGTGAGTGACTTACCTAAGGGTAGATAAGTCAGCTCCGGGATATCCGCCACTAAGTCTGAGTGAGTCACCACTCCTTTGATCAGCTCAACAAGGTCATGGCCAAAGTGAAGCTCCAATTTGGCGGTGTCCGGCTCTATCGGTCGAATGAAGGTACTCAACATCGATCCTCCGAGGCGACTACATCAATGAAGGTCGGTCTCACGGAGAGAGAAAAGTCCGAAGTGTGTGAGAACGCACCTTGCTCCCATCGAATCCTCAGGATAATATGCTTGAGGCTTTGGGCTCCATTGAGAAGGACAGTGAGGACTTGGAATCACCCCTTCTCAAAGAACTCCCCCAAATATCATCACCATACTTCTCCGGGCATGGTGTGGAGTAGTAGGCTTGAATGAAATCCCGTGCAAGCCGTGCCCTTAATGGACCGGTCAAGTGGTGGCGAATGAAAACCAAAGCCCCAACCTTACGGTGGTGAACATATGTCCTTCCACTTTACATAGTGGACACTCTTCGTGGAGCTCTTATCCAGAGGAAGGATCTGCAGAGCTTCTCAATCTCCAAAAACATTTGAAGGGATGATAGTATGAGTAATCGGTAGGCGATCCGGTGGGTAGAGGAGAGTAGGGTGGAGCGCATGAGGATAGGTGATGGGATCCCCAAGCTAAAATCTTCTCCTTGCCCGATGAATCGGTGAGTAATCACTCTTGTGAAGTCTTGGTTCTAGCTTGAGGCCAAGATACTCCATCTCACGGACTCTCCTAAAGACATCCTAAGCTGATTTGTCCTCCATCTAGTTGCGACGGTTGAAGATGATAGCAGATTTGGCAACATTGATACACGCCTCAACCACGGGCTCCACTCACGTGGCGGTCCGTACGACTTCGGTGAGGTCCATTGAACCTTATCATTTAGAGGAAGGAGAAGTAACAAGGTTTCAGGTGAACCTGCGGAAGGATCATTATCGAGACCGAAATACATTGAGCGATTGAGAACTTCGTGAAGCCCTGCGGTTGTCACGCAGGGATGAGTCCGGTGTCGCCTCATCCCCTGGAAGGGGGCGAACCGGCCCGATGAAACACAACAGCCGCGGCTCATGCCAAGGGAAAATCGAAACGGCAGCCCCGTGGGCTCGGTGGCGTGGAGCACCGTCGCTCCATGCGGATGGACCGACTCGGCAATGGATATCTCGGCTCGCATCGATGAAGAGCGAAATGTGATACGTGGTCGGTGCGAATCCGAACCATCGAGTCTTTGAAGTTGCTTGAGGCCGGTAGGAGAACACCGCGTCAAGCATCATCGTCTCGCAACTCCGCGATGGTGCGTGTCGAGCGGACTCAGTGGCCCATCGTGCCCTTTGGTGCGACGGGCTGAAGAGTCGGTCGTCATCTCATGCCGAACGAGGTGGGTGGGTGAGCACAACGCGTTGTCTCGCGAACTGAGAAACGGTGCCGGCGATCCCAACCCCATGCCGTCGCATCGTGGATTGGAATGTGACCCCAGGATGGGTGAGGCCACCCGCCAAGTTTAAGCATATCAATAGGCGGAGGAGAAGAAACTTATGAGGATTCCCTAGTAGCGGCGAATGACAAGACATGCCGGTGGGAATCGGCTACCCACGTGGCTCGGTGTAGTCAGAAGCGTCTCGGTGATGGACGAGAGTCCCACGGAAAGGGGCCGGGAGAGTGAGGCCCCGTTCCCGCCAGCCGAAAGGTCGGCAGTCGGGTTGTTTGGAATGCTGACCTAATCAGGCGATAAAATCAAGGATAAATCTGGAGGCAGATGGCGAACAAGTACGCTTGGAAAGATGAAAGGACTTTGAAAATAGAGTCAAGAGTGCTTGAAATTGTCGAGGGAAGCGGATGGGGGCGGTGATGCACCGGCGGCGAAAGGCTCCGACTGTCGCCCTTCAGGCGTGGATCATGAGCCTTCCCGGAGCCCGGCGTCGATGCCGAGGAGACACCATCGGTAGCCGGCGAAAGCGTAGTCAGCAGTCCAGCGGCTCCGTGCGCCGTCGTGGCGGCGTGGGCTCCCATTCAACCGTCTTGAAACCGGACCAAGGAGCCTAACATGTATCCGATGGGTGTTGAAGCGAAGCATAAGGAAGCTAATGTCGGGATCCTCTCGTGGGTGCACTGGACCGACCGGATCTTCGTGAAGGGTTTGAGTGAGAGCATCGTGTCGGACCCAAAGATGGTGAACTATGCTGGCAGCGAGAGGAAGCTTCGGTGGTGGCATGGCGACGTGCAAATCATTCTCGACTTCGGGTATAGGGGTGAAAGATTCGAACCATCTAGTATGGTTCCCTCAGTTTCCCTGGAGGCTGGAGCCCCGGGGGTTCTATCGGGTAAAACCAATGATTAGAGGCATCAAGGGCACAACTCCCTATTCTCAAACTTTAAATAGGTAGGATGGCTAGTTGGTTGAGCTGCCAGAATCGAGGCTCAAGTGGGCCATTTTGAGTGCGAGCGGCGATCGGGATGAAAGGGGTTCTGATGCCAGCTAGCTAACCAACCCACAAAGGGTGTTGGTCGATTAAGGCGAGGGGCGGTGGCCATGGAAGTCGGAATCCGCTTAGGAGTGTGTAACAACTCACCTGCCGAATGAATTAGCCCTGAAAATGGATGGCGCTTAAGCGTGTTACCCACACCCGGCCATCGGGATGATGGCCAAGCCCGGATGAATAGGAGGGTGCGGCATGCATAAAACATGAGGAGAGCCGTCGCGTCGGTGTGGATCTTAGTGGTAGTAGCAAATATTCAAATGAGCTTTGAAGGCGAAGGGGAAAGGTTCCATGTGAACGACACTTGCACATGGGTTAGCCGATCTAAGAGCGGGAGGCGTCAGCGCAGAGCTTGAAAGAGTCGGGTTAAAATTCCCGAGCCGGGATGTGGCGGCTGACGGCGACGTTTGGTAGTCCGGAGACGTCGGCGGGGGCCTCGGGAAGAGTTATCTTTATGCAAACTGTCACCTGAAATTCAGGAGGTAGGGTCCAATGGAAGCGCCCACGTTGGCGTCCGTCGGCGCCCCTGGCCGAAAATCGGAGGGCGAGTGCCGTCCGCCGGGTACTCATAACATCAGTCTCCAAGGTGAACAGCCTCTGGTCGATGGAGAAATGTAGGTAAGGGAAGTTGGCAAAATGGATCCATAACTTTGGGAAAAGGATTGGCTCTGAGGGTTGGGCACGGGGGTCCCAGTCCCGAATCCATCATGTCGTGCTTCAGCTGCGCCCGTGGTGAGCGTCGCCCGTCGAGGATGGATTAGGAATGGCCCCCCCATCGGAGCCTTCCGGGCGTCGAACAACCGACTCAGAACTGGTACGGTCAAGGGGAATCCGACTGTTTAATTAAAACAAAGCATTGCGATGGTCCCAGCGGATGCTCACGCAATGTGATTTCTGCCCAGTGCTCTGAATGTCAAAGTGATGAAATTCAACCAAGCGCGGGTAAATGGTGGGAGTAACTATGACTCTCTTAAGGTAGCCAAATGCATCTTCATCTAATTAGTGATGCGCATGAATGGATTAATGAGATTCCCATTGTCCCTGCCTACTATCCAGCGAAACCACAGCCAAGGGAACGAGCTTGGCAGAATCAGTGGGGAAAGAAGACCCTGTTGAGCTTGACTCTAGTCCGACTTTGTGAAATGACTTGAGAGGTGTAGAATAGGTGGGAGCTTCGGCGCCGGTGAAATACCACTACTTTCAACGTTATTTTACTTATTTAGGTGAGGCGAGGGGGCAGCCCCTCCTTTTGGCTTTAAGTCTCGCCCGAGTCGATCGGCGGAAGACATTGTCGTGGGGAGTTTGGCAGGCGGCACATTTGTTAAAATATAACGTGTCTAAGATGAGCTCAACGAATAAAATCGTGTGGAACAAAAGGGTAAAAGCTTGTTTGATTCGATTTCCGGTCGCAATCTGAAAGCGTGGCCTATCGATCCTTTAGTCGTTGAATTTGAAGCAGGTGTCAAAAGTTACCACGGGATAGCGGCTTGTGGCGAGCGTTCATAGCGGCGTTGCTTTTGATCCTTCGATGTCGGCTCTTCCTATCATTGTGAAGCAGAATTCACCAAGTGTTGGATTGTTCACCCACCAATAGGAGCGTGAGCGGGTTTAGGCGTGAGACGGTTAGTTTTACCTCGATGATGCGTCGATAGTAATTCAACCTAGTATGAGAGGAACCAATGATTCACACAATTGGTCATCGAGCTTGGTTGAAAAGACGGTGGCGTGAAGCTACCGTGTCGCGGATTATGGGACGCCTAAGTCGAATCGCACTAAAATGAGCGTGCCCGTTGCCGCCGACCGGTGGTAGGGGAGCCCCCCAGGTGCGTGGCGATTCAGCATCGGAACTAAGGCCGACGCGGATGCCACGAAATGCAATTCGAATGACGGACGGCGAATCCTTTGCGAGACTTAAATTCGTGATGGGGTATTGTACGTGGCAGAGTGGCCTTCGCCACGATCCAGATCGCCCTATGTCCACGGATTCGTCCCCAATTATCTCCAGCGGGAACGGCGGTTTGTGCAGAGATATTATACGGGACCCGGCGCACCGCCGGCATGAATCGTGCCGTGAAAAAAGCTCTTTGGGGATTACGGAACTACGGGGCCTGGCGCATTTTATGCCGTCTATTAGGGGTGAACCGGCGACATCGCTCGCCGCCGTGCGGAGGCGCGTGCATCGGGCGACATGCGATGGTCGCGTCATTAGCATTCCCTGACATGCGCTGGCGCCGGTCGATGGCATGCTAGTGCCCGCGCCTATTTTCTCGAGCCACGCATTGCCGCTTATCTAACACTGTCCGTGCACCGTACGAGCCTTCGATATGCCGCATGAGAAAAATAATGTCCATGGGTGGGAATCGAGGGTATTTGTCCGTTAAATTAGCATGTGCGGCGCCGTGCGCACCGGCAAGATGCGTGCCTGAAAAAGTAAGCTGATTGGAATCGCGGCGGCCACCTCCGCGTGTGGAGGCATGCGGGGAAGAGCGTGCCAATGGCCATGTCATGAGCATGTGAAGATCAGCGACTATATTCAGGCGCTTCATCGCGTGAGCGATGTACCCATACGAGCCGACGAGAAAAATAATATGCGGCAAAATGCATGAAGATAAATCGGCGATGCACCGAAACATGACCCAACAGATATTCAAAATATTGCGCCGAGCCAAAATGAACAAAGGTCACAAAATATTTGGCGAGCGAACCTCATGAAGGGCGAGCCATCCGGCTGAAGCGTGCCGGCGGCAATGCGAGGAGAATATAAACGATGCGTGTGCCTGATGCAGCGTCCGACCGCCATGGACAAACATCGGTAGTCGGCGGCGATCCGTCAGTGCTCGTATGGAAGCGGCGATGAATGTGAAGTGCCTAAGCCACATGCGCGAACGAGTCGCCGAAGCAGATGTGAGCAGCATCAATCGCTGCGAGCGATCAGCGGCATGCCCGCGGCTGGCTGCCAGCATGACCTCGCGCGTGCGCCGCTCAGCGCCATGTCACCGCTGGCGCGCGCTGCCCGCGCACTTCCGCGGCGCGCTGCGCTCGCCATTGCTGCGCTCGCCCTGCACCAGGCGTGCGCTGCCGCCTCCCCAGCTGGCTCCCTCTGCGCGCTGCCGGCGCATCCCTCACGATCCCTCTGGTGGCCTTGGCTGCTGACAGTGGTCTTTGTGGTGCCATGTCTTAACTCCTCGAAATTCTCCTTGTTTCGCCATTTTTTGAGGCTGGAACCTCCTAAAACCTCTATTGGTGCTCAGGGTGCATTTCTCCATTTGGGCATATGACCGCCCATAAAAGTAAGCTTTTTGGGCTTTCTGGAACTTCCGGGGTCTGAAATGTGCATTTTGCCACTTTGTCTAGAGATGTGAACTAGGCGCGGTCCATTGTTTTCTTTTGACATGCATGTAAGGTGATTATGCTCATGATCTTAGGATCTGCATGCTTCCTTCATGTTATGTCATCGAGTTGGGAATCAAATGGAATTTTCGGGCATAGTGCTTGGAAGTGCTTCAAGAGGCATACGAATCGATGGCATTCTTCAGAGTATTGGCTGACTTGACATCTCACATGGAGCATCTTCGCACTCTAACACGAATGTATGTGCCTCGCAGTATGAAAATGCACATTCATTATCACCTCCCTTTCATTTTCTTGAGGATGGAGATTGCTTGACCTCTGTTTTCATTCAGTTCCTTTGGGTCAAAAGTGGCATTTGGGGGACCTTCTATTAGGGAGTGAGCTAGCAGCCCCTCGCCTTTGTGTAGCATCGTGCATGTCGGGATCGTGCCAATAGCCCGCGTCATGAAACATGCATGCTCGTGCCTTTTCTCTCGAACCATGCATCATCGCTTGTCGGACGATGATCGTGCACCCTTACGAGCCTTCAATATGTCGCGCGAGAAAAGTAAAGGCCGGGTGGAAAACTAATGCACGCGACACGAGAAAAATTCCAAAAATTTGGGCGCTCACGTGCTCGATTAAATGACCCGAAGTTGATGCAAAAAAATTAGGTTTTTCAGACTCGATGTTCTTGAAGAACGAGCCATCCGAAGAAGGTCGTCGAAACCCGCGGCCAGCCAGAATAATCTGATATCGAGGCGGTTGGGATGGGTGGCGAGAGGCGATGATCGGCTGCCCGGCGTGGTGGCCGGTGGCGGCAAACGGTGGCGGTGACGAATGATGACCGGCGGTGGGCACTAGAACCGGGCTGGCGGCAATGTCGGCGAGGCATGTGCTTATTTAAAATCAAGAGCCGCGTCCGACCACAGCAAAAGCGCCAAGCCGCCCAGCTCGAGTCTCATGCGGTCGCGTAACCAGGAGAGCTGGGCGTGAGCTTAGGCATATCACCTCCGCGTAATGGCGAGCACAAATGCGTGCCAGGCGTTAGTTGGAACTGTCGCGGCGTTGTGCGAAAGGCAGCTTCGTGGGCCACAGGATGAGCGATGGCCTCATGAGCGCGATGCATCAGCTGGCAGCGGTGGCGATGGCCGTGGGCCTCGTAACAGTCGGTGTCGCGCTCAGACGCCAGCGTCGGCTGGCGTCGCCAGCGATCCTCCACATGGCGGCAGCGCACCAGCGGCGCCTCCACGTAGCAGTGCGCGCGTGCTCATGAGCTCAGGTACATTCCAGCGCCTCATGGCGCTCCAGTGGCAGGCTCGCCGCTCACCTCGCCAGCTGGCTTCTGCTGAC
>CM038215.1:16732282-16907282 GCA_021442155.1 Cymbidium sinense
CCCATTGCTTTGAGGAAGTTGCCATTTTCATCCCTTAGCACCACTGCAATACCGGCCAACCCATTGGGAAAGAGGGAACCATCAACATTGGCCTTGATCCATCCAGGAGGGGGAGGACACCAAAAATTTGATTTGATCAGCCCATAGGGCTGGGTGATGTCCCATTACGGAGGATAAGAGGAAGAATGTGTGATGGAGCTTAGAATCGAGGCGAATAGTCTTGGGTACCATGGCTACTAGTGGGTCTTGGAAGTACAGGTTCTCCAAACCTGGTAAACAATTGCACAATACATTCTAGCCCAACATAAGTTAACATTGTGTACCTCAATGAGAGCTTGGAGTAAATTTTGCAGGTTGTTGAAAATTGGGATTGAACAGCCCCAATTTGCCAAAATCGGATTATGTTGTATGTGGAACATTGACTAATATGTTCAGCGGTCTCTTCCGATTACACCCCAAGGGCAAGGGTGGTATTAGTTAATCCCGAGCAAGCCAAGCATTAGTGGCAAGGAATCCTTGATGAGCCACCACCAAAATAACTTTTCCCTAGGAAGAAGTTTCAAATTCTGCAACTTGTATGGCCAATCTAAAATTTCTGCAAAGCAGATTTTGTATAATATGGAAGTGAGAGTTGTCCCCATGGGTGCTTGATGAGCTCTGGGATGTCATTTTGATGGTCCTCCACAAAGGGAATGCTGGAAATGAGTTCAGCAAGGTCCGGACCAAATACGCTATGCAGATTTTCAGTGTTCCATCTTCTATTTTCAGCAATCAAATTTTCAACCTTCCATTCCTCCATGCACTCCATGTTAAGAAAGGTAGGCCATTTGGAAAGAGGAAGATCTGAAATCCAAATAAAGTTTAGGAAGTCCACCTCTTTGCCATTGCTAATCTTCCATTTCAGATTTCGGTTCAGGCTGTAAGCACCGTCCTGGATAATTTTCCAGCAATTGGAGTCCCCCCCTTTTAGGTTCCCTTAGCCATGGGTTCAGCCCATACTTTTCAATCAAGCATTTGTGAAGCAGCATGTTAGGTTTAGAGAGGAATTCCCAAGCCATTCTAGCCCTTAGGGGGCCATTCCAGCTTTCGGCCATGTGTAAGCCAAGGCCACCTTTGTTGGTAGGCATGCAGATTTTGTCCCAAGGAATATAGTGTATTGAATGCTGGTTGTTATTTCCTTGTCAAAGGAAGTTCCTAGCAAGCTTCTCAATCTCCTTAGTAACTCCCTTGGGGATTTCGGTGTGGGTTGTTTGGTACATAGAAATGCAAAGTAAGGATGTCTTTATGAGTGTAAGTCGGCCCGCCATTAAAAGGTGTCTAACTCCCATGAGATTTTGCCTCGGCCTTTATAGTAGGCTGAAAGTCCACTTTTTAATTTCCTCATGGCAAGTTTAATGCCCAATCAAGCTCCTCAACTCTTCTTAATCCAGTGAGCCTAGTGATTCTGTTGGCCTTCCATCTGTGTATGGCTTTGCTGAAATCAATGATGGTTTTGGTGGAATTGATACGCTGCCCCGTCCACTTGCAATAATTTTTTAGAATTTGGAGAACACCCTTTGCATGGGCAATGGAAGCTTTTGTGGTGAATAAAATGTCATCTGCATAAAGAAGGTGTGATATGCGTGTTCCCCGTTAGCGATAGGCACACCAAATTCAGCCCCATGTTGCTTGATAGCTAAGGAAAGCAGTTCTGAGCAAAGGATAAAAAGATAGGGAGATAGCAGGCACCCTTGTTGGAATCCACAACTAGCTTGTATCCATTCAGTTCTTTGCCCATTTAACAAGAGGGAGAAGGAAGGCGAGGAAATGCACTAGAGAATCCAATTTTGGAACTTCATGGGTAACCCAAATTGTTGTAGGATTATATTTAAGGTTTCCCAACTCATTTTATCATATGCTTGCTCCATGTCGATTTTAATAGCCATGAATCCCTCCTTAGAGGTGGAGTGTTGGAATTTATTAATAATTTCTTGGGCCTGAGCGGTGGTGAGATGGATCTAGTAGGCACAAAGGCACCCTGCTCTTCAGAAATGATATTTGGTAGAATATTTTTCAGCCGACACACTAGGATTTTTACGATGACTTTGTAGGTTGTTCTGCATAGGCTTATGGGTCTATATTTTGAAGGACAATCAGCATTGGAGGACTTGGGCAAGAGAATTACCAAGGTTTCCTTCCATTGAGGAATCATGGTTCCACTACCAAAAAATTCCTTGACACAACATCTTGGCCAATGATCCTCCAAAAGTTCTTGTAGAAGGATGTTGTGATACCATCAATCCCGGGGCACGCGATTAGTACCCATCGATTTGATCCTCCCAAATTTATCATTGATATCTTCCAAAGATCACGAGAGATGGGATGGTATTGATTTTGGCAAAAGAGGGCCAATTGTTAGTAGTAATGGGATGTGCATTCCACTTTTGCTGAAAAAAGTTCATAAAAGCTTGGTGGATGAGGATGTCTTGTGTCAGCCATCTTCAAGTTTGAGGGTGTTGATTCTATTTGACCTCTTTCTAGCGTTCTGTGTGTGAAAGAAATGTGTGTTGGCATCCCCCTCTTCAGCCCACCTGACTTTAGCTCTTTGCCGCCACCAACAAGATAAACGGGCCAGGGTTGTGTGCAGCTCATTTGCCTTGAGTTGGAGGTCTCTTTCTTGCTGCTCTGTCATCCCTTGTGGAGAGCAATCAGCCACCTGTAGTTGTAGAATTTCTTCTTGTAGGGAGTCCCTTTGCTTACTCAAATCTTTGAGCTTTTTTTTTGCTCTAGTGGAATAAGTTTCTTAGTGTGCGGCTGCATTTCCTGTCCAAGTTTTTAGCCCTGGACCCTTCATAGTTACCTTGCCAACATCTCCACACTAATTTCCAAGCCATAGGATATGAAAGCCAAGTGTCTTCGAATTTCAGCCACATTGTGATTTCCACATCTCCTTAGAGTTGATTTGAAGAGCAATAGGGCAATGATCAAATGCAATCCTTGAAAGGTATTTAGTTTGTGCAAAGGGAAGGAGGTTAGATGCAATGGAGTTGATGAGGAAGCGATCAAGGTGCACCCATATGCGACTATTTTTATCTTTGTTGTTGGTCCATGTGAATCTTGGACACATAAAATTCAGCTCATGTAAGTCCCCATTGGTGAGGAAGTCCATCATCTCATTTGCCGCCGGTGAACTTTTGAAAGGCTTCCCCCCTTTTTTGTCTTTGGCCTCATAGATGCAGTTAAAATCGCCCCCGACAATGGATGGGCGTTATTAAAAGGAGTTAAGGGAGTCCCAAAGTCTCCGAATGTGGTAGTCTTTGTTAGCATAAGATGGTCACCCTCCATATAGCATTATCCAGCGGTATGTCCCACAATGCATTGTTCATTTTTGAGAGGAGAAAATAATTAAGTCATTTCTCCAAAGAGCAAGGATGCCTCCAGTTTTCTAGACAGTTGTTGTAAAAACTCATTGCCCCACAATTTGATCAATCTCCCTTCTAGTGATGTCTGTCACTTTAGTTTCAATAAGGCCAATGAAAAGAGCATGATGCTCTACAAGAATTTGCCGGAGATAGTGGCCCGTGGCCTTTTTTCGGACCCCTCGACAATTCCACATTATGATGGAAGTCATGGGTACACATCATGGGAGGAGTTCCCCCCAATGTCAATATGGAATTCACTTTTCTTGCATTTCCGAGGAGCTGCTTTTATGGGGCCCAATTAACCCAATTCTCTATTGAAGTGTGCCTTGGATATCCGATTCTATCCAGTTTTTGCATTTCTATTTTTGAACAAATTTAGGTCTTCATGTGTTCCTTTAACGGCCTGGAAGGAATGTGTAGAGTTGTTGGAGTTGGCC
Organism: Cymbidium sinense; assembly: GCA_021442155.1. Classification (NCBI taxonomy): domain Eukaryota; kingdom Viridiplantae; phylum Streptophyta; class Magnoliopsida; order Asparagales; family Orchidaceae; genus Cymbidium; species Cymbidium sinense. Next base: position 16,736,121 of record CM038215.1, read on the forward strand.
TTCAAGTTATCAATGTTTTGCTGTTGGTGGTCAGTTTCCCTGCTATCCTCCTTACTAGCCTTCAGCATTTGGGTGCCAAATCTATTTTCCTTCTGCATTTTCTGTTGATGTTCTGCTGTAGATTTGCTGTTGGTGGTGTCTCCCTTACTGTTGTGGTTGCTGTTTTCAGGTTTGGAGGGTTTTGGCTTCCTCACGGATACTAAGGTCCATGGCCCATAGGTCCCCTGAGCTTCATTGGCTATATTGGCATTGTGACCATTTTCCTTTGGTGTTTCTTCGCCATAGTGTAGATTTTTTCTTGTAGGTGTCTTGGCGGATCTGATGATGTTGTGGGAGTGGTGAACAACACCTTGTCTTTGGAGTAGGATTTAAAAATCTGAAAATCTGCACTTTATCAGTGGTTGGGTGGTTCTTTGAGTTGAGGAGGAGGGAGGTGTTCTTCATGTTGCTAGTGCACATGGGGAGTTGAGTGAGTCTTGTCAGGACACACATCAATTTTGTGGCCAACCTTCCGCATTTGAAACAGTTGTGCAATCCCTTCATACTCCACTTTTGAAAGCGACCATTAACTCCATTGATCCAGATTCCAGGTGGAAGACTATTTGAGAGGTTCACTTTGACACATACCTGGGCATAAAGACTTTGTCCCCATTTGCTTGTTTGATTGTCTATCCACATAGGCTCACCAACATAGGAAGCAATTCTGGCCAAGTTGTTACTATCCCAATAGATGAGTGGTAGGCTAGGTAATCTCATCCAAATAGGAGAAGTGAAGCCATGCAATGAGTCAGGAGAGAAAGTTGTACTCCATTTGTCCATAGCTGACATTTCCTGCAATGAACCAGGGTCCATTCTGGAGCACCGCATCTCGAGCCACAATTGATTGGAAGATGCATAGAAAGCAATCAGCCGCAACTAAAACTAAGTTGAAATCTCCCCATTTACTCCATTTTCTCTTAAGGTCATTGTTTAAGAAATAAAAGGGGAGTCTTTTGCCAAGGAACTTTCTAACTAGGGCTGCTTCAAGCTTTTGGATATTAGATTGCATAGAGTTAGCATCAATAGTAACTCCCACTCCTTCGTTGTCTTTAATTTCATCAAACTGAATTTTGGCAAGTGGGACAACCAGCGGCTTCCTCCAAGGGTTGTTTGGAGTGTGTGTCATTTTGCTTGTGTTTGTTGGCCTTACTGTGGTTTCCTGAGGATGGGAGGAGGGAATTCTGAAAGTCCCCAGTTTGCTGGACTCACCTCTAAGAAATTGGTTTGCATTTTCCTTTGTAGTCTTCTCTGAGGCATTTCTGCAAACAGCTTGTGTGCATTCCTTTGGATTCATGAATCAGTGGGGTGGGTTTTGCCCTTCCAGCAGGTATGGAAGGCTGGCATGGTGTACCTATTGGGTATTAACATCCAAGAAATTTCTATCTACCATACAAGCAGAATTCAGAAAAGAAGGTTGGGGGTCGTTCAACTCAAAACCGTCATAGTTGCCTTGCCCGAACACCCGAGAGCCACTCGCTCCATTGAAGGGAGATTGCTTGGACATACCTGTGATGGCAGCTAGACTATCAATTGAACCTGGTATTGGATTGAATTTAGCATTTGCATTCATTCGGTATCCCTCTGTCGCCTCCAATTGGGGTGCCGATTGCTGCGCGCACTGCCTCCGTTTCCTGCTAGCCGCGATACAGGTGTGTGGCCATTGTTTGAATTGAGGCACTCGATTTGAGCCACCGTTTCTGTGAAAGTAGCTACCTTCTGATTACCATACACCATAGTGGCTGCCGCCGCATTTCTGCTAGCAGCAGCAGTGCAATTTGCGGTAGCCTCCATTTCCATTGCCGTAAAGTCACATTGGTCTGCCACCCGATTATGAGTGGCCGAGCAAACTATTGCAGTTTCATTGGAATCCAATTCCATTTCTCTGGCTGCAGTGTCGACTGCCTGTTGATCCATTCCTGCTCATGAATTGAATCCATTGTAGGAGTCCACGGCCATGGTTACTGTAGCAGCTGCAACCTTGTCGATACCTCTGTTAGGATTTACTGTTCGATTGGAACCTGCTGTCGTGCCTTCTCCATCAAGGCCGTGAGCTTGTAGCCCTCCTTCCTCCCTTAGGCTGCTGCCATCCATGGAGTCTAGCTCCATATTGTTTGCTATCATGGCTGCTGAAACCGAGCCAGAATCTGCCCTAGGTGTTAGCTTGCTGCAGTCTCCTCCTTGCTGCCCATCTTCACCACTTTCCTCCTTAGAGCCTTGGCTGTCATGTCTCCCCTTGGAGCTCCCTAGTCAGTTTCCTCTACTGGCCGAACCACCAGCAGCACCACCCCCTTGCCGGCTGCCCTCCTTGCTACCACCACCCCCACTCTTTCTTGAGTGAGGGAGGCTGCTGGTCACCCCATACCAAAGCTTCTCTCACTAGAAAATAAGAGAGAGAAGAAAAGAAGAGAAATGAAAGAGCCTCTCCCAAAGTTTTTAGGTTCCTTGAAACTTGCATATAGCATTTAATAATAAAAGGTGGTACAAAAAAAAAACTAGCAAAGGCTAGAGAGTCTAAAAATAAAAGCTAAGTAGAAGCAACATGATTCTTATCACCCTCAAATAAAGAAACAAAAATAGAAGGTAAAGTAGAAACATCTAAAGAAAGCCAAGTAAAGTGTGCTTCGGTGGCCAAGCGAGCAGTGTCCACTGGGTTGAAGTCCCAGAAGCGTGTGAACAGGGACTTGGTGGAAGGCTAGAAGAAAACCCAAGTCTAGAGCCTGCTGAGGAAGAGAAGAAGAAGTCATGCATGGTCCTCTAAGTAAATTGACAACACTAATGTTGTCCCCTCCAATATGATGCCCTTGTACTCATACATCCAAGGGTCAACAAGCTTTCAAAGCATAGCACGCATCTGAAAGCACGTCCCAATGGAAAGCGGATACCTGACTTGATGAAGTCACCATCACCCCGAAAACAACTCCAATCCCAAGCGGAGAGAGAAGAGTACCATCTACATTCACCTTTAGCCATCCGGAGGAGTCCGAGAAAGGAGTAGCTAGGGTGGAGCTCCCATTGCCCCCAAAACAAAAAGGTAGATGCATTTGTAAAAGCCTCCAGAATAGTAGCAGCAATGACCTTTGGTGTCCCATGTTGGCGCCCATGTGTCTTTGCATTCCGTGTCCTCAAACTTGATATATCATCTTTGCAATAAACTCTACCCCAAGCCATGTCTGACTTGGTAGTCCGATCGAAAGCCTGAAATAGATCATGAGCATTAGAAAAAAGGGGGAGGTTAACTCCCCAAGAGGACAAACACAGTATGATGGAGGAAGTAAGTAGCAGTAGTGAGGATATGATCCAGTCTTCAATCTCCATGCTAGGGCAATGAGTCTCCCCAAGACCTCAAGTGGAGCCAGTGGTAGGTTGGTAAGGCATTCTTCGCCACCAAAAGAACTTCTCCGTGGGTGCAAATGCGAACCTCACAGCCAAGGGTGGCTAGCGAGGGGGAAGAGGGCTTCAAGGCGAGCAGATTTCCCAGGAGGTGAAGAAGCTCTATCTTCATCTAAGTGAGTGAAGCTCCACCTTGGTAATGTGATCCACAAGATCCTTGCCAAAATCTTTGCTCAAGGCGTGTAATATCCCGTCCTCCTATGGATGAAGCGCCCACTCGATCCTGGCTGCATCCAGAAAAGCTCGACTAAGAATAATCGGTAACCATGTGTGATCCAAGATCTGAACTTTGCTACCATCAGCAATCTTCCAGTGGATGAGGGGTTTAAGACTTTGAGCCCCACTAAGAATGACAGCCCAGGTCTTGGAGTCACCCCTCTTCATGCTCCCACTCCAAATATCTGCTCCGTAGCACTCCTTTATGCAGCGGTGAAGTAATGAAGTGGGCTTCTGCAGAAAGTTCCAGGCCAACCTTGCCCTGAAGGGGCCAGCCCAAGTAGGGGTAGAATGAAAGCCAAGCCCCCCATGTTTAATGGGCAAGAAAATGGTCCTCCAGCTGACATAGTGAATGCCTCTCTGAGTTGGGCTCTTGTCCCACAAAAAGGACCTACATAGCCGCTCAATCTCCTGCAACACATTCAAGGGAATAATTGTATGTGTTAGCTGATAAATCAAACCTAGTATGAGAGCTGAAGAGATAAGGGTGGCCCGGCCCGCATAAGAAAGATGTTGAGTTCCCCAAGCCATAATCTTCCCTTTGGCTTGCTGAATCAGGGAACTGAAATCATGCTTGTAGAGCTTCCTCATAGCCAACTTAAGGCCAAGATACTCCATCTCTTGGACCTTCGAATCCAACAAGCCTCGATTAGTCCTCCACCTCTTTGCGGCTTTGCTAAAGAGAATGGCGGACTTAGCACCGTTGATCCGCTGGCTCGTCCATCCATAATAATCATCAAGAATGACTTTGATGTGCTTGGCATGAAGAGTAGAGGCCTGAGAGATGATCAGAATATCATCAGCATATAGGAGATTAGAGATAGAGGTACCTCCTACTTTCAAAGTCACACCCAGGTGCGGCCCCCTCTGCTGAAAAGCTAAGGAAAGTAACTTTCTGAGCATAGAATAAAGTAAGGTGAGAGTGGGCGGTCTAAATCCACACTCTGCATAAATCTAGGGAGACCTTCGGCCATTCAGCAAGATGGAAAATCTAGGATGAGTGACACACTATAGAATCCACTTGCTGAATCGATCCGGGAACCCCATCAAGGTGAGCATTTTGCTCAAGGTACGCCAGCTCATCTTATCATAGGCTTGCTCCATATCAACTTTAATAGCCATGAACCCAACCTAGGAGGAAGAATGCTGGAATTTTTTGATGATCTCTTGGGCAAGGAGGGCATCGTGAGAGATGTTCCTCTCAGGGACAAAAGCACTTTGTTCGTCAGAAACAAGAAGGGGAAGTAAATGCTTTAACTTTTGACCAGATGGCTACCACTTTGTAGATCCGGCAGCAGCTAATGGGCCGGAACTTGGAAGGAGTGCTAGCCCCAACAGCTTTGGGGATGAGAACAATAAGTGTCTCCTTCCATGAATCCTCCATATGATCCAGTTCAAAGAACTATGAATAGCAGCAACGACATCCTTCTTCACACAAGGCCAAAAATGCTTGTAAAAAGAGGCAGTGATCCCATCCAATCTAGGTGAACGGTTACTCCCCATGGAATGAATGGCCTCCCAAATATCATGATCAGTCACCGGGGCTTCAAGAAGAGGTTTTACCAACGGAGGAACCTGCCTCTCCATAGGCAAAGTAGGCCAACCGTCAAGGGAGACATCTCCCTCGACCCATTTTTGCCTGAAGAAGGAAGTAAAGATGTCAGAAATCTTAGAAGGGTTTTCAATCATACCTCCCTCCACCATGTGCAATCTTGGTTATGTCAGCAAAGGCAATGGAAAAAATGAGTGTTCCCATCTCCATCCTTGAGCCATCTAGTTTTAGCCCTTTGTCTCCACCAAGTACTGAGCCTGGCCAATGTAGACTTAAGCTTAATAACCTTAGAGCGAAGCTCCTCCTCTTGTGTTGGGTTGAGTCCATCCTCGGAACAATCAAGAGTTTGGAGAGAGGAAATATCCTTCTCCAAGTCAAGCCAGAGAGAGTGGAGTTTCTTCAACATATTCTTACTCCAATGGAAGAGATATCGTAAGGTACGAGTACTCTTCCTACGGAGAATAGCAGCCTTTGAGCCAAAGTCTTCCTTATGCCAGTTCTTCCAAACCAACTTCCAACTCATAGGGTAAGAGAGCCAAGTGTCTTCAAACCTTAACCATCTCTGTGGGGGTTCAGCTATAGGGCCAGAAAGAGGAAGTAGGAGAGGAGCATGATCAGAAGCAATCCGAGGTAAATGATGAACCTTGGTATCCCCTAGTAATTGGGAAGCCACAGATTTGATCAAGACGTCAAGCGGGATCCTGACTCCCATCTTTATTATTGGTCCAAGTGACAAAGTTTTTAGGTTCCTTGAAAGTTGCATGTTGCATTTAGAAATAAAAGAGTGTTACAACATAAGAGCACAAAAGTGCAAAGCTAAGAAAGAAAAACAAGACTAGGCCGTAACGACATGCTCATGGTCCTGCTCTAAAATACTAGAAAATGCAGTAGGAAAGGTACAAGCATCAACATGATGCCACACAAAATCGACTTCGATGGCGAGCCATGCACGATGTCTGCCGGTTGGTCCCAGATGTGGGAGAAGATCACGTGGAACTCAAAGAAAGCCAATATCCGGTGCCTGTGCTGGGAGAGAGGTCCAGTAAGTCTGCTGTAAGGTCTGCTGGAGATAAGTGACCACCCCATGGTTATCACCTTCCAGGATCAGCCCCTTGAACTCATACATCCATGGCTCCAAGATGTGTCTAAGTGCAAGCATAGCCTGCAGCTCCACCTGTGTGCTGTCCCAGTGCTGAAGATGAATATCAACAACCTTGATGAGGTTGCGGTATCATCTCGATCCTGCGCCGATACACCGCCGGAGAAGGGAACCATCAACATTGGCCTTAAGCCATCCGGGAGGAGTCCAAAAGTGTGAGGAATCGGCCCGAGGCTGCAGCTCCATTGCTCTCGAAATGGAAAGGCGGAGGTGTTGGTGAATGCCTCCAAGATGTTGGTAGCAAGCACCTTGGGGGTTCCATGAGGGCGCAAGGCTGAAACTTAAAGGAATTAATGGAAGGGCACCACCAGGAGTGGAGACTGCGGCTTAATTTGACTCCACGGAAACTTACCGGTCCGGACATAGTAAGGATTGGATTGAGAGCTCTTTCTTGATTCTATGGGTGGTGGTGCATGGCGTTCTTAGTTGGTGGGCGATTTATGCGGTTAATCTGGTTAACGAGCGACCTCACGCTAACTAGCTATGAGTTCAACCTCCCGGCCAGGAGGCTGTGTGTTTAGGCCAGTTTGGCGCAATATGATGATGCCCTTAGATATTCGGGCGCACATCTTTCGATGTATTCAATGAGTATATAGCCTTGGCGACAGGCAATCTTTTGAAAATTTCATCGTGATGGGGATAGATCATTGCAATTGTGGTCTTCGAGGAATTCTAGTAGCCGAGTCATCACTGCGTTGACTATCCCGCCCTTTGTACACAGCGTCGCTACCAATTGAATGGTCCGGAAGTGTTGGGATCACTGGTGGCCGCGCGTGACTTCGGCGAGAGTCCATTGAACCTTATCATTTAGAGGAAGTCATATCAAGGTTTCCGTAGGTGAACTTGTGGAAGGATCATTGTCGAGATCGAAACACATCGAGTGATTCGGAGAACTCGTGAAGCGAGCGGTGGCGGTTGCCACCGCGGGAGGACCGTCCCGGTCATTGCCTCGTCCCCTCCTGGGAGGGGTGCGGGGGGCACGGTTGGGGATGGATGAAACACAAACCGATGCAGCTCCGCGCTAAGGGAAAATCGAAAGGCACGGGCCCTGCATCGGGCTCGGTGGCGTGGAGCACCGTCACGCTCCATGTGGATGGACATGACTCTCGGCAATGGATATCTCGGCTCTCGCATCGATGAAGAACCACAGAAAAATACAATCATGGTGCAGCATAATCCCCATCGAGTCTTTGAGCATAAGTTGCGGGGCCGGCCGAGGCGCCTACAGGCATCAAGCATCGTGTCGCTCTGTGTCAACTCCGTCATGCGATGGGTGCATGTCGCAGGTCCATGAGGAGGGCCTGCCCAGTGAGCGGTCAGATCTCATCATCTCACCTGCGAACCGAGGGTGGGTGAAAGTGAACGCGTTGTCGTCAGAGAGCGATGGTGCCCGCGATCAGGATGCCCATCTACATCGGCGTGGAATCGACCCGGGATGGGTGAGGCCACCCGTAGAGTTTAAGCATATCAATAAGCGGAGAAACTTGAGGATTCCCAGTAACGGCAAGCAGCGATATACGTGGGGAATCGGGCTACCATGCGGTGGCTTGAATTATAGTCTGGAGAAGCATCCTCATGGATCAGAAGTCCCCTGAAGGGGTCAGGGAGTGAGAACCCGTTGGCGAACCACTGCCCTGACCTTGTCGTAGTCGGGTTGAATCTGACCCTAATCAGGCGATAAAATTTTGTCCAAGGCCATCTGAGAAGACCGATAGTGAACAAGAACTACGAGGGAATGATGAAAAGGACTTTGAAAAGAGAGTCAAAGAGTGCTTGAAATTATCGGGAGGGAAGCGGATGGGGGCCGACGGTGTGCCTCGACCCGAAGTGGAAAGGCCCTGCACTTCGGCAGGCGTGGATCGTCGTGAGCCTTCCCGGGAGCGGGAGATCGGCCAGGAGACACCGTCGATGCGCCGTAGCATGGCGCGTGCCATCCAGGTGCCAGCAGCTCCGCGGCGCCCGTCACGATGGCGTGGGCTCCCCATTCGACCCGTCTTGAAACGGACCAAGGAGCGACATGCGGCCGGCATGTCGAAGCGGTGGCACAAGAGCGATGCGATCCTCTCATGGGTGCCGGACCACGGATGAAGGGTTGGTGAGAGCATGCGTGTGGGACAGATGGTGAACTATGCCTGAGCGAGGCGAAGCCAGAGGAAACTCTGGTGGAGGCCCACAGCGATACTGACATGCAAATATTTCATCTGACTCTGGTATAGGGGCGAAAGGGTAATCGAACCATCTAGTAGCTGGTTCCCTCTGAAGTTTCCCTCAGGATAGCTGGAGCCATTGTCAAGTGGGGAGTTTGGTTGGGGAGGCACATCTGTTAAAAGATAATGCAGGTGTCCTAAGATGAGCTCAACGAGAACAGAAATATCGTGTGGAACAAAAGGGTAAAAGCTTGTTTGATTCTGATTTCCAGTTCGAATACGAACCGTGAAAGCGTGGCCTATCGATCCTTTAGTCGTTCGGAATTTGAAGCTAGAGGTGTCAGAAAAGTTACCACAGGGATAACTGGCTTGTGGCAGCCAAGCGTTCATAGCGATGTTACTTTTTGATCCTTCGAAGTCAGCTCTTCCTATCATTGTGAAGCAAAATTCACTAAGTGTTGGATTGTTCACCCACCAATAGGAACGTGAGCGGGTTTGAAAGTGAGCAGGTTAGTTTACCTAGATGATCGTCTTGCGATAGTAATTCAACCTGAATGCGAGAATGTTGATTCCACAATTGGTCATTGTGCTTGGTTGAAAAGCCGGTGGCATGAAATAGTCTGGATTATGATGACGCCTAAGTCGAATCATTAAAAATCGCGGCGAGCGTCGCTTGGTGACCGATTGGTTGGGGCTTGCCACGAGAGCCGTGGCGTGGGTGGCATTCACCGCCGACTAAGGCGTCGGCCCGCGGGTGCCACAAATCGATTCAAATGGACAGCGGTGAATCCTTCTGATGACTTAAAAGCGGGGCATTATGCGTGGCGAGTGGCCTTCTTGCCATGATCCGAGATCAGCCTATATCACGGCGATTTCCCAATTATCTCCAGCGGCATTCGCGGTGGGGTTTGGGCTACCGAGAAATTTGGGGGACCACGGCCACGCACCGCACGCGAATGCGTGCGTGAAAAAAATAAGCTCTTTGGGGTATTACGGAACTAAGGAACTGCGCATTTTGGGCTGCATCTAAGAGTGACCACATCAGCTCCACCGTGCGGGACGCATACATCAGGGGGAGGCGTGCGATACCCGCGTCGTCGGCATGCCACGACATCGGCATGGGTGACGGCATGCTAGTGCCTATTTTCTCGACCGCATCACCGCTTATCCGATCTTTGTCACATTGCCGTCAGCCTTGATATGCCAAGAAAAATAATGTCCGTGGGTGGGAATCGAGGGCATTTATCACGTTAAATTAGTACGGCGCGACGACGTTTGTTTGGGCACCCCGCAAGGATGCATGCTTGCTGAAAAGTAAGCTTTTGGGATTCGAACTATCGCCTAACAAAGACTTCCGCCATGCAGGACATGCGAGGAAGGGTGTGCCAATGGCCACGTCATGAGTATGTCGTGACATGCTCTCGCCCCCCGAAACTATATTCTCGGACTACGCTTCGTCGCCTGTCCGACACTGACAGTGCACCCATATGAGCCTTCAATATTCCGCATGAGAAAAATAATGTCTGGGCAGAAATCCAGCATGAGCGATAGTCATACCGAATATCGCCAGAGAAACAGCTAACGAGCAGATATTCAAAATATTAGCGCCGCTACGTCCAAAATGACGAAGGTCATGCAAAATATTTGGGTGCGGCGCGCCCGAACCTTGTGAAGGATGAGCCATCCGGTCTGAAAGTAACCGGCCGATAGCCAATGTCCGGCGAATATGAGGCCGCTGACGGGCCGGGTGACCGCGGATGTGGTCGACGACGGGCAGACCACTGGCCGCTGGCTGGCATCGGCAATGTGGACGTGGACGCAGCTGACGTTCGTGGAAGAACCCGACGGGATGTGGGGAAGTGCCTGCGCCGCCGTGAGCCACGCCAGCACGAACGGCAGACTGAGCTTAGCATCCATATCGCTCACGTGTGACGACGCACGGCAGAGTGCAGTGGCCGACGAGTCTGCGAGTCTTCGACAGGCCGGCGATGCCCGCTGTAATCACGTGAGATGTCGCCACCCGTGCGCACCCCCACTGGCCCCCTGTTCGCTTCAGGCGCCTCTCGCTGCGCCGCCGGCGCCTCCTCAGTCTCCGCAGGCCGGTTGCCCATGTGCTTAACTCAAAAATTCTCCATGTTTCACCATTTTTGAGGTCGGAACCTCCTAAAACCTCCTATTATGCTCACGGGTGCATTTACCATCCATTGGCATATGAACCATAAAAAAAGTAAGCTTTTGGGCTTTCGAACCTCCGAATGTGCATTTTTCTCCTGCCTATTAGAGATGAGTTTGAACTAGGCAAAGAACTAGTTTTTTCGCTTTTGTGACATGCATGTAAGGTGACTATGCTCATGATCTTAGGATCTACATGCTTCCTTCATGTTATGTCATCAAGTTGAATCAAATGGAATTTTGGGCAGTGCTTGGAAGGCTTCAAGCCATATGAATCGATGGAATTCTTTAGTATTACTTTGGCATCTCTCACATGGAGCATCTGATTCGACGTGGAATGTAATGCCTTGTGGTATGAAAATGCACATTCATTATCTCCCTTTATTTCAGAGGGAGATTGTTTGACCTCTATTTTCTGCCGCTTTGCCAAAAGTGCGTTGGGACCTTCTATTGGGAGTGAAGTTACTTGACACCCCTCACTTTGTTAGGCGAGCGTGTGGATGTATGAACGCCACTGCATGTCATGTGGACATGCTCTCGCCGCTTCTCCATTCTTGAACCATGTCATCGTCGCTATGATCGCGTGCACCCCACGAAGCCTTCAATATGTCAGCGAGAAAAGTAAAGGCGGGTGGAAAACCAATGCACGCGACACGAGAAAAATTCCAAAAATTTGTGCGCTCACTCGCCCGATTAAATGACCCGAAGTTGATGCAAAAAAATTTGGCGGTCGTTCGATGTTCAAGAACGAAACATCAAAAGTCGGTGCGACGGTTAAAAGCCCATCCAAATACTTGACCAGCCTGGTAGACGGGACTGCATGACGGCTGACCGCACCAGGACGGCATGCACAGGCGATAGGCGGTGGTAATCGCGAAGCGGCCGACCGGTGACTGCGTGATCGGTTTGGTGATCAATGACCACGAGACCGGCGATGACGGCGACCAACGCAAACCGGTAACGGGCCACCGACTCACGGATGACCGCGCGACCGGGACGGGGCATGGCGAAGCGGACGGTGGGTAACGGCACCTGCGGCGACATTGTATGGGTGCTTATTTAAAAATCAAGATGAACGACGTCGTGTCCAAGCACCCCTGTTCTCGCGCCACAAAGGCGAAGCCATGTGGCTCGAGTCCCATGCGGTGACGCCAAAGGAGTCGCGACGGAGCTTAGCATCCTTATCGTCTCATGTGTGCGGCGAAGCACAAACCGCGTACCTGGCCACCGGCGCTGCGGTCGTGGGGCGCGAGCTATTTCCTCAGGCTGGATGAGCAAGATGGCTCCGCTGGCGCGATGGATGCGACGCTGGTCTCACTGGTGGTTAGCGCGGCTCATGGCGCTGTGTGGCATACACGGGCCTCTGGCGTAATCAGCGGCCACTGGCCAGGCGTGCGCCCATCATGCCGACGCCCATGCGGGCCGCTGTTTGGCAGCCAGCCACTGCTCCTTTATGCACTAGCCCACCCAGGTTCCTCATGAAGCTGGGCGATGCTCAGACCCCCCAGACGCTTGCCCACGCTGCTCACGATGCGGCACTGGCAGCTTCGCCAGGAGGTCGGGTGTGGCCGCATTTCAAATGTTTATTTTTTGAGGTCGAACCTCCTAAAATCTCACGCATTTACGGCCTCCATTTGCATATGACTAAAAAGTAAGCTTTTGGCTTTGAACTCTGGGAATGTGCATTTTGCCCCGCTCATATTAGAGATGAGTGAATTGGCAAAGCAGTTTTGCTATTTTGCGTCGTATATGCATGGGTAGACAATGCTCATGATCTTTGGATCTGCATGCCTCCTTCATCTTATGTCATCGTTAATCAAAGGATTTTGGGCATAGAAGGACTTCATGCGGTAATCTGAATCGTGACTCTTCGGAGTATGGGTCGGCTTGGCATCCCACATGGAGCTTCTTCCCGCTCTGATGTGAATGTATGTGCCTCACGGGAGCTTGCCATCCGCATCATTATCATGACCCTTTGGTTCGCTTGATGATGGAGATTTTGATCTCTATTTTTGTGGGTTTCTGTTGGTGATGTGCTTAGTTGAGACCAGAGCGCGCATGAGATGTTGTGGACTCTACTTATTGATAGGTGGTCGGTGTGTGGCCAACTATCGTGTGGTGGCCCTTTCAAATCCTCGCCTCGTAATATTTTGGAGATCGATTGTGGGGTTGTTTGACGGAATCCTTTCATTGTGTGATAACATCATCGATGTGTCGGATTAGCCGATGCTCATTTTCATGGCATGGAGACCTGGAATGAGACCCTTCCATCCTCATCTTGGGGAGCCTCAGATCTAGGCGGTGGATGAAGGGTCTCGCCATATTGTTGCTGAATGTGGTTCTAGAAACGGGTCTGGTGTCACCACCTTGCTCGGTTTTTATTCGAGGTGATCGCCTTCATCCTTCGTGGCTCGATTCTTTCCTCCATATATATATATACATGGTTGTGTTAGATCATTATTGCATCGAGGAGCTCCCGGTTGATCCCGCCAAGAGTCATATGTTTGTCTCAAAGATTAAGCCATGCATGTGTAAGTATGAACTATTTCTATCAGAAACCGAATGGCTCATTAAATCAGTTTGTTTGATGGTACGCTACCGGATAACCGTAGTAATTCTAGAGCTAACGCGCACCAAACCCCCGACTTCTGGAAGGGATGCATTTATTAGTAGGTCCGACGCGGGCTTCACCGCTTCCTGATTCATGATAACTCGTCGACGCAAAGCCCTCCTAATGCCTATCAACTTTTGATGGTAGGATAGGGCCTACCATGGTGGTGACGGGTGATGGAGAATTAGGGTTCGATTCCGGAGAGGGAGCCTGAGAGACTGCTACCACATCCAAGGAAGGCGCAGATGCAAATTACCCAATCGACACGGGAGGTAGTGACAATAAATAACAATACCGCTCTTCGAAGTGGTAATTGGAATGAGTACAATCTAAACCCCTTAACGAGGATCCATTGAGGGCAAGTCCGGTGCCGTAATGATAATTCCAGCCAATAGCATATATTTAAGTTGTTGCGCTTAAAAGCTCGTAGTTGGACCTTGGGTTGGGTCGACGGTCGCCTCAGGTGCACCGCCCCCATCTTATGTCTGATGCTTCCGGCCTTAATTGGCCTGGTCGTGCCTCCGGCGCCGTTACTTTGAAGAAATTAGAGTGCTCAAAGCAAGCCCACGCTCTGGATACATTAGCATGGGATAACACCACAGGATTTCGGTCCTATTGTGTTGGCCTTCGGGATCGGAGTAATGATTAAGAGGGACGCAGTATTTCATAGTCGAGGTGAAATTCTTGGATTTATGAAAGATGAACCACAAAGCATTTGCCAAGGATGTTTTCATTAATCAAGAACGAAAGTTGGGGCTCAAGATGATCGATACCGTCTAGTCAACCATAAACGATGCTCGACTGTGGATCGGATGTTGCTTTTAGGACTCCGCCGGCACCTTGTGAGAAATCAAAGTTTTTGGGTTCCTTGAAAGATGCATTTGCATTGATAATAAAATACTGATTATAAATAAAAGATTGCAAAGAAAGAAAAAACTAGCTACTAACAAAGATGTTTCCTATCCTCCTCCAAAAGCACAAAAAACTGTGGAGGAATAGTGTGGTTATCTGAGCTATGCCAAACAAAATCAAAAGTAGTAGCATTCGCACAAAATTTTGCTAAGCTATTGTTAGATCTTTGTGTATAAGTAAAAATGACCTGGTGGAAGTTTTTCAGAAAGCTGATGTCTGGAGCATGAGGGAGTTAGTTTTGCCATATCTCATTGTGAAGAAAGAGCTTGAGGTGGTCCACCACCCTTATGTTGTCTCCTACAATGACAATGCCTTTGTATTCTATCATCCAAGGCTCAATGATTGGGTGTAGAGCGCCAATTCCTGTGCTATCCCAATGTTGGAAGCAATGACCCATGGCTTTGATGAAGTTGCCATTCTCATCCCGTAAAATCACAACAATACCAGCCGACCCATTAGAAAGCAAGGAGCCATCCACATTTGCCTTGATCCAACGGAGGGGAGGACACCACAATTTGATCAGCCCATAGGTCGGGTGATGTCCCATTGCTTCGAAAGGAAAAGAGGTAGAATGTGTGATGGAGCTAAGAATGGAGCAATAATCCTTGTACCATAGCTTTGGTGAGTCTTGGCAAGTTCTCCAAACCCGTAAATAGCACAATACATTCTAGCCCAAAGTTTCATCACAGACCGCTGAGGGCTTGGAGTAAATGTTGCTAAAAGGGATTGAACCCCCATTTAGCCAAATTACGATTATGTTGTGTGTGAACATTGGACAGAATGTGTTCGTCTCTTCGACATTACACCCCATGGGCAAGGGTGGCGTTAACCCCACGGAAAGCCAAGTGTTAGTTGGCAAAGAGTCTTTGAGCCGCTACCAAAACAACTTTTCCCTAGGTGGGAGTTTCAAATTCTGCATGCTGTATGGCCAATCTGAAATTTCAGCAAAATAGATTTTGTATAATATGGAAGTGAGAGTTGTCCCCATGGGTGCCTTGATGAGCTCTGGGATGTCATTTTGGTGCTCCTCCACAGTGGGAATGCTGGAGATGAGTTCAGCAAGGTCCGGACCAAATATGGTATGCAGATTTTCATGATTCCATCTTCTATTTTCAGCAATCAGGTTTTCTACCTTCCAATCCTCCATGCACTCCATGTTGAGAAAGGTAGGCCATTTGGAAAGAGGAATGTCTGAAATCCAAGTAGAGTTTAGGAAATCCACCTCTTTACCATTGCTAATCTTCCATTTCAGATTTGGTCAGTAGCACCATCTGGATAATTTTCCAGCAATTGGAGTCCCCGTTTGGTTCCCTTAGCCATGGGTTCAGCCATACTTCTCAATCAAGCATTTGTGGAGCGATCAGGGTTTAGAGAGGAATTCCCAAGCCATTCTAGCCCTTAGGGGCCATTCCAGCCGGCCATGTGTGCCAAGGCCACCTTTGTTGGTAGGCATGCAGATTTTGTCCCAAGGAACATAGTGTATTGAATGTCGGTTGTTATTTCCTTGCCAAAGGAAGTTCCTAGCAAGCTTCTCAATCTCTTAGTAATCCCTTGGGGATTTCTGTGGGTTGTTTGGTACATAGAGATGCAAAGTAAGGATGTCCTATAAGTGTAAGATGACCACCAAGGTGTCTAACACCCCATGAACTGATTTTGCCTCTTGCCTTTTGTAGCTGAAAGTCCACTTTGTTTAATTTTCTCATGGAAAGTTTAATGCCCAAGTAATCAAGCTCCTCAACTCTTCTGAACCTAGTGAGCCTAGTGATTCTGTTGGCCTTCCATTTATGTATGGCTTTGCTGAAAATAATGACAGTTTTGGTGAAATTGATACTGCCGGCCCACTTGCAATAATTAATTTGGGTGACACCCTTTGCATGGGCAATGGAAGCTTTAGTGGTGAATAAAATGTCATCTGCATAAAGAAGGTGTGATATGCATGTTCCCCCGTTAGCGATAGGCACACCAAATTCAGCCCCATGTTGCTTGATAGCTAAGGAAAGCGTTGAGCAAAGGATAAAGAGGAGATAACGGGCACCCTTGTCGGAAACCACAACTAGCTTGTATCCATTCAGTTCTTTGCCCATTTAACAAGAGGGAGAAGGAAGGCGAGGAAATGCACGAGAATCAATTTGAACTTCATGGGTAACCCAAATTGTTGTAGGATTATAGGTTTCACTCATTTTATCATATGCTTGCTCCATGTCGATTTTAATGGCCATGAATCCTCCTAGAGGTGGAGTGTTGGAATTTATTAATAATTTCTTGGGCCGCCAAGCAAGGTGGGAGATAGATCTAGTAGGCACAAAGGCACCTGCTCTCTAAATGATATTTGGTAGAATATTTTTCAGCAGACACTAGGATTTTTCTATGACTTTGTAGGCATTACGCATAGGCTTATGGGTCATATTTTGAAGGACAATCAGCATTGGAGGACTTGGGCAAGAGAATTACCAAGGTTTCCTTCCATTGAGGAATCATGGTTCCACTATCCAAAAAAATTCCTTGACCACCACAACATCTTGGCCAATGATCCTCCAAAAGTACTTGTAGAAGGATGTTGTGATACCATCAATCCCAGGGGCATGATTAGTACCCATCGATTTGATCGCCTCCCAAATTTCAGCCTCATTGATATCTGCTTCCAAAAGATCATAGACCTGAGATGGGATGGTGTTGATTTCAGCAAACGAAGGCCAATTGTTAGTAGTAATGGGATGTGCACTCCACTTCCGCTGAAAAAAGTTCATAAAAGCTTGGTGGATGAGGACCGGGTCTTCCGTAATCTGGCCATCTTCAAGTTTGAGGGTGTTGATTCTATTTGACCTCTTTCTAGCAGTTGCAACGGTGTGAAAGTAATGTGTGTTGGCATCCCCCTCTTCAGCCCACCTGACTTTAGCTCTTTGCCGCCACCAACAAGATAAACGGGCTAGGGTTGAGTTCAGCTCATTTGCCTTGAGTTGGAGGTCTCTTTCTTGCTATCATCCCTGTGGAGAGCAATCGCACAGGGTTGTAGAATTTTCTCTGTAGGGAGTCCCTTTACTTACTCAAATCTTTGAGCTTTTTTGCTCAGGAATAGGTTCCTTAGTGTGCGGCTGCATTTTCTGTCCAAGTTTTCAGCCCTGGACCCTTCATAGTTACCTTGCCAACATTTCCACACTAGTTTCCAAGCCATAGGATATGAGAGCCAAGTGTCTTCGAATTTCACCCACCAGGATTTCCACATCTCCTTAGAGTTGATTTGTAGAACAATTGGGAAATGATCGATGCAATCCTTGAAAGGTGTTTAGTTTGTGCAAATGGGAGTAGGGATGTGATGGAGTTGATGAGGAAGCGATCAAGGCACCCATATTCTGAATTTTTTATCTTTGTTGTTGGTCCATGTGAATCTTGGTAAAATTCAGCTCATGTAAGTCCCCATTGGTGAGGAATTCCATCTCATTTGACGGGAGCTTTTGAAAAGCTTCCCCCCTTTTTTGTCTTTGGCTCATAAATATAGTTAAAATCTCCCAACAATGGATGGCAAGCCGCTATTTAGCAAAGGAGTTAAGGTGTCCCAAAGTCTCCAATGTGGTAGTCTTTGTTAGCATAACAGATGGTCACCCTCCATATAGCTTTATCCAAATCAGTATGTCTCCCACAATGCATTGTTCATTTTATGTGAGAGAAAGTAATTAAGTCATTTCTCCAAAGAGCAAGGATGCCTCCAGATTTTCCTACAGCAGGTTGTTGTAAAAAACTCCAGTTGCGCCCCACAATTTGATCAATCTCCCTTCTAGTGATGTCCGTCACTTTAGTTTCTATAAGGCCAATGAAAAGAGCATGATGCTCTACAAGAATTTGCCGAAGAAAGTGGCTCGTGGCCTTTTTCGGACCCCTCGGCAGTTCCACATTATGACGGAAGTCATGGGTAGACATCATGGGAGGAGTTCCCCCCAATGTCAATATGGAACTTTTCTTGCATTTCCAAGGAGCTGCTTTTATGGGGCCCAATTGACCCAATTCTCTATTGAAGTGTGCCTTGGATATCCGAGTCTGTCCAGTTTTTACATTTCTATTTTTGAACAAATTCAGGTCTGCATGTGTTTCTTTACTGGAAGGAATGTAGAGTTGTTGAGGTGGCCTTCCCTTTATCCATGTTTTGTTGTTGTTGGTCACACCTGTTATCCTCCTTCTAGCCTTCAAAGATTTGGGTGCAAGTCTATTTTCATCTCAGATTTTCTATTGCTATTCTCACAGAGATTTGCTGGTGACTCCCTTTGTTGTGATTGGTTGCCGTGTTTGAGGGTCTTGGCTTCCTCTTGATACTAAGGTCCATGGCCCATAAGTCTCCGTAGCCTTCATTGGCTATATTGGCATTGTCAACCATTTTTCCTTTGGTATTGTCGCCATAGTGCAGATTCTGTAGGTGTCTGTGATGATGTTTCATGATGGTGGGTTGAGCTACCCCTTGGCCGAGCTGTAGGATTTGTTAAAGTGCTGAAAATTTGCTGCACTATATGAGGTGGTTGGGTGGTTTGCTGAACTGAAGAAGTTGGTTGGGTGGTTTGCTGAGTTGAGGAGGAGGGAGGAGTGTTCTTCATGTTGCTAGGCTGCACATTATGAGTTGAGTGAGTCTTGTCCAGACACACATCAATTTTGTGGCCAACCTTCCCGCATTTGAAACAAAGTTGTGCAATACCTTCATACTCCACTTTTTGAAAGAAGCGGCCATTAACTCCATTGATCCAGATTCCAGGTGGAAGACTATTTGAGAGGTCCACTTTGACACATACCCGGGCATAAAGACTTTGTCCCCATTTGCTTGTTTGATTGTCCATCCACATAGGCTCACCAACATAGGAAGCTATTTTGGCCAAGTTGTTACTATCCCAATAGATAAAGGCTAGGTAATCTCATCCAAATAGAGAAGTGTGAGGCCGGCAATGAGTCAGAGAGAAGGGCTCCATTTGCCCATAGCTATGACATTTCTGCAATGAACCAGGGGTCCATTCTAGAAACCGACCTCAGCCTCAATTGATTGGAAGATGCATAGAAACAATCGACCAACTAAAACTAAGTTGAAATCTCCCCATTTACTCCATTATCTCTTAAGGTCATTGTTTAAGAAATAAAAGAGTCTTTTTGAGCTTTCCAACTAGGGCACTTCAAGCTTTTGGATATTAGATTGCATAGAGTTAGCATCAATTGTCCCACACCTTGTCTTTAATTTCATAAAACTGAATTTTGGCAAGAGGGACAACCGACGGCTTCCTCCAAGGGTTATTTGGCGTGTGTGTCATTTTACTTATGTTAGATTGCCTCGCTGTGGTTTCCTGAGGATGGGAGGTGGGTATTCTGAATGTTCCCTGTCTGCTGGACTCACCCCTGAGCAACTGATTTTCATTATCCTTTGCAGCCGTCTCTGAGGCATTTCTACAAACTGCTTGTGTGCATCTCTCTGGATTCATGCAATCGATTGATATGGGTCGATTTCGGCCCTTCGAAATGTGGAAGGTGGCATGGTGTACTATTTGTAGTTCACATCCATGTAATTGTTATCTACCAGGGTGTCGCCCATCTCAAATCCGCAAGAGATGCCTTGCCCGAATGCCCGAGAGCCATTGGCTCCATTGAAGGGAGATTGTTTGGACATACTAGTGATTGTAGCCAGGCTCTCGATCGATCCTGGAATGGGTTTGAATTCATCGTTTCAATTCGGTTGCCTTCTTAATCATCTCGACCTATCGGCTACCGGTATTGATTGCAATCTTGCCATCTTAGGTCTGCTGGCCCTGCCGTGGCCTGAATGGAAGGAGGCTTCGGTTTGGGCGACCAAAGGCGAGGAGTTTCGCACCCACAATTCCACTCGATTGCATTACATTGCCATCGAGTCCATCTCCATAGCCTGACTCCGCTGCCGTTGCGCTTCTGTCGAACCATTGACTACTGTTTCATTGGAATCCAATTCCATTTCGCCAGATGTGCACCCACAGCTTCGTCGGTTCCCAGTGAACCGATGCCAAGGGGAGTCGAGCCATGGTTTGTTCCATTTCTTCTTAGCGGTGCTTCCTTTGGCCCGGCGTGAACCACCCTTCCTCTAGCTAGGCCATGAGCTTGCACTCCAGCTTCTTCCTCTAGGCTGCTGCAACCAGTAGAGTCAAGTTCCATCTGGCCTACCTCCATTGCTGCTGAAACTGGACCAAGAGCTATCCTATTGGAGAGCTTGTTGCTATCTTCTCCTTCCCCTCATCTCCATCATCCTCTCTTTGGCCAAGGCTGCCATGTCTCCCCTTGGAGCTCCACGGTTGGTTCCCTCTGTGGTCACCACCACCGGCACCACCCTTCATGTTGGTGACCTCACATCCAAGGCACCACCACCTTCAGGCCCTCCTTGCTTCCACCACTCCTCCTGAGTGAGGGGCGACCAGTCACCCCATGAGCTATCTCACTAGAAAATAAGAGAGAGAAGAAAAGAAGAGAAATGAAAGAGCCTTCCAAAGTTTTTGGGTTCCCCAAAGTTTTTGGGTTCCTTGAAAGTTGCATATTGCATTAAACTAAAAGAAGGTTATAAAATAAAAGCACAAAAGTGCAAAGATAGAAAGGAAAAAAAGATTAGGCCATAGCGACATGCTCACGGTCCTGCTCTAAAATACTAGAAAAAATAGTAGGAAAGATACAAGCATCAACAGGATGCCACACAAAATCGACTTGAAGTACGATGTCTGCACGTTGGTCCCTAGATGTGGGAAGAAGATCACCGTGGAACTTGGAAAGCCAAAATCGGTGCCTGTCTTTGGGAGAAGTCCACTAAGCTATTGCAAGGTCACGGAGATAAGTGACCACCGTGGTTGTCGCCTTCAAGATCATGTACTCATACATCCATGGCTCTAGGATGTGTCCAATTGCAAGCATAGCACTGACTCCACGTGTCTGTCCAGTTGAAGATGAATACCCGGCAACCTTGATGAGGTTGCGGTATCTCTCGATCACAACTCAATACACGCCAAGGAGGAGAAGAGGGCACCATCAACATTGGCCTTAAGCCATCCGGGAGGGGGGGAGTCCAAGAAGTGTGAGGAATCAGCCGATGTGGCTGCTGGAGCTCCCATTGCTCTCGAAATGGAAAGGCGGAGGTGTTGGTGAATGCCTCCAAGATGTTGGCAGCAAGCACCTTGGGGGTTCCATGAGGACGGCCGTGAGTCTTGGCTAGTCCTGCTAGACACGGTAGATGACATAGCGTATGCCTTTCCCCTCAACCTTGGGATGCTATCGAATGCCGAAAGAGATCTTGAGAACAAGTAAAGGAAGGCATGACAAAACCCCAAGTAGAGAGAACACAGAGGCACATCATGAGTGAACATTGGATCAGAATATGCTCCAAGTCCTCCTCCTCGGTGCAGCCCCAAGGGCATTGGACTTCCTTCGACCCCTCCGAAGCCAGTGAAAGTTGGCGTGCCCCTTCGGGACAGCCACCAAAGAGCTTCTCCATGGATGCACTGGAACTTTTGGAGCACAGTGTGAGTATAGAGCCTCATAAGCAAGTGCCATGAGGGACTTGCTTAGAGGGATGTATAAGCTCACGGCTCATCCAGTCTCTAACTCAGAGTGCACCACCACCCTCTTGATCGGTCCACCCGGGTCAACCAATCTCCTCAACTTTGGAGTATCCCAAGTATGGTCTAGCAGTAAGAAGGAGCAGACCCGTAGGTCTTCAAGTGCGGCCGTATCGACAAAGGTAGGTCTCTTGAGAAGAGGAATAAGTCTGGGAGGACATGTACCTTTTCCCGTCCAGTTTCCAGGGATGAGTAGAAGGCTCGAGCTCCACGAGGATGATGGCCCAAGACTTGGAGTACCCCCACCTTAGAGAACTGTTCCAGATATCATCCTCATAATGCTCCCAAAGGCAACAGTGTAGAAGAGAATCTAAGAGTCCCAAATCAGCTTAAGGCCCACAAAAGCGGAGAATGAAACCCAAGTCCACCAAGTCTCCTGGGTGTGCAAATGGTGTCCGACTTCACATAATGGATGCTCTGCTGGGTAGGACTCTTGTCCTAAAGGAAGGACCTACACATCTTCTCAATCTCCTGCAACACATTCATAGGCAAAGTAGTGTGTCACGATGGATCAGGGCGGTAAAAGAAGAAATGAGGGTAGCACGACCAGCCAGTGAGAGATACCTTGAGCCCCAAGCAGTAATATTCTTCCTAACCCTCTGAATCAACTCGAAATGATCCTTCATGTGCATACGCGACTTAAGACCAAATAGTCCATCTCACGGACTCTCACGAACCGATGGATCTAGCAATGCGGTTAGTCCTCCATCTTTTGCTCTAAAGAGGATGGAGGTCTTCACTGATTTGATCGTGCCCGTCAAAACAATAATCATCAAGGATGTCCTTGATTTGCTTGCCATGGGCCACCAAAGCCTGGGAAATGATCAGAATGTCATCTACATAAAGAAGGTTGGAAATGCAGGTACCTCCAGTAGCCACAGACATGCCAAGATTGGCTCCCCTCTGTCTGAATGCTAGAGATAGGAGCTCAGAGCATAGGATAAAGAGGTAAGGTGAGAGAGGGCAGCCCTGACAAAAGCCACACTGAGCACTGATCCACTCATTCCTTTGACCATTCAGTAAGATGGAGTACCTGGGATAAGTGACACACTGAAGTATCCAGTTGCTGAACTTGGCCGGGAAGCCCATAAGAGATAGCATCTGCTCTAGAGTTTTCCAACTCATCCTATCATGAGCCTACTCCATATCCACCTTGATAACCATAAAGCCAACCTGAGAGGTGTAGTACTGAAATTTGTTGAAGATCTCCTGTGCTAGAAGGCAGTGATGAGAGATATTCCGTTGTGGGACAAAAGCTCCCTGCTCTTCAGAGATGGGGACCGGTAGGAGATGCTTAGGTTCACTAGTATCTTCGCAATCCTAATAAATGGTCTGACATAAGGATTGGCCAATACTTGGAAGGAGAGTCACTCCAACAGGAATCGAATGAAGAGTTTCCTTCCACGAATCATCCATGTGGGAGGAACTAAAGAATTCTGGACATCAGCGATGACGTCGGTCTTCACACAAGTCCAAAATGTCTGTAAAAGGATGAAGTGATCCCATCTAGCCCGGGGAGCCCCATAGAGTGCCCCAAACCTCCAAACTCATGTCGAATAGGAGCATCAAGAAGAGGGGATGCATGAGTGGGTACCTGCTACTCAGAAGGTAAAGAAGGCTAGCTGTCAAGGGATACAGCCCCTCACCCATTCTGAAAGTGGTAAAGGCAGAGATGTCCTCACGGGATATCCATAGTCTACCATCATCCGCCATGACACACTAACCCTATTAGTATGGGAGGAAGATGTGGAAGAAGTGAGTGTTCCCATCACCCTGCTGCAACCATTTAGCTTTTGCCCTCTGCTGCCACCATGTGTTAAGCCTAGCTAAGGTGGAGTTAAGCTCAATCACCTTGGACCGAAGCTCACCTTCCTGTGCTGAAGTAAGTCCCTCATCAGTACACTCTGCAGTCTGAAGGGTGGCAATATCCTTCTCCAGCTTCTCCTTGAGCAAGTGGAGGTTCTTCAACATGCTTCTACTCCAATAGAAGAGTGCCCTGAGAGTGCGGCTGCTCTTCCTCTGAAGCACAGTAGCTTTGGTACCAAAGTCCTCCTTGGTCCACTTTTGCCACACAATCTTCCAAGCCATGTAGGGGCATCCTCAAATGGAGCCAGCGGTGGTGAGTAAGATCCTTGGGACACTGAAAGTAGGAGTGGGCAATGATCAGAGGCAATCTGAGGTAAGTGAAGTACCTTGGTGTCTCCAAGGATGTTGGAAGCCATTGAGTTGACCAGAACCCAATCAAGCCAAACCCAGATCTTGCTCTTCCCCTCTTTGTTGTTGGTCCAAGTAAACCTTGGTCCAGTAAACTCTAACTCATGCAAATCAGTAATACTCATGCATTCTTCCATCTCCTGAACAGCCTGAGAGTAGGTGAACCTTTTCCCCCCTTCTTATCACTCTGAGTCAGAATGCAGTTGAAGTCACCTCCAATGATGGTTGGAACCTGTAGTTCCACACTGTCCCTAATGTTCTGCCAAAGCATCCTCCTATAGTGGTAAGCTTTGTTGGCATAAACCCAACCCAGTGTCCATTGGGAATTGTCAGCCATGCTGACCTTACCCAGCACCAACTGATCTAAAAGGAGAATAGGAGCGAAACTCACAAGATCATGTCACCATAAAATAATCATACCTCGAGTGAAGGATAGCAGGAGAAATGCCGGTTGCTCTAGCTTAGCTCCACTTCAGCCTAGTAAAGTGCTCAATCTTGGTCTCGACCAGACCAATGATGCAGATGTCATGGCCACCTATGAGGTGGCATAGGTAGTTGCTCGTTGTTTTCTTTTGGGCACCCCTTTAGTTCCAGAAGAGGATGGAAGGTATCAATCCACCATAAGGGATCCATCCCCACCATTTGGTGGTGTGAGTGGAGCCTTCATCCTCTTTTTAGGAAGAGTTTTACCTAGCCCCAAGTTTTGAAGCTCCGTCTGAAAGTGGGCCTTGGAGACCCTTGGTTTGCGAATGTTGTTCTTACCTTATCCCGGGGAGGTTTGACAAGTTTTCCCAAATTTGTAGGAGCTTGGAAGACAGGAGGTTTTAAGATGTCAATACCATGGAGGATGTCCTGAGAAGGAGTGGCCTGTGGTGGAGACACCACATTGACCTAGCATCGGCTTTGTGGCGGTGTTCCCCTCCTTTGGTCTTCAGAGCAGAATGAGCAGGCTTAGTCTTCTTCTTATGGGTAACAAGCACCTATGGCCAATATTCATAATCTGGGCAGGAGGTATGGTAGGCACTGTTGGGCAGTCAGTGATATCGGGGCATTTGCCCTTATCCATAGCCACTGGATCAGAAGGGATGTGGGTAGAGCTGCTTTCACCTTTCTCAAATACTGAAGATTGAGATTTATCTTGTAAAGGGAAGTTGGTATTAGCTTGCCTAGAAGTGGGGGGGGGGGGGGGGGGGGGGGGGTTAGTTTTACTAGGCATGGTGCTGGAGGTCCTTGGTTAGTAGGGCAAGAATTGCACCGGGTAAATCATAGGCTGGGAGATCCCCTCATACGGGGGATGGGTCAATTCTTAACTCGGCACTCAGAATTGGTGGGATGATCCACCCATAACGGTTCTCCAAAGAATGAGGCAACCCTGGTAATGTTGATATTGTCCCAATACAAAAGAGGGAGATTAGGGAATCTGACCAAGATAGGAGAGGACAACCCATGAAGAGATTTAGGGTTGAAGGTTGGGGTCCACTTGTCTAAGCCAATGACATTTCCTGCCACAAACCAAGGGCCATTCATAAGGACAGCATCCCGAGCTTCAACTGTGTCAAAGAGGCACACAAAACAATCAGGAGAGACCATTACTAGTTTGAAGGCTCCCCACTGCCCCCATTTCCTCTGTAAGTCAACATTCAGGAAATAAAAGGAAGGTCTCCTCCCAAGTATCCTGCCTACAAGGGCTTTATCCAGCTTCTGTTGATTATCATCAATAGCATCATCATCTAGTCTAATAGTAGAACCATCCTCCATAAGAGCTGAAGATTTATCCACGGGACCAAGCTTCATAAATTCTTTGCGCTTCCATGGGTTAGGAGGAGTAGAGTTACCTTGTCCTTGAGTTGGACGAGAATGAGATTGGCCTAGCACACCCCCCTAGGTGGGCTATGAAGCTCAAAGAGAGGGTTAGTAGTTGTGGATCCACCTCCCTTAGTTGGAATATGAGAAACACCCCAAGAAAATTGATTCGGGATTGCTTGGGCATTTTCACAAGAACCTTGTGTGCCGCGGTCTTTGTAGCATCTTGATGCCATGTGGAGGTCAGATTGCCATTGTAGGCATGGGTGTCCTGCATTGTCATCCAAGATCAAGCATACAAAAAACACACCCTTCAAGACAACACATGGAATCAAGATCACCTTGCTCGGCTTGACCACCCACTTGTCCAGGATTTGGCAAGCAGCCGCTTATCCCTGCGCTTGTGCGTGTGGAAGCCTCTGCAGCGTTGTTAAGCACTTGTCTTTGGTGTGGTAATGGCCTTGTCTCATTACATTGGTACTGTCCAGAACAAAAGAGCACCTGCTGGGAAGTATGGTGTGAGCTAAAATTAAAGGAGGTGTGAAGGGCACCACCAGGAGTGGAGCCTGCGGCTTAATTTGACTCAACACGGGGAAACTTACCAGGTCCAGACATAGTAAGGATTGACAGATTGAGAGCTCTTTCTTGATTCTATGGGTGGTGGTGCATGGCCGTTCTTAGTTGGTGGAGCGATTTGTCTGGTTAATTCCGTTAACGAACGAGACCTCGACACTAACTAGCTATGCGGAGTTCAACCTCATGACCACTTCTTAGAGGGACTATGGTGGCGTTTAGGCCGGAAGTTTGAAGCAATAAGTGCTGATGCCCTTAGATGTTACGGCAGCGCTTCGATGTATTCAATGAGTATATAGCCTTGGCCGGCGGGCGGGTAATCTTTGAAAATTTCATCGTGATGGAGATAGATCATTGCAATTGTTGGTCTTCGAGGAATTTCAGTAAGCACGAGTCATCATTTCAGCGTTGACTCGTCCACGCCCTTTGTACACACCCGCGTCGCTCTAGATTGAATGGTCGGTGAAGTGTTGGGATCATTGCGGCAGGCGGTCGCCCGACTTCGGGTCCATTGAACCTTATCATTTAGAGGAAGGAGAAGTCGTAACAAGGTTTCCGTAGGTGAACCTGCGGAAGGATCATTGTCGAGACCGAAACACATCGAGCGATTCGGAGAACTCGTGAAGCGAGCGGCGGCGGTTGCCAGCGTGGGATGATCCGACCGTCGCCTCGTCCCCTCACAGGAGAAGCGGAAACGGGACGGATGAAACACAAGCGGCGTGCTCCATGCGAGGGGAAAATCGAAAGGCAGCACATCAAGCTCGGTGGCGTGGAAGTCATCGCTCCATGTGGATGGAACCGACTCGGCAATGGATATCTCTCGCATCGATGAAGAGCGTGAAATCGATCGATGGTGCGAATTATAGAATCCGCGAACCATCGAGTCTTTGAGCAAGTTGCGCCCGAGCCGGTGCCGGGAACACGTTGCGTCAAGCATCGTGCTCCGTGCCAACTCCCGCCCGATGGAGTGCGTGTCGGTAGCCGGGGCATAGGTGGCGTCATGCCCTCCGGCATAGCGGGCTGAAGAGTCGGTCGTCGTCTGTGAATAATGAGGGTGGGTGAAAAGCTGTGAAACCTGACCAGCGTTGTCGTGAACTGAGAAGAGTGCCAGGGTGATCGACCCATGCCGTCTGCATCGCGCTTGGAATGTGACCCAAGATGGGGCGAGCCACCCGCCCGAGTTTAAAGCATATCAATAAGCGGAGGAGAAAAAAACGAGATTCCCCTAGTAATGGCGAAGCGGGACATGCCAGATGGGAATCGGCTCCGTCTGCGGCTCAAATTATAGTCTGGAGAAGCATCCTCGGTGACGGGCCCAAGTCCCTGGAAGAGCGTAGGGGAGGAGTGAAACCCGTTCGGCCGAACCACCTGACTTATCGGTGAGTCGGGTTGTTTGGGAATAGCCCTAATCAGGCGATAAATTCGATCAAAGGCTAAATCTGAGCGAAGGCAGATAGAACAAGTATCACAAGGGAAAGATGAAAAGGACTTTGAAAAGAGAGTCAAGAGTGCTTGAAATTGTCGGGAGGAAGCGGATGGGGCGGCGGTGCCTCGGCCCAGCGGAAAAACTGTCGCCACTCTTCGGCTGCGGATCATCGAGCCTTCCGTGGCGAGCGAGCGTCGACGCCGAGGAGACATCGTCGGTCGGCCGCAAGCATGGCGTCGATCGAGTGAGCCCAGGGTCCAGCAGCGCCCGTCGCGATGGCGGCTCCCATTCGACCGTCTTGAAACCGGACCAAGGAGCGACACATCGCGTCACGCGGTGTCGAAGCGGTGGCATAAGGAAGCTAATCGCAGGATCCTCTCGTGGGTGCACCACCACGGATCTTACGTGAAGGGTTGAGTGAGAGAACATCGTGTCGGGACGAAAGATGGTGAACTATGCTGGCGAAGCGAAGCCGAGAAACTTCGGTGGAGGCCGGCGATCTTGGCGTGCAAATTAGTCGTCTGACTCGAGAATATGGGCGAAAGACTAATCGAACCATCTAGTAGCCGGTTCCCTCCGAAGTTTCCCTCAGGATAGCTGGAGCCCCGGGCGGAGTTCTATCGGGTAAAGCCAATGATTAGAGGCATCGGGGGCACAACGCCCTCGACCTATTCTCAAACTTTAAATAGGTAGGATGGCTAGGCTGCTTCGTTGAGCCGTGCCACGGAATCGAGGGCTCCAAGTGGGCCATTTTTGGTAAGCAGAACTGGCGATGCGGGATGAACCGGAAGCCGGGTTACGGTGCCCAACTGCGCGCTAACCCAGAACCCACAAAGGGTGTTGGTCGATTAAGACAGCATGACGGTGGTCATGGATGTTGAAATCTGCTAAGGAGTGTGTAACAACTCACCTGCCAAATCAACTAGCCCCGAAAATGGATGGCGCTTAAACACGTGACCCACACCCGGCCATCGGGTTTAGACCGTCATGAGACAAGTTAGTTTTACCCTACTGATGATCATGCCGCGATAGTAATTCAACCTAGTACGAGAGGAATCGTTGATTCACACAATTGGTCATCGCGCTTGGTTGAAAAGCCAGTGGCACAAAACTCGGTAATGCGGATTATATGAGCGCCTCTAAGTCGAATCCATGCTAAAATACTGGCGAGCCGTTGCGCTGACGACCGGTGATAGGGCTTGCGAGACGTGGCGATGGGCGTGATTCCGCAGCCGGACTAAGAGGCGGCGGATGCTGAAATCGATTCAAATGAATGACGGCAGAATCCTGCGAGCGACTTAAATTTGTGGACGGGGCATTTATGCGTGAGTGGCCTTTTGCGCCACGATCCGAGATCCTACCCTATGTCGGTCGTCTCCCAATTGTCTCCACTGGCGGGAACGCCGGGGTTTGGGCTGCCCGAGAATTTCGCACGGGGACCCCGCCGGCGCCGCGCAAACGCAGTCGTGCGTGAAAAAGCTCGTGGTGGATTCTGGAACTACCGGGGGCCACAAAGTGCATTTTGGGCTGCCCCGTCTATTAGGGGTGACTGGCGACATCGACTCGCCTTCATATGGAGCGCCATGCATCACGAGGATGGGTGTGCCAATGGCGTCGTCGGCATGCCGACATGCGGGTCGGCCGCATCTTGGTGCCGCTTTTATTTTCTCGAGCCATGCATCACATCTTATATGATGCTATCCGTGCACCCGTACGAGCCTTCGATATGCCGCACGAGTAAAATAATGTCCGTGGGTGGGAATTGAGGGCATTTGTCATATTAAATTAGCACAGGGTGCGGCCGGTGCACGTGCTTGGGCACCCCGCTGGCAAGGATGCGTGCGGTGAAAAGTAAGCTTTGGGGATTCGGAAGTCGCGGCCTAAGCACCTCGCCGATGCGGAGGCATCGAGGAAGGAATGCCAATACCCGCGTCGTGAGCATGTCGTGACATGCTCTTGCCCCCCACGACTATATTCTCGGACTGCGCTTCATCGCCTGTCCGATGCTGATAGTGCACCCATAAGATCCTTCGATATTCCACACAAGAAAAATAATGTTTGGGTGGAAATCCAGTGCATGTGAGCTGATAAATGCGGGTTCTGACATGCCAGAGAATCACGACCCGACAGATATTCAAAATATTGGGGCGCTCGCGTGCCTGAAAAATGACACGAAGGTCACGCAAAATATTTGGGCGCAGCGCGCCCGAACCTCATGAAGGACGAGCCATCCGGGGCCGTGGCGCGACCAATTCCCGAGAATCTCTGAACTATGAGGGTCGTGTGGGGAGCGGATGTGCCCAACATCAGCAAACGCCGCGTACGGTGTCGGTAGTCGGCGAGCGTCATGATCACGGCGGTGCTTGTGTGGAAGCGGCGATGAGATGTGGGGAGTGCCTAAGTGTTAAGCATAAACCGCCATCCATCTGAGCTGAGATGTGAGCTTAGCATCCTTATCATCTCACATCACGATGGCGAATGCGGTGGCATGCCAGAGGTCTTGACCGCAGCTGGCTCCAGGCCAGCGCCGCTCCCAGGCGGCCTTCCGCACCCAAGCGGCGGAAGCACTCGTCGCAGCATGGTGGCCACACCTTCAGCGTGCCCCATGAATCTGTCCTTTTCACACCCATGGCGACCAGCGCCCTCTCGCGACCTGTGGTCTTTGGCACTCACTATAGCCCGGTGGCCTTCGCCCAGTCGCCTGCTTGGCGCCAGCCCGGCGTGCTTGGCTTTGCATGACTCAGATACCTTGCCGCAGCTGTGGCATCCATGAACGGCATCCCCAGCGCCCCCCGTGATGGTACGGCACTCGCCTGCAGTCGGTGAATGTGTGGTGCCATGTCAACTCCTCAAAATTCTCTATGTTTCACCATTTTTTGAGGCTGGAACCTCTTAAAACCTCCTATTGGTGCTCACGGGTGCATTTGGCGGCATCCATTTTGGCATATGATGCCATAAAAAAATAAGCTTTTGGGCTTTACGGAATTGCGAAATGTGCATTTTGCCACTGTCTATTAGAGATGTCTTTGAACTAAAGCGGCGGGTCCACTATTTCTTTGCCTGCATGTAAGGGTGACTATGCTCATGATCTTAGGATCGCATGCTTCCTTCATGTTATGTCATCGAGTTCGCGAATCAAATGGAATTTTAAATAGTGCTTGGAAGTGCTTCAGGCGGCATACGAATCGATGGCATTCTTCAGAGTATTGGCCGATTTGGCATCTCACATGGAGCATCTTCACGCTCTGATGTGAATGTACGTGCCTCGCAGTATGAAAATGCACATTCGTTATCACATCCCTTTGGTTTGCTTAAGGACGAAGATTGCTTGACCTCTATTTTCGGTCAGTGCCTTTGGGCCAAAAGTGGCGTTTGGGGGACCTTCTATTAGGGAGTGAGCTAGCTTGACAGCCCCTCCGCCTTTGTGCGTAGGCAGGCTGTGCATGTCAGGATGGGCGTGCCAATGGCCACATCGTGAGCATGTCATGACATGCTCTCGCACCGCATCTACATTCTCGAACCACGCATCATCGCCTGTCGGACGATGATCATGCACCCTTACGAGCCTTCAATATGTCATGCGAGAAAAGTAAAGGCCGGGTGGAAAACCAATGCATGCGCAAACGAAAAAATTCAAAATTGAGCTCACGCGCAGGTCATGACCGAAGTTGATGCAAAATTAGGCGTCTTCGGTTCGATGTTCTGAAGAGCGAGCTGCGGCAACCGTCTGAATCGGGGATGGTGGCGGCCCAGCGGCAACGACCGGCAGCGGCCGAGGAGCAGTAGCGGCCCGGCGGCTCGATCGCTGACAGCGGCAGCGGCAGCTTCGCAACCAAGCGGCGGCAGCAATCAGCGGTGGCCGGAGGACCAGCGGTGGCCAGCGGCGGCCGGATCAGAGCGGCGGTGGCCGGTGGGGTGGGCAGAGACCTTTATCGGTCCTTTATGTTGGCCTTTAGGATCAGATGTGATTAAGAGGGACGGTCGGGGGCATTCATATTTCATAGTCAGAGGTGAAATTCTTGGAATTATGAAAGATGAACCACTGAAAGCATTCGCCAAGGATGTTTTCATTAATCAGAATGAAAGTTGGGGGCTCAAAGATGATCAGATACCATCTAGTCTCAACCATAAAGCGATCGACCGAGGGGATCGTGGATGTTACTTTTAGGACTCAGGCACACTTGTGAGAAATCAAAGTTTTGGGTTCCTTGAAATTTTGCATTTGCATTAATAAAGAAAGATATTACAAACTAAAAAGTTCAACAACCAAAAGAAAAGCTAACTTGAAGCTAAGTGCTTCCTATCATCCTCAAAAATAACATGAAAAGCAGGAGGGATAAAACAAAAATCAGCAGAATGCCATACAAACTCAGAAGTAGTAGCAAAGTGTGCACAAAAATCTGCTAACCGATTGTAGTCCCGGCTGATGTGAGAGAACAACACGTGGAACTCAAGAAAGCCAAGGTGTGTGGAGAGGTGTCGATAACTCTGGCGGCGTCTTAGGTAGGTCACCAAGTAGTGTTGTCTCCTTCAAGAATAATACCCTTCAACTCATGCATCCGGGCTCAACAAGGCTTGATGGCGAGCATGGCTGCATCTCCACAAAAGTGCTATCCCAATCTAGGCGAATACTGTAGCCTTGATAAGATTGCCCATGTCATCTCGATCACCACCCCAATACACAACACCGGGTGAAGCGCACCATCCACATTAGCCTTTAGCCATCCGGGAGGAGTCGGAGGAGTATGAAAATAGCGGTGTGGTGGAGCTCCCATTGCTCATGAAAAGGAAAGGATGCGTGTTGGTGAAAGCCTCCAAAATGTTTGCAAGAATTTTGGGGTTCCATAAGGCGTCCATGAGTCTTTGCATTCACGGCCCTCAAACTTGATAAACAACGAGCATAAGCTCTTCCCCAAGTAGATCGTCCTTGGGGTTTGGTCAAAAGCGCAAAGAGATCGTGATGTGGCAAAGGCATAACAAGCCCCAAGTAGCAAGAACCTTGGGACCGGCGGTGAGAGAGCATCTAGTCAGAATGTGGTCCAAATCCTCAACCTGAGCAGCCCCACGGGCATTGTACCTCCTCCACAAGTCCCCTGATGCAGGAAAGAAAGGGTTGGGATAGCACCCTTCAAAATGCGCCACCAAAATAACTTCTCCGGGGATGGGGCGAAACCTCTTGAGCCAGCGATAACAAGAGCAATCCTGCGAAGAGCATCAGCAAGCAAGTGGTGACTTACCTAGGGTAGATGAGTTACTCAGGGATATCCACCACTAAGTCAGTGAGTCACCACTCCTTTGATCACTCAACAAGGTCATGGCCAAAGTGAAGCTCCAATTTTGCAGTGTCCCAGCTCTATCTGGTTGAATGAAGGTACTCAACATCTGATCCTCTAGGGCAGTTACATCAATGAAGGTCGGTCTCCCGGAGAGAGAAAAATCTATCGACCAAGTGTGTGAGAGTACACACACTTGCTCCCATCAATCCTCCACGGATAATATGCTTGAGGCTTTGGGCTCCCTAGAAGGGCGACCCTTTGGAATCCACAACCCGTGCCTTAGCGGACGGTCAAGTGGTGGTATGAAACCAAGGCCCCAACCTTCGGTGAACATATGTCATTCCACTTGACATAGTGGACACTCTTATGTGTGGAGCTCTTATCCCAGAGGAAGGATCTGCAGCTTCTCAATCTCCAGCAAAACATTTGAAGGGATGATAGTGTGAGTAATCGGTGCGTAGAGGCAAGAGAAGAGGGTGGAGGGATAGGGCGGGATCCCCAAGCTAGAATCTTCTCCTTTGCCCGATGAATCGGTGAGTAATCACTCTGTGAAGTCTTTGTAGTGCTAGCTTGAGGCCAAGATAATCCATCTCACGGACTCTCCAAACCCTGACATCCTAGCAATCCAATTTGTCCTCCATCTAGTTGCAGCACGGCTAAAGATGATAGTAGATTTAGCAGCATTGATCGTCGGTCAGCACTACTCAAGAATGCCTCTAATTTGTTTACCATGTGCCACGATGCGAAGCAATAATAATATCATCGACATATAAGAGATGAGAGATCTGGTACCTCGGTAGTCGAGACATGCCAGGTTGGGCCCTTCTACTTGAAGGCTTGGGATGAAGCTCGAGCACAAGATGAACAAGTAAGGGGGAAGGAAGCAAAGCACATTGTGTAGGAATGAAACCCATCAATGCGAGGATTTTCTCCAAAGTCTTCCAACTCATGCGATCATATGCACGCTCCATGTCAATCTTGATCACCATGCCCCAACCGAGAGGTTGAGTGCTTAAACTTATTAAAGATTTCACGGCTAGAGGCGGTGATGTGAGATGTTCCTCTACAAGGCACCTTGCTCCTCGAAATGATGGGGGAGGATATGCTTTGTCTATTAACCGGGATCTTTGCAAGCTTGTAAATGGTCGACATAGACTAATGGGCCATAACTTGGATGGCAATTATTTTCACTCTTAGTCACAATGAGCATCTCTTTCCAATTATCATCCATGCGGAAGTGAGAAAGAACTCTGAGCAGTAATAACATCCTCCTTCACACAGAATTGCTTGTAGAAGGATGAGGTAATCCCATCCAATCCAGCTCTATTGGGCCCCATCGAGTGTAAGGCCTCCCAAATTTCACCTTTCGGTAATGTTAGCATCAAGAAGAGTTTTGACATGAGGAGGTACACACGCACGTCAATCGGAATGGTAGGCCAATCATCAAGTGAAACATCCCCTTGATCCACTTATGCTAAGAAAGTGGTGAAGGCAATGTCTTGGTCCGAATGCTTCCATCCTCACTCATGACATTGATTCTATTGGTGCGATGTAGCGAAGCAGCGTGTGGAAAAAGTGAGTATTACCATCTCCTGATGAAGCCATCTAGACTTGGCTCTGTTTCCACCAAGTGTTTAGCTTGCAAGAGTAGAATTCAGCTCCACCACCTTGGAATGAAGATCAACCTCTTGTAGTGGTGGACCATCATCATAATCAATGATGATCTAGGTTCAGCAATGTCTTCCTCCAATTTACTCTTCTGAGAGTTCAAATCCTTCATCTTGTTTTTGCTCCAATGAAAGAGGGCCTTCAATGTTCTACTTTTTTTTTGGAGAATATCAGCTTTAGAGCCATAGTCATTTTTCCCCCATTTTTGCCACACCAACTTCCAGGCCATAGGATAAGAAAGCCACATTTCCTCAAATCGTAGCCACCGATGTGGTCTATCTTGAGCAGTGGAAGTAACTGAAAGCAACAAAGGACAGTGATCAGAAGCAATACGAGAAAGGTGACTGACCTTTGTGTCTCTGAGTAAGTTGGATGCCAATGAGTTGACAAGGATCCTGTCAAGTCTGACCCAAATCTTACTCCTGCCCTCCTTATTGTTGGTCCATGTGAATTGTTGGCCAACAAAATCAAGCTCATGCAAGTCTGCGGAGCCAATGCAATCCTCCATTTCCCGCACTACCTGTGAGTAAGAAAAAGGCTTCCCTCCCTTCTTATCCTGCTGAGTCAGGATGTAGTTAAAATCTCCACCAATAATAGTAGGGGACTGCTGATCCACACTGCTAAGAATAGTCTGCCAAAGTGTCCTCCTGCAGTGATAATCTTTATTAGCATAAACCCAGCCAAGAGTCCACTAGGTGTTATTAGGCATACTAACACTTCCCAGCACAATCTGATCAGTAAGAATAGTTGGGGTGAACCCAATCAGGTTACTTTGCCAAAGAATAATAATCCCACCAGAATTCCCTATAGAGGGATGACAAATGAACTGCCAGCCAGATGTTTCCAACCAACTTGTCCACTTCCGTAGAGATCTCCTCAATCCTAGTTTCCAGGCCAATCATACAGATATCATGGCCACAGTGTGTAGGTAGTGGCCCGTAGTTTTCTTTCGGGCCCCTTACAATTCTAAAAAAGGATGGATGACATTAAGTCACCATGGGGGATTTATCCCCCCCACAGGTGATTCACTGTGTACCTTTTTCCTCTTCTTTGAGTTGGCCTCAATTGGCCCCAAATTCTGCAGCTCTCTCTCAAAGTGTGCCTGAGACACCCTTGCCTTTGTGGTAGTATGCATGGTTGCCTTCTCCGGCTTTTGAGCTTCTCCACTGTGGCTTTGGCTTGGAATATGGGAGGCTGAAGAGGCATTGATATGGAGGGGCTTTGAAGGTGCTCCTTGTGGAGGAGCTCTTCCCAGGGAGTAGTGGGTTGGCCACCTTTATGGCCTTGCTTCCCACCTTCCTTCTTCTTCAAGTTGCTGTGCTTGTTGTTAGTTCTCTTCTTTCCGGTGACCAGACCCAAGGACCATACTCAGGAAGAGTGGGCTCCTCAGGTATAATGGTGGTGGAATAGCACATGTGTCTCAACATCCTTGCCTTTAGTAGGGTTAGGTTACATTTTTACATTTTCTCTAAAGTGGGCCAAGTTATAGACTCATGCACATTAGTCCGAATAGGAGGAGAAGGAGTCTTACCCATAGTGGAGCAAATGGAGGAACCCCTTGGTGGGGCAAGAATCAACCTTGTGTCCCACCTTTCACAAGAAAGCGAGTTGAGTAATCCCTCATACTCAACATGTTGGAAAAACCTTTCGTTTCTTCCATGGATCCAAACTCCAGGGGGGAGTTTCTGTGAAAGATCAAGTCTGATGCATACTCTGGCAAACATGCTTTGCTCCCATGAGTTTGTTGGGTGATCCACCCACGAGGCTCTCAATGAAGGAAGCGATCCTCGGCAATATTATTGTCCCGGTAAAGCAAGGGGAGGTTAGGAAGCATACCCAAATCGGAGAGGAGAGCCCATGAAAGATTTGGGATTGAAAGTGAGTCCACTTATCCAACCCAATAACATTTCCACCACCAGGCCCATTCATCAAGGTGCATCTCTAGCCTCGGTGGTTTCAAAGATGCAACAAAGCAATTGGAGCAACCATAATCAATTTGAAAGCCCCCATCTACTCCACTTCCTCTGCAGTGCATTAAGGATAGAAATATGATGGTCTTCTCCCAACACCTTTCCAACAAGTGCTCTTTCAAGCTTCACTTGATTGTCATCCACGCTTGGTCATCCAGAGTAATGCCATCCTCCATGAGTGCTGCATTTTTATCAGCAATTTAACATACTCCTTCTTCTTCCAAGGGTTAGCTTGATCATTGCCCTCCTTTGGAGAGCTAGCACCATTTGAAGTTCTAGGAAAGCCTCTCTAGGGAGGCTATTGTCTTCAAACAAAGGGTTGGTAGTAGCCTTGCCCTTCCCTTTGTTCAATCCTTGAAGCAAGCAAAGGTGCTCGGGTTCTCTTTGGCATTTGTGCAAACACCTTGTGTGCATTGTCTTGGAGTAGTGTCATCATCCATAGAGACATCTTGGTCAGCCTCCCCCCTTTCCCTTGGGTGTTCAATCCCCACCGAAAAATCATCCATATGGCTCCGACAAGCCCTAATGTCATCCATATCATATCACTCATTATAGAACATACCTTGGCCAAGTTGCCCCTCCATGCTTTCGGTTTTGCCCTTTGTGTGTTGTTGGCCTTAATAAGGCCGATCTTCACCATCATCCATATCATCATCCCCATTGGCCACTTGATTGGCCATTTCGGTGCCAGTGTAAATCGGCCCGGTAGTGAGTGAATAGTGCTACGGATGGCTTGCGGCTTCCTCGCTTCCTCCGCCCAGTGAAACTGCCGGGATGGCATCACGCTTGTCCTGGCACTCTCGCACCAGCGAGTGTGCTGCGCTCACGCTTGCGCTACCGCGTGGCCTTCACGCTCATGCGCGCCGCACGTCTCATAATCGGCGTGCCGCCGCGCAATCTCGCCACGAGCTCACCGTCGGTGTGCAATTTGCGCGCCTTCCTGAAATGCCCCACTCCATAATCGGTGCAGCACCCGTGATTGGCAGGGCCATTGCCGCTCGCTCCCCGACCTCGTAGCTGCACGGGACATCCGCCCGCTTGTCCTGCCTCCCTCACCAAACCACCCATGGCAGCAGTCTGATTGCAGTGAGTGAATGTGCAGAGCTTGGATTTTTCAAAATCTCTTCCTCAGCCAAACCACCACCACTTGCCATCCCTAGCACCTCCTCTTGCCGGAGAAGCCTTGCATGGTCCTTGGAGAGGTCGCTACCTTCTCCATGCATTTCCATGTCAAAATCATCACCAACCCGACCATTCCTTGCACCAAAACCCTTGTCCATCCCTAGCACCTCCTTGCCATGGCCCCTCTCCTTCTTGCCACCTTCTCGGCCTTCCCTCCTAGCAGCCTTGTCCCTTGTAGGAGGAGGTGACCGTCGGCCACCCCCCACCATGGAGAGAAGAGAGTATTGGAAAGCTGCCTCAAGAGAGAGAAAAAAATCATGGAAATGAGAAGCCCCTCAAAGTTTTTGGGTTCCGGGCCAAAGTTTTTGGGTTCCTCAAAGTTTTGGGTTAAATTTTGGGTTCCTTGAAAGATGCAAAAAATAACAAAGTACAAAATACAGTGCTTGATCTGAGCATACTAAGAAGAAACAAAGACACTCTATCCTCCTCTAATGGAATGAAAAGATGGAGGAATAGTAATACAAGAAGGACTAGGCCATGAAACTAGAAGTAGCGACAAAGCAGCACAAGTCGCGACTCTATTGCGATCCCTCTTCACATGTGTAAAAGCACGATGGAAGTTTGTGAGGAAGGATAGATCACGGGGTTGAAGTGTGCAGTCTTCCATGCATTACGTGCAAAGCGTTCTTTGGAGGAAGTCAACACGAGGCATTGTCTCCTTCCAATATGAGACCTCATATTCAAACATCCATGCTTCAATGCAGCTTTCGAAATGTATGCATAGCACTGCGCTCAAGCGTATATCCCAATGATGGAGGTTTACCCCAAGAGCTTTGATGAGAGCGCCACTATCATCACGTGGGACAATACGCCGCATCACCGGAGGGGAGAGAGCACCATCTATGTTGGCCTTGAGCCATCCGAGGAGGGGAGTCCAAAAGGGTTGAGAAGGCGTGGTATGGTGGATATCCCATTGCTCCTGTGATGAGAATGAACAAGGTTTGGTAAAGGTACTCATGATGTATGCAGCCAAGATCCTGGGAGTAGCATAAGTGCGGCCATGTGTCTTGGCGTTACGAGCCCGCCACACCTGGTAGATAGCATAGCAGAAGGTACATTAGGTAGGTGTCTGGTAAAGTAGATAACATCTCAAAGGTGCAATGTGGGCATAGAGATACCCCAATTGGTGAGTTCACACAAAAAAAAAAGTAAGTGAGCGGTGAAAAGGATGTGGTCAATGTCCTCCATGGCATCATCCCCATGGACAACTCGGTCATCGGCCAGACTCAGAAGATAGCCAACATCACGGTTGGTAATGCACCACTAAGTCTCCACCAAAATAGTTTCTCCCATGGGTGAAGCTTGAGTTTTGTAGCCATGGATGTATGCGGGTGTCGGGAAAACCGACCATATATGCTAATGAAGTGATAGTCTTAGATTGGTAAGTAAATGTAGTGAGGTTTGTCGATTGCCGTCATGATATCTTGGAATGGAAATCTACAAATCGGGGCCAAAGGTGGTGGAGTTTAGAAAAGATCCCATCTCGATCATCGGTAGAAAGTCGATACATAGGTATGTTGAGAGCTATGACATCCAAAAGTTGGGGTTGGGACAATGGTAGTGAGTGGCAATGTAATATGAGAGAA
Organism: Cymbidium sinense; assembly: GCA_021442155.1. Lineage (NCBI taxonomy): Eukaryota > Viridiplantae > Streptophyta > Magnoliopsida > Asparagales > Orchidaceae > Cymbidium > Cymbidium sinense. The sequence goes on from CM038215.1 coordinate 16,775,609, forward strand.
TCTCAATACTGCCATCGACAACATCCCAGTGTAGGAGGGGTTTTAGGCTAGCTCCATCCTAATGTATCTTCCAAGATCTGGAATCAGTCCGGGATGATGCTCTATGCCATAGGTCTGCTCCATAACATTCCCGAAGGCATTGATGCAGGAGGGTTGTAGGTTGTGAGATGAAATCCCAAGCTAGACGTGCACGGAGCGGGCCTTGCCAGAGTGGTGCAGAATGGAACCCCAATCCACCAAGTTGTTGAGGCTTGCAGAGTTCCTTCCAAGATACATAGTGGATGCCCCGAGAATGGGAGTCATGGTGCCATAGAAAATCCCTGCAAAGTCGCTCAATTTCCTATAGCACATTCTTGGGAACCAGTGTATGGGTAATCGTAAGCGAGCTAGCGAGTGAGGTTTGTAGGTATGTGACCGACTAATGAGAGATGGCTACCCCATGAACCAAGTCTCTCCCAAACTCTCTGCAAAAGACTCAAGAAATCTGATTTAATGAGTCGCCTCATAGCTAGTTTAATGCCAAGATAGTCCATTTCCTCCACTCTGCGGAAGCTGAGCAATGTAGCAATCTGATTGGTTCTCCATCTTTTAGCAGCTTTGCTAAACATAACAACTGATTTGAGGTGGTTGATGCGTTGGCCTGTCCAGGAGCAATAGTCTCGAAGGATGGTCAATATTTGTCTAGCATGTGCAAGAGTTGCCTGGGAAGTTATGAGGATGTCATCAGCATATAGTAAGTGAGAGACACAGGTACCTGACCGAGATATGGACATCCCCAAATGTGGCCCCCTTGTTTGAAAGCTAATGTAAGTAATTGAGAAAAGGAGAAAGAGGTATGGCGGTGACCCTGTCTAAATCCACAGCATGAATCATGGAACCACTTTTCCGTTCAGTGATAATGTAAATTTTGGAAATGTGATGCATTGCGTTGGAGAAGAGGAAGGAACCCCATCAATGTAAGCACATTGGAGAGAGTCACGTGCATTTTTCTCATGCTTGCTCTATGTCAACCTTTAGTGCCATAAACCCCACCTTTGAGGTGGAGTCTGAAATTTGTTCACAATTTTCTGTGCAAACGGTGTGAGATGGCCTTTTACAGTACAAATGTTCCCTGCTCGGTTGAGATGAGTGTTGGGAGGAGATGTTTAAGGTGATTGACCGATTTTGGCAATGATCTTGTATATGGTGGAGCATAAGCTAATGGTGAAATTTGGATGGTGTGGTAGCTCCCAACCTTGGGGATCGACAACAAGTGTCTTTCCGGGCATCATCCATGTGGGAGGTAGCAAAAATTCCATTCACGTCACATCTTCTTTCACACAATGCCAAAATTTTTTGTAAAGGAAGGCGTAATTCATTCACGGGGCTCTGTTTGGGCTCATTGATCGAGGGCCTCCCAAATTTGAGCTTGGTGCATCCAACAAGGGAATGAGATCGTGGAACTGATTAGCTAGGTATAGTTGGGCCACTCATCTAGGAAATGCCTCCGCCTCCCATTTTGTTGAAAAAGGAGGTAAAGATGGTAGAGATATCAGCGGTGTCATGGACAAGGTACCATTGTCCAATTGAATTTGAAATTCTTACTATGGCGGGATGATGCTACTGGTGAAAGAAATGTGTATTTTGATCTCTCTCCTACAGCCATCAGACTTTTGCCCTTTGTTGCCACCATGTAATCACGGGACAACGGTGGTTGTAAGACTTTCGGTAAGAATAGGTACGTTGGTTGGAGACCTTGTGGAGAACAGTTGGTTGTAGCTCCATCACCTCCTTTGTGAGTGAATCATGTTCTTCATGGAGGTGCTTAAGTGTCTGTTTGCTCAGTAGTAAGGGCTTTGATAGTTCTACTACTTTTTCATTGAATAGGCTTTAGTCCCAAAGTCATTTTTCTTCCGTATGCCACACCGTTTCCAAGCGGTGGATATGAGAGCCATGTGTCTTCAAATCGATCCATCTGCGTGGTGGATCATCCTTCTCTCAAGATATGGAGTAGAAGTGGCGTGATCGAGGCAAGTCGGGTAAATCTGCACCTTATTGTCTCGGGCTTTGGAAGCCAAAGAGTTCACCATCACCAGCCGGGAGATTTTACTACCCATCTTTGTTGTTAGTCGTAAATCAGGGTCCAAGGAATCAAGTTCTATAGTGAGGTTGAGATAAACAATCTTCCATTTCCTTGGCGGACGGGAGTAGGAGAAAGGCCTCCTCCCTTCTTATCCACACAGTGATGCAATTGAAATCCCCTCCCACAATAGTCGGAATAGAGTGATCAACAAGTGCAAGGAGAGACTGCCATAATAGCCTTCTACAATGGTAGTCTTTGTTTGCATAAATCCAGCCAAGCATCCACTATTTCTGATCAGGTAAGGTGGCTTTTCCAAAAATGACCTGGTCCTGTAAAAGAAGAGGAGAAAAGCTCACAATGTCGAGGCGGAGAAGGATGATACCACGAGTTTCTTGAGAGGGATGACAAAAGCTCCAATGTTTGCCAATAAGCTTATCCACCTCCTTTCTTGATATGTGTTCAATTCTTGTCTCCAGTAATCCAACAAAGCATATATCATGACCACCTATCAACTGACGTAGGTAGTTTCCCGTAGTGGTCTTGCGGGCACCCCTACAGTTCCAGAAAAGTATGGAGGACATCATGGAACCATAGGGGATGCATCCCCGCCGTCTGATGTGTCCACCTGCACCTTCTTCCTCTTCTTTGAAAGACCCACAGTGTAGTCTTCAGAATGATCTGAAACAGAATCAGAGGATACCAAGCCTTTTTGGCTTCTAGACTTTCCTTTACTAGATTTACCCTTGGTAGTAGAGGAGGTTTGAGGGAGGATGAGGTGGTTTGGAAAATGGGGGGGGGGGGTGTTGTGTCAACTCGGTAAAGTACGGTAAAGGTAGGTTGGTGGAATGTGGTTGGGTGGGGGGTTGGTCGGCTTTGTGGTGTGGAGGTGGTTTAGGGTTAGGATGCCCTTTTATGATGAGATGGATAGCATTTGTTTTGGATTCTTCTTAGTCACAAGGACCCAAGGACCATACTCATCCTTGGAGTGAGTGTTCTTGAAGGAGGCATAGAGGATGAATGGTGGACTTCTCAGTGGTGTGGCATCATCTCCCTGTTTGTATGAGCACAACGGTAATGGATTTAGTCATAAGTGGTAGGTGCAATAGTGTTACCTTGAGGTCCGGGGGAAGAAGCTTCCATTAAGGTATGGTTGGGGGTACCACTGCGGGAGTAGGAGCGGAGTTGGTTTTCAGGCGTTATCCACTTTGTGGCCAACTTTGCCACAAGAAAAACAGTGAGAAATTCCCTCATATTCCAGTTGGAAGAAGCCATATTTTCCTTGTAGCCAAATTCGGTGGCAATTTTTGAGAGAGATCCACCTTGATGCATACTCTAGCATAGAGACTTTGCCCCCAGTTATCTGTTTGATGGTTAACCCAAAGAGGAGAGCCAATGTAGGATGCAATGCGGGCAATGTTGGTGTTGTCCCAGTACAGGAGTGGCAAATTTGGGAGCCGGACCCAAAGTGGTGAGGACAATCCATGAAACGATGTTGGGTTGAAAGAGGGTGACCATTTGTCAATCACATTTCTGCAACAAACCAAGGTCCACCCATGAGGCGCATCTCTTGCTTCCACTGTCTTAAAGACATACAAAGCAGTCAATGGCCACCGTAATCAGGGTAAATTTGCCTCATTGCCTCCATTTCCGTTGGAGATCATTATTTAGATAGAAGAAAGGTGGTCTCTTTCCAATAACCTTGCCAACCAAAGCTCTTTCAGTTTGAGTTGTTAATGCACGTGGCCTCATCATCCAAGAGAATAGTGGTGCCATCTCCCATTAGAGCTTGATTTATCCACATGTTGAAGTCGAACATGTTCCTTCCTCTTCCATGGGTTGGCTTGTCGGTTTGCTTACTTTGTGTTGGCCAAGCTTGGTTAACATGGTTTGGTGGTGGAGGAGCAATGTTCCTTGGTAGCATGGTCATGGGCCTTTATCCTTGAGTGGACTACTTGTTGGAGGAAGAACGCCCCAAAAAAATGGGTTTGACTTGTGGAGCATAGTCCCTAATTGGTGGAATGCTCGGGTGAGGAGAAAGTCCATGTGTGGTGAAACTAACCTCATAGCGAGGAACAATGATCTTGATTTCACTTGCTCCCATGTCCATGTCTTCCATTGGAAGTTCACCCGAGGAGAGCACATGGAACTGCCCATGCTTGCCATGTGCTGCCGCAGCAGCACATGCGCCCTGTCCGGACAGGTTGGCAAGCGCCTGGTCGGTCATGGGGACTTGTCCGCATGGACCAGCAGCGCTGGCAAGGGACAAGCGCTGGCCAGCCCGTCCGCCTTCCAAGTTGCCGGTTTGGCTACCCTGCGCATGCCTGTTGGCCTCCCGCGCATTCGCTAGCGCGGCTACCCGCGCGCCTGTTGGCCTCCCGGTCACGCCCGCTGCCTTGGCTTCTGCCTGTCTGCATTCCGCCCGCTGGGCTTCCGCTGTCGCTAGGCGCGCGGCGCTGTGCCAGCGCCCCTGTCGCCTCCGCCTCTGCATTGCCGCCATGGCGTAGAGCCAGACTGACTTCGCCTCCCCGCTGGCGCCATGAGCGCAGAGGCGTGCCATTGCTTGCCGTGGCTTCCGGCTGGCAAATGCCGCTCACCAGCAGCCGCCTTGCCCGCATCAGCCGCCCCATCCATGCAGTGATCACCTTGGTCACGGCTCCCCATTTCCTGGCCGACGTCCATCTTGGACGGTGTCTCCTCACCAGAGGCCTTCCATCCTTATGCCGGCCGGCCAAGGTAGGCCGAGCATCGATGCAAGCCTGGCCGTCTTCCTCCATGAAATCCGTGGGTGAGCCGGCCGCCGCCAACCCAAGAGCCACCTTGTGGCTTCGATCCCGATCCATTCCACCTTGAGAAGAACCATCTTGCTTGGTGGTGACTAGAGTTTGGTACTCTCGACCCCCCTTCCCGTCGACTTGTCACGGGAGGAGGTGACCACCTCCTGCCATGGAAAGAGAAACACAAGGAAAACTGAGCACCTAGAGAGAGAAAGTGAGAGTGAAAAATGAGAGCTCCCCCCAAAGTTTTTGGGTTCCTTGAAAGTTGCATGTTGTATTTAGAAATAAAAGAGTGTTACAAAACAAGAGCACAAAAGTGCAAAGCTAAGAAAGAAAAACAAGACTAGGCCGTAGCGACATGCTCACGGTCCTGCTCTAAAATACTAGAAAATGCAGTAGGAAAGGTACAAGCATCAACAGGATGCCACACAAAATCAGACTCAGTAGCGAGCCGTGCACAGTAATCCGCCAGTCTGTTCCGGTCCCTGCAGATGTGGGAGAAGATCACCTGGTGGAACTCTGAAAGAAAGCCAATATCCGGTGCCTGTGCTGGGAGAGAGTCCATAAGTCTGAGTCTGCGGAGATAAGTGACCACCGTGGTTGTGCCTTCAAGATCACCCCTTGAACTCATACATCCAAGGCTCCGGGGATGTCTAGTGCAAGAATAGCACTCCACATTATGTCAGTCTTTGAAGATGAATACCAGCCATGAGGTTGCGGTATCATCTCGATCACAATGCGATACACGCCAAGCGAGTGAAGAGGGAACCATCAACATTGGCCTTAAGCCATTCCGGGAGGGGAGTCCAAAAGTGTGAGGAATCGGCCTGAGGTGGAGCTCCATTGCTCTCAAAATGGAAAGCGGAGGTGTTGGTGAATGCCTCCAAGATGTTGGCGACAAGCACCTTGGGGTTCCATGAGGCGACCATGTGTCTTGGCATTCTAGTCTACCACTGGTAGATGACATAGCGATATGCCTTTCCCAAGCTAGATGCCTTGGGGATCTCAATGCACGAAAGAGATCCACGAGAGCAAGTAAAAGAAGGCATGACAAAACCCCAAGTAGTAAGAACCTGTAAGATGGCCATTGTGAGTGAACATCGGATCAGAACATGCTCCAAGTCCTCCTCCTCGGTGCAGCCCCAAGGGCATTAGACATCATCATTGCCCCTGATGAAGTGAAAGTTGGCGGTGCCTTCGGACACGCCACCAAAAGAACTTCTCTCGAGGATGCAGCTTGAACCTCTGGAGCCACTGGCTGACAGGTTCAGTGGGCGGGAAGAGAGCCTCATAAGCAAGTGCAGTAAGTGACTTGCTTAGAGGGAGGTGTACCAGCTCTGGCTCATCAGTACCTAAATCAGCATGTATCTCCACACCTGTGATTTGGTCCACCAGATCCTGCCCGAAGTGGAGCAGCAATCTTTCAGTATCCCAAGATTGGTCTGGCTGGATAAAAGAGCACACCCAGAGACCTTCCAAAGTAGCAGCATCAATGAAGGTGGGCCTTCTGGAAAGTGGGATGTCAGTCAGCCAAATCTGAGAAAGGACATGTACCTTGTTCCCGTCGGCCAGCTTCCAGTGAATCAAAGGTTTGAGGCTCTGAGCCCCACTAAGAATGATAGCCCATGACTTGGAGTCACCTCTCCTCAGGGAGTAATCCCAGATATCATCCCCATAGTGCTTCGAAGATAGCGGTGTAGGAGAATTCGCTTAAGAGAAATCCCGCAAGGCGTGCCACGAGGGCTCAGTGGTGGCGGTGAAACCCAAGACCCACCAAGCTTCCTGAGTACATCAAGGCCCACTTCACATAATGGATGCTCTTGGGAAGAGCTCTTGTCCCACAAGAAAGATCACATCTTCTCAATCTCGTGACACATTCATAGGCGGCATAGTATGTGTCACGGTAGAGAGGCGGCAAGGCTATGGAAATGAGTGTGGCACGACCCAGGAAAGGTGCCTGCCCAAGTAGAAATCTTCTCCCTAGCCCTCTCGGAAGTGATCCATGAACAACCTTCAGCATAGCTTGATTCCCAAGTAGTCCATCTCCTGGACCCTCCTGAACCCAACAAGTCTAGCAATGCGGTTGGTCCTCCATCTTTTAGTAGCCTTGCTGAACAAGATGGCAGTCTTGGCACTATTGATACGCTACCCTGTCCAAACATAGTAGTCATCAAGGATAGCCTTGATTTGTATACCATATGGCACCAAAGCCTGAGAGGTAATCAAAATGTCATCAACATAATGTAAGTTGGAGATACGAGTACCTCCAGGAGTCACTGTCATGCCTAAGTTGGCTCCCCATTGCTTAATGGCCTATGTAAGCAGCTCTGAACATAGAATAAAGAGGTAGGGCGAGAGAGGACACCCTTGCCGAAAGCCACCGTGACCCACTGGTCTTCCATTCAAAGAATGGAGTACCTAGGATGGGTGACACCTTGTATGACCCATTTGCTGAACAGGCGGAAATCCTAGAATAAGAGCATATGCTCAAGGTTTTCCACTCATCTGTCATAGGCAGCTCCATATCTACCTTGATTGCCATGAACCCAAGGTAAAATGTTGAAATTTATTGAAGATTTCTTGGGAAGGAGGCATGGTGAGAGATGTTCTGGGGGACAAAGGCTCCTACTCCAGAAATGAGGGTTGGTAGGAGGTGCTTCAATGTTGACCAAGATCTTGGCAATCGACTTATAGATGGTCGACATAAGGCGATTGGTGGTGTGGAGGACAAGCGCTCCAACCTTGGGGATCAGGACAATGAGGGTATCCTTCCATGAGTCATCCATGTGGGAGGTACTAAAGAACTCCTGGATGGCTGCCAAAACATCGGGCTTCACACATCTCCAAAACTGCTTGTAAAAGGAAGCAGTAATCCCATCGAGACCTGGGGCCCGATTAGGCCCCAAAGAGCTAAGGGCGCAAACTTCATCTTGAATCGAGGCATCAAGAGAGGGGAAAAATATGAGAAGGTACCTGCTGCTCAAGTGGCAGGGAAGGCCAATTCTCCAGGGAGACCGCCCCCTCAATCCATTTATTCTGGAAGTAAGAGGTAAAGATCTCAACTATAGCCTCTTGGCTATCCACTTGTCTCCCATCATCAGTCATAACACAGCTAATCCTGTTGGTGCGATGTCTAGAGGAGGAAACAGTGTGGAAGAAATGAGTGTTACCATCCCCCTGCTATAGCCATCTAGTCTTTGCCCTCTGCTTCCACCAAGTACTAGCCAAGCAAAGTAGAGTTGGATCAATAACCTTGGGAAGCTCACCCTCTGAAGTGAGTGACTGAGATCAAAACTCGATGGTCTAGAGGGTTGCAATGTCCCTCTCCAGCTCCACCTTGAGCAAATGGAGGTTCTTTAGCATGCTTCTACTCCAATAGTAAAGGCAGAAGGTTCTGCTCTTCGAGCACATCGCCAGTACCATAGTCCCTTGTTCCACGCCGCCATACTAGCCTCCACACTACCAGATAGGACAGCCAAGTGTCCTCAAAATGGAGCCATCTGGGTGGAATATATGGGGTAGAAGAAATTGAAAGAAGCAAAGTGATGAAAAGCGTCAGGTAAATGATGAACCTTAGTGTCTCCAAGTGTGTTAGAAGCCCGAATTGACCAGACGATTATACCTAGATTTTTCTTCTCCCATCTTTGTTATTGGTCCGGTATACTAGGCCCTGAAGTCAAGATCATGTAAGTCGGTGGTCAAACAAGCTTCCATCTCACGAATAGCACGGGAATAGGTGAATCTCTTCCCCTTCTTATCCGAGATAAGATGCGGTTGAAGTCACCTCCAATGATAGTAGGTACCTGCTGATCAACATTATCACTAATGTCTTGCCAGAGCACTCTCCTGCTGTGATAGGCCTTGTTGGCATACACCCAACCAAGCATCCACTGAGAGTTATCAACCATGCTAACCTTCCCCAGCACTAGCTGATCAGAGAGGATAAGGGGATGAAAATCAACCGAGTCACACCATAAGATAATCATACCTCCACGAATTTCCCGAGGGGTGACAGGAAATTGCCGGCTAGCTTATCCACCTCCCTCCTAGTAAGCTACTCAATCCTGGTCTCAACCAAGCCGATGATACATAGGTCATGGCCACCAATGAGGTGGCATAGGTAGTTGCCCGTGGTCTTCTTTCGGGCACCCCTACAGTTCCAGAATAAGATGGAAGACATCAGTCCACCATAGGGGATCCGTCCCACCATCTGGTGGTGTGAGTGGAGCCTTCTTCCTTTTTTTAGGAAGAGTTTCACCTATCCCCAAGTTTTGAAGCTCCCTCTGGAAGTGGGCCTTAGAGACCCTTGGTTTATGAGCGTGGTCTTCTCCCTTATCAGAGAGGTTTAGCAATTTTTCCAAGATTTGTAGGGGCTTGAAAGACAGGAGGTTTTGAGATGTCAATACCCGGGAGGAGATCCTGAGGAGGAGTGAGCTATAATGGAGGCACCTTTCGCTTGTCGGTTTGTGGCGGATTGACCACCTCCTTTGGTCTTGAGCGGCAGGTAGGCCTTGTCTTCTTCTTATTGGTAACAAGCACCCATGGCCCATACTGGGCTCGAACGGAAGGCATGGTAGAAGCCTGGGCAGGGTCGGTGAGTATCGGGGCATTTGCCCTTATCCATACTAGATCGATTGATATGGGTAGAGCACTTTCACCTTTCTCAAATACAGAAGATTGAGATTTATCCTACACAGGGAAGTTGGTATTAGCTTGCCTAGGAGGGGGGGGGGTTTAGATTTACCTGGGCAGTGCGGTGGAGGTTGACATGGAAGGACAAGAATGCCTTATAAACCTTGCGCAGTAAAGCATAGGTGGGAAATCCTCATACTGGTGGTGGAAGAACCTTCCTTTTCTTCCATGGATCCAAACTCCTATGGGAAGCTTACTAGATAGGTCAATTCTGATGCAGACTCTAGCATATAAACTTTGCCCCCAGCAATTGGTGGGATGATCCACCCATAATGGCTCTCCAAAGAATGAAGCAACCCTAGCAATGTTGACATTGTCCCAATACAAAAGGGGGAGATTCGAGAATCTGACCCAAATAGGAGAAGACAACCCATGAAGAGACTTAGGGTTGAAGTTTGGGGTCCACTTGTCCAAGCCAATGACATTTCCCACCACAAACCAAGGTCCATTCATAAGGACAGCATCCCTAGCTTCAATTGTGTCAAAGAGGCACACAAAACAATCAGGAGAGACCATTACCAGCTTGAAGGCTCCCCACTGCCCCCATTTCCTCTGTAAGTCACCATTCAAGAAATAGTAAGAAGGTCTTCTCCCAAGTATCCTGCCTACAAGGGCTTTATCCATCTTCTGTTGGTTATCATCAATAGCATCATCATCTAGTCTAATAGTAGAACCATCCTCCATAAGAGCTGAAGATTTATCCATAGGACCAAGCTTCACAAATTCTTTCCACTTCCATGGATTAGCAGGAATAGAGCTCCCTTGTTTTGAGTTGGCCGAGAATGAGTTTGGCCTTGCACACCCCCCTAGGTGGGCTATGATGCTTAAAGAGAGGGTTAGTAGTTGTGGATCCACCTCCCTTAGCTGGAACATGAGAAACACCCCAAAAAAAATTAGTTTGGGATTGCTTGGGCATTTTCACAAGCACCTTGTGTGCACTGTGCTGTAGCATTTTGATCAGCCATGTGGAGGTCATTTGCAGTGGCCCCATTGCAGCATGGGTGTCCGGCAATGTCCGTCCCTGGATAAGTATCCATGCGGTCAAAAGCGACACCACATTGGCACAACCGGCCATGGAAGCAAAATTACCTTGCTTGACCACCGCTTGTCGATTTGGCAAACCAGCTGTCCACGCACTTGCGGCGTCGCGAAGCCTCTGCTGCGCTATTGCCGGCGCTTTGCTGGTGTAACTTGCTACCAGACCTGGCGCCAAATGGCCCGTCCGCACAAATGGCGTGACTGCGCGATCTCATCTTTTGCATGCCCTCGCGCTTCTCCGCACCAGGGCGGTGACGGCAGACCCTGATTGATCCACACCCGGTGATCGCCCATAGACTCTCTGATAATTCTGCTGCGAGTCTCGAACGCAGACCGATCAACGCGCCGCGCGATCTGATGGCGAGTTCTTGAAATGATCAAGAACCCGTGCCATCGGGCATCCTGCCAGGGCCAAGCGCCTTCCTCTCGTCCCTACAGAGTGAACAGTGATCTCAGACTTGCCATGGAGAGATCTGTTCATTTCTGCGCCACCACCATCTAGCTGATTCCTTGCCGGCCCATCAGAGTCTCATAATTTTAGGGCGTGAGTGAGCGATGCTTGCAAGCTTGCTATCCTTTCTTGATCCCTTGTCCCGGTGAGGAGGAGACTAGCGGATGCCCCCCACCATAGACAGAGAAGGTCTGGTTTCCACGCCTTAGAGAGAGAGAGAGGGGAGTCCAAAGTTTTTGGGTTCCGCCAAAGTTTTTGGGTTCCGGGCAAAGTTTTTGGGTTCCCAAAGTTTTTGGGTTCCTTGAAAGGTGCATATTGCATTTAATAACAAAAATAGCGTTACAAAACAAGAGCACAAAAGTGCAAAGCTAAAAAAGAAACACTAGACTAGGCCGTGGCGACATGCTCACGGTCCTGTTCTAAAATACTAGAAAATGCAGTTGGAAAGGTACAAGCATCAACAGGGATGCCATACAAAATCGGACTAAGTAGCGTCCGCAGTAATCCACTAGTCTTTAGGTCCTGCGGATGTGGGAGAAGATCACACGGTGGAACTTCGAAGGAAGCCAATATTGTGTCTTTGGGAGAGAGGTCCGATAAGTCTGCTGCAGGTCTGGAGATAAGTGACCACCCGTGGTTGTAGCCTTCCAAGATCGCCCTTGTACTCATACATCCATGGCTCTAGGATGTGTAAGTGCATAGCACCTGACTCCACACTGTGTTGTCCAGTCTTGAAGATGAATACGGCGACCTTGATGAGTTGCGTATCTCTCGATGCGACTCGATGCTGCCAAGCGGAGGAAAAGAGCACCATCAACATTATCCTTGAACCATCCAGGGAGGGAGTCCAAGAAGTGTGAGGAATCGACCCACTGGAGCTCCCATTGCTCTCGAAATGGAAAGGCGGGGGTGTTGGTGAATGCTTCCAAGATGCTAGCAGCAAGCACCTTGGGGGTTCCATGAGGGCGGTCGTGAGTCTTGGCATTCCTAGTCCACCAGACCTGGTAGATGACATAGCAATATGCCTTTCCCAAGCTAGATTAGTCTTGGGGATCTTTGTCAAAACGAAAGAGATCTTGAGAGCAAGTAAAAGAGGGCATGACAAAACCCTAAGTAGAAAGAACCTGGAAGAAAGTCATCGTGAGAGAACACTGGATCAGAATATGCTCCAAGTCCTCCTCCTCAGTGCAGCCCCAAGGGCATAGGATTTCGGCCCCTCGGAAGCCAGTGAAAGTTGGCAATGCCCCTTCGGACCACCAAAAGAGCTTCTCAGGTGGATGCTGGAATCTAGCCATGAGCGTGAGTATCTCGGTGGGAAGAGAGCCTCATAAGCAAGTGCTGTGAGGGACTTGCTTAGAGGGATATGTATAAGCTCACGGCTCCTTCACAGCTCACCACCCTCTTGATTTGGTCCAGGTCAAAATAAAACTCGAGGTGTCCCAAGTATGATCCGGTGAAGGCGGGCAGTAGGTCTTCAAGGGGGCGTGTCGACAAAGGTAGGTCTCAGAAGAGGAACTTGACCAAATCGAGAGGACATGTACCTTATTCCGTCGAGTTTCCACCGGATGAGAGGTAGAAGGCTCGAGCTCCAGGGATGACGCCCAAGACTTGGAGTCCCAGCCTCATAGAACTGCTCGGATATCATCCCCATAATGCTCCGGCAGCGGTGTAGGAGAGTCTCGCAAGAAGTCCCAAGCTAATCGAGCAGTAAGGCCCCATCCACAAAGCGTGAATGGAACCCAAGTCCACCAAGTCTCCTGGGTGTACAGATGGTGTCCCACTTCACATAATGGATGCTCCGCTGAGTAGGGCTCTTGTCCCAAAGGAAGGATCTGCACATCTTCTCAATCTCCTGTAACACATTCATAGGTAAGGTAGTATGTGTCACCTGATAGATGGATCTGGGAAGCAAGGCTGAAGAAATGAGGGTAGCACGTCCATCCTATGAGAGGTGCCTCGAGCCCCAAGCACTGATCTTCTCCCTAGCCCTCTGAATCAACTGGGAATGATCCTTCATGCGACCTCGCGTAGCCGACTTGAGTCCCAAATAGTCCATCTCCTGGACTCTCCTGAACCCAATGGATCGAGCGATGCGGTTAGTCCTCCATCTTTTAGCTGCTTTGCTAAAGAGGATGGAGGTCTTCGCACAGTTGATGCGCTGCCCCATCCAAGCACAGTAATCATCAAGGATGCCCTTGATTTGCTTGCCATGAGCCACCAAAGCCTGGGAGATGATCAGAATGTCATCTGCATAAAGAAGATTGGAAATACAAGTACCTCCAGTTGCCACAGACATGCCAAGGTTGGCTCCCCTTTGTCTGAATGCCAAAGATAGGAGCTCAAAGCAGGGTAAGGAGAGAGAGGCAGCCCAGGAAAGCCACACTAAGCACTGATCCACTCAGTCCTTCGACCATTCAGTAAGATGGAATACCTGGGGTAAGTGACACACTGAAGTATCCAACTGCTGAACTTGGCCGGGAAGCCCATAAGAGACTACATCTGCTCTAGAGTTTTCCAACTCATCCTATCGTAAGCCTGCTCCATGTCCACCTTGATGGCCATAAAGCCAACCTGAGAGGTGGAGTGCTGAAATTTGTTGAAGATCTCCTTTGCTAGAAGGCAGTGATGAGATATTCTCATGGGACAAAAGCTCCTGCTCTTGAGATGAGGATCGAGGAGATGCTTGTGGTTCACTAGTATCTTTCATACTTATAAATGGTCTGACATAAGCTGATTGGTCGATACTTGGAAGGGGAATCTGCTCCAGCAACCTTGGGAATCAGAACAATGAGGGTTTCCTTCCACGAATCGTCCATGTGGGAGGAACTAAAGAACTCCTGGACAGCAACGATGACGTCGATCTTCACACAAGTCCAAAAATGTCTATAAAAAGATGAAGTAATCTCTCTGGGGGGCCCATGGAATACGACCTCCCAAATCTCTTGTCGGCTGGAGCATCAAGAGGGAGAAGCATGAGTGGTAGCTCAAAGGTAAGGAAGGCCGGTGTCAAGGGAGAGCCCCTGACCATTTGAAAGAAAGTGGTAAAGGCTACAGAGATGTCCTCCGGGCTGTCCAGTAGTCTACCATCATCCGCCGTGACACCACTAACCCTGTTAGTGCGATGTCGGGAGGAAGCAACGGTGTGGAAGAAGTGAGTGTTCCCATCACCCTGCTGTAGCCATCTAGTTTTTGCCCTCTGTTTCCACCAAGTGTTGAGCCTGGCTAAAGTGGAGTTAAGCTCAATCTTAGAACGAGCTCACCATCTGTCTTTGAAGTAAGGCCTTCATCAGTACACTCTACAACCTGAAGAGTGGCAATGTCCTTCTCCAGCTTCTCCTTGAGCAAGTGGAGGTTCTTCAACATACTTCTACTCCAATAGAAGAGTGCCACGAGAGTCGTGCTCTTCCTCCTGCAGCGACTTTGGTACCAAAGTCCTCCTTGGTCCACTTTTCCACACAATCCAAGCCATGGGTAGCCAAGTATCCTCAAAACCGGTGGTGGTGAATAAAAGAGAGGATCTTGAGTAGGAGTGGGCAATGATCGGATCAAGGTAAGTGAAGTACCTTGGTGTCTCCAATGATGTTGGAAGCCACAGAGTTGACCAGAACGATCAAGTCGAACCCAGATCTTGCTCCTCCCCTCCTTGTTGTTGGTCCATGTAAACCTTGGGCCAGTGAATTCTAACTCATGCAAATCAGCACTCCTTATGTAGTCTTCCATCTCCTGAACAGCCCGAGAGTAGGTAAATCTCTTACCCCCCTTCTTGTCCTCTTGAGTCAGAATGCAGTTGAAGTCACCTCTAATGATGGTTGGAACCTGCAGTTCCACATTGTCCACGATGTTACGCCAAAGCATCCTCCCATAGTGGTAAGCTTTGTTGGCATACACCAACCCGTGTCCAGGGTGCTCATTATCTTGCCAATCTCGATCGAGTAGAATAGGGAGGAAACTCACAGGTCCTGCCATAAAATAATCATACCTCGAGTTCCCCAGAAGGATTCTGAAATGCCGGTTGCTCGGCTAGCTTGTCCACTTCCCTTTGAAGTGCTCAATCTGGTCTCAACCAGCCAATGATGCATGTCATGGCCACCATGGTGGCGTGGGTAGTTGCAGTGGTCTTCAGGGCACCCCTACAGTTCCAGAAGAGGATGGAAGACATCAATCCACCATAGGGGACCCGTCCCCGCCATCTGGTGGTGTGAGTGGAACCTTCTTCCATATCTGTGAGGGAGCCTCAACCTTCCCCATGTCATGGACCTCCTTCTCAAGGAGGGTTTTAAATGCCACCTGTGTATTACTGCCACTCTTGTTGGCCTGCATCTTGGCCAGGATCCTAGGCTGATGTGTAAGAGTCTGATCAAAAGGTGGAAGAGTGGACTTAGGCCCTGGTTTGTGAGCCCCCTTCCCACCATCCTTGCCCTTCAAAGAAGGCTGAGGGGGCTTGGTCTTCTTCTTCCTGGTGACCAAGACCCAGGGGCCATAATCATCAGGAGCAGAGGTGACTGGGGAAGCAACCTGGTGTGTCAAGTCATGAGTAGTGATCCCTAAAGAGGTGGTACTCTGAGGAGGGTCACTCCCTCCTGCTTCAGCAACTGGAGCCTTATTCTTGTCCTTGGGGGGATCCTTGGAAGGATGCTTGTAACTAGCCTGCAAAGGAGGAGGAGGCTGTGGTCTTACTGGAAGAGGGGCTGAAGTAGTGTTAGGAACACTAGGACAGGAGTCAATCTTGTGGCCCACCTTGCCACAAGCAAAGCACAAGTGAGTGATGCCTTCATATTCCACTGGCTGAAAGAACCTGCCCTGTCTCCCATTGATCCAGACTCCAGTAGGGAGTTTGTTGGAAAGATCCAACCTGATGCAAACTCTTGCATATAGGCTCTGTCCCCAGCTGTTGGTTGGATGATCCACCCACAAAGGTTCTCCAAAGTAAGATGCAATCCTTGCAATGTTGGTGTTATCCCAATAAAGGAGAGGTAGATTGGGGAATCTTACCCAAATGGGGGAGGACAAGCCATGTAGGGACTTGGGGTTGAAGGTAGGGGACCATTTGTCTAGCCCAAGGATATTGCCAGCAACAAACCATGGGCCATTCATCAGGACAGCATCTCTGGCCTCCATGGTATCAAAAACACAGACAAAGCAGTCTGGAGCAACCATGACAAGTCTGAAGCTCCCCCATTGGCTCCATTTCTTCTGCAAATCAGCATTGAGGAAGAAGAAGGAGATTCTCCTTCCTAAGATCTTCCCAACTAAAGCCCTTTCAAGCTTTAATTGATTGTCATCCACTGCCTTATCATCCAACCTAATGGTGGAACCATCTTCCATGAAGGCTGAGTCCATATCCACAGGTCCAAGTTTGATGAACTCCTTTCTCTTCCAAGGGTTGTTGTGGGAGGCACCAGATGGCCATGCATATCTTGGTGATTATTCCCATTGGAAGATTTTGGCCATGGCTGTTTAGAAGGGGCTTTATCATCAAAGAGAGGATTTGAGGTAGCTTGAATTGGTCCCTTGTCCAAGCCATTGAAATTTCCCCAAAAAAGTGTATTCGGTTCTTCAGAGGCATTTCCACAAACAGCTTGTGGGCACTGTCCTGTAGCAAGGTTCTCGGCCATGGGGGTATCTTGGACGGCCGCCCCATCAGCAGGTGGGTGTCCGGCAGGTGCTATTCCAGAAGGATCATTGAAAGCAAAGGTGGCCGAAGCCTCATCATTCACAACAATATGCATAGGATCAAAAAAACCTGTCTCGGCTTGCCTGACTTGCCACAGCATGTCAGGTCTTGTCCATGTAGTCACGGCTTATCACGGCTTGTCCGATCTTGTCCCCAGCTGTCTCCTTGCACGCATCGGCTCGACAAGTCCTCTGCGGCCTTGGCGGAACAACTCGTAGCGCGGCATGAGTGTGCCGCCGCGCCACTCACCGTGGTCCGTGGAATGAGCTGCGCCCCACCGCAGCGCAGCGCGCAAGTGCCATTAAGCGCTTCGCTGCGCCAAATCGCAGCTTCTGAGCCTCGCTTTGCCGAGAATGCGCTAGCAGTCTTCCCTGACTGCGCCCGCCCGCGGCGACCGCTCGCTCCTCCTCTGCTGACAGGCAAACCAGGTATAGCGGGATCAACATCGCGAGTCTCGGTGATATCAAAGCTGCGGCGGTCTGGTGACTCCTTCTCCCGTGAGTCTACGGTGTCGCATGCTGCAGAGTCCTGACGGATGGGCTTAAAACTGAGTCGGCGCGCAATTGCACACGATCGTGCACCTCCTTGCACAATAGGTCCCATGGTACCATCCATACTGCGAGTGAGCGATGCAGATCTTGGGTCTTCAAGAACCGCCGGCCTTGCCATCTTGGCTCCACCATGGGACGTCCCAAGCGCCGCTGCAGAGTCTACAGTAACATCCATCCCTGCAGAATGAATAGTAACCGACCTTGTGCTTTCAAGAATTCTTGATTTTGCCGTCTTAGATCCACCATAGGCTGATCCGAGCGCCGCCCACCTATCATCATGCTTAACCGAAAGCTTTCCACCCTTTCTTGATTTGTCCCGGTGAGGAGGAGACCTATGGCCGCCCCCCACCATAGAGAGAGAGAGCCGAAATCCACACCTAAGAGAGAGAAAGAGGGGAGTGGAAATGAGAGCCGATCCCAAAGTTTTTGGGTTCCGGGGCAAAGTTTTTGGGTTCCTTGAAAGGGTGCATATTTGTATTAATGAAAAATAACAAAGTATAAAGTAGCATAGAAGTGCTTGATACAGAGCATACTAAGAAGAAACAACAGACACTCTATCCTCCTCTAATAAGGAATGAAAAGATGGAGGAATAGTAGTACAAGAAGGACTAGGCCATAAGAAGCTAGAAGTAGCAAGCAGCAGTAAGTGACTCATGATCCCTCTTCACATGTGTAAAAGCACGATGGAAGTTTGTGAGGAAGGATAGATCGGTGAAGTGGGTGCAGTATTCCATGCGGTCTGAAGCGTTCTTTGGAGGAAGTCAATCACCAGGCATTGTCTCCTTCAATATAAGACCTCTATATTCAAACATCCATGCTTCAATGCACCGCTCGAAATGTAGCATAGCTGACTCAACCTGTGCTGTCCCAATGATGGAGGTTTACCCAGAGGGCTTTGATGAGCACCATCATCCGTGGGACAATACCAATGCCGACATCACCAGGAGGAGGAGAGCACCATCTATGTTGGCCTTGAGCCATCCGGAGGAGTCCAAAAGGGTTGAGAAGGCGGTATGGTGCTGGACATCCCATTGCTCTATGATGAGAACAAGGTTTGGTAAAGGTACTCATGATGTATGCATCAAGATCCTGGGAGTAGCATAAGTGCGGCCATGTGTCTTGGCGTTATGAGCCCACCACACCTGGTAGATAGCATAGCAGAAGGTCTGTGCAATAGGTAGGTGTGCCGTGGTAAAGAAAGCAGATAACGTCTCAAAGGTCTGCAATGTGGGCATAGAGATACCCCAATTGGTGAGTTCACAAAAACAAAAAAAAAGTAAGTGAGTGAAAAAGGATGTGGTCAATGTCCTCCATGGCATCACATGGACAACAGTCATCGGCCGAACCTCGGAAGATAGCCAACATCGGTTGGTAATGCACACCACGGCTAAGTCTCCACCAAAAAGTTTCTCCCATGGACAAGCTTGAGTTTTTCCACATGGATGTATGGGTTACGTGAAAACCAGCCATATATGCTAATGAAGTGATAGTCTTGCCGATTGGTAAGTAATGTAGGTGAGGTTTGTCGGCCGGCCAGTCATGATGTATTGGAATCTGGGAAATCTGGTCAGCCAGATCAGGGCCAAAAGATTGGTGGAGTTTAGAAAGATCCCATCTCTGATCATCCAGTAGAAAGTCAGATACATAGGTATGTTGGAGAGCTGTGACATCCACAAAAGTTGGGGTTACAATGGTAGCGAGTGTATCCAAATATGTGAGAGAACCTCAATCTGCGGCCATGTGCTTCCCAAGTATCTTCCAAGATCATGCATGATCTCTGCCAAGGCATTACATGCGGAGGGTTGTAGGTTGTGAGATGAATTCCCAAGCTAGACTTGTACTGAGTGGGCCTTGCCAAAGTGGTGCAGAATGGAACCCCGGTCCACCAAGTTGCTGAGGCTTGCAGAGTTCCTTCCAAGATACATAGTGGATGCCCTGAGAATGGGAGTCGTGGTGGCATAGAAAATCCCTGCAAAGTTTTTGGGTTCTTTGAAAGGGTGCATATTTGCATTAATGAAAAATAAAAAAGTACAAAGTAGCACAGAAGTGCTTGATACAGAGCATACTAAGAAGAAACAACAGACACTCTATCCTCCTCTAATAAGGAATGAAAAGATGGAGGAATAGTAGTACAAGAAGGACTAGGCCATAAGAAGCTAGAAGTAGCAGCAAGCTTGGCACAGAAGTCAGCAGCTCTGATCCCTCTTCACATGTGTAAAAAGCACCTGATGGAAGTTTGTGAGGAAGGATAGATCTGGGGCTGAAGTGGGTACAGTCTTCCATGCGTCTGGGTTCTTTGGAGGAAGTCAATCAGGCATTGTCTCCTTCCAATATGAGACCTCTATATTCAAACATCCATGCTTCAATGCACCCGAAATGTAGCATAGCTGCTCACACATGTTGTCCCAATGATGGAGGTTTACCCAAGAGCTTTGATGAGTGCCTTGTCATCACGTGGGATATACAATGCCGACATCACCCAGGAGGAGAGCACCATCTATGTTGGCCTTGAGCCATCCAGGAGGGGAGTCCAAAAGGGTTGAGAAGGCGTGATATTATGGTGGATATCCCATTGCTCTGTGATGAGAATGAATAAGGTTTGGTAAAGGTACTCATGTATGCGACCAAGATCCCGGGAGTAGCATAAGTGCGCCATGTGTCTTGGCGTTCTGAGCGCCACACGGTAGATAGCATAGTAGAAGGTGCAACGGTAGGTGTCTTGTGGTAAAGAAAGCGGAATAACATCTCAAAGGTTAGCGTGGGCATAGATACCCAATTGGTGAGTTGCAAAAGCAGAAAAAGTAAGTGAGCGGTGAAAAGGATGTGGTCAATGTCCTCCATGGCATCACCCATGGACAATCGGTCATCGGCCGCCTCGGAAGATAACATGGTTGGTAATGCACCACGGCTAAGTCTCCACCAAAATAGTTTCTCCCATGGACGAAGCTTGAGTTTTCGGATGTACCGGGTACGTGAAAACCGCCATATATGCTAATGAAGTGATAGTCTTGCCAATTGGTAAGTAATGTAGGTGAGGTTTGTCGTACCGTCATGATATCTTGGAATAAAATCAGTCGACGGTCGAGCCAAAAGGTGGAGTTTAGAAATATCCCATCTCGATCATCCAATAAAGTCGATACATAGGTATGTTGAGAGGCTGTGACATCCACAAAAGTTGGGGTTCGGACAATGGTAGTGTATCCAAATATGTGAGAGAACCTCAATCTGTGGCCATTAACTTCCGTGTAGGAGGGGTTTTAGGCTCCATCACGAAGTATCTTCCAAGATGGAATCGGTCAGGATGATGCTCTGCCATGTGCTCCATAACGTTCCCGAAGGCATTGATGCAGGAGGGTTGTAGGTTGAGATGAAAAATGCTAGGCGTGCCGCGGGCGGCCTTGCTGGTGCGAGAATGGAACCCCGTCCACAAGTTCTTTGAGGCTTGCGAGTTCCTTCCAAGATACATAGTGGATGCCCCGAGAATGAGAGTTGTGGTGCCATAGAAAATCCCTGCAAAGTCGCTCAATTTCTTGTAGCACATTCCTGGGAACCAGTGTATGGGTAATCTGTAAGAAGCTTGGCGAAGTGAGGTTTGTAGCGGTAGTAGTACGACCAGGTAATGAGAGATGACGGCTACCCCATGAACCAAGTCTCTCAGAACTCTCTCTACAAAGACTCGAGAAATCGATTTAATGAGTCACCTCATAGCTAGTTTAATGCCAAGATAGTCCATTTCCTCCACTCTGCCGAAGCTGAGCAATGTAGCAATCTGATTGGTTCTCCATCTTTCAGCAACTTTGCTAAACATAACACCGATTTGAGGTGGTTGATCGTTGGCCTCAGCAATAGTCTCGAAGGATGGTCAATATTTGTCTAGCATGTGCAAGTTCTGAAGTTATGAGGATGTCATCAGCATATAGTAAGTGAGAGACACATGTACCTGACTGAGATATGGACATCCCCAAATGCAGCCCCCTCTGTTTGAAAGCTAATGTAAGTAATTCGGAGCAAAGGAGAAAGAGGTATGGCGACAGCGGACTGCCCTGTCTAAATCCACAGCTAGCATGAATCCAGTCAGACCTCTTTCCGTTCAGCAATAATGTAAATTTTGGAAATGTGATGCATTGCAGAAGCCAGTTGGAGAAGAGGGAAGGGAACCCCATCAATGTAAGCACATTGGAGAGAGTCTGCCAGTGCATTTTGTCATAAGCTTGCTCCATGTCAACCTTTAGTGCCATAAACCCCACCTTTGAGGTGGAGTGCTGAAATTTGTTCACAATTTCAGTACAATAAACGTGGTGTGAGATGGTCCTTTAAATGAAATGCTCCCTGTTGGTTGAGATTAGTGTTGGGAGGAGATGTTTAAGGCGATTGACGATTTTGGCAATGATCTTGTAGATGGTGGAGCATAAGCTAAGCGGGAATTTGGGCCGTAGCTCCCCAACCTTGGGGATCGGACAACAAGTGTCAGTTTCCAGGCATCATCCATGTGGGAGGTAGCAAAGAATTCCATTATTGCAGCAGTCACATCTTCTTTCACACAATGCGATTTTTGTAAAAGGAATGCAGTCTATTCACGGGGCTCTGTTTGGGCTCAATGATCGGAGGGCCTCCCAAATTTTAGCTTCAGAGACTGGTGCATCCAACAATGGAATGAGATCATGTGGAACCTGACTAGCTATAGGTATAGTTGGCCACTCATCTAGGGAAATGCCTCCTGCCTTCCATTTTTGTTGAAAAAAGGAGGTAAAGATGGTAGAGATATCAGTGTAATCGTGGACAAGGTACCATTGTCCAATTGAGCTAAATTCATTACTTCTATGGCGATGATGCTTGAGTGAAAGATGTATATTTTGATCTCCCTCCTACGACCATCGGACTTTTGCCCTTTGTTGCCACCATGTAGCCTGAACATCGGTTCAAGACTTTCGAGTAAGAATAGGATCCTGGAGACCTTGTGGAGAGCAGTCCATGGTTTGTAGCTCCATCACCTCCTTTGTGAGTGAATCATGTTCTTCATGGAGGTGCTTAAGTGTCTGTTTGCTCCAGTAGTAAAGGGCTTTGATAGTTCTACTACTTTTTATGTTCAAAATAACTGCTTTAGTCCCAAAGTCATTTTTCTTCCAGAATGCCACACCGTTTCCAAGTTGGATATGAGAGCCATGTGTCTTCATCCATCCCCATGGTGGATCGACCTTCTCCCAAGATATGGTAGAAGTGGGCGATCGAAGCAAGTCGGGTAAATGCACCTTATTGTCTGAGATTGGAAGCCAAAGAGTTCACCATCACCTATCCAACCGACCCAGATTTTACTTCACCCATCTTTGTTGTTAGTCGGTGTCGGGTCCAAGGAAGTCAAGTTCTGGTGAGGTTGAGATAAATAATCTTCCATTTCCTTGGTAGCAGTAGGAGAAAGGCCGTCCTCCCTTCTTATCCACCTAAGTGATTGAAATCCCCTCCACAATAGTCGAATAGAGTGATCAACAAGTGCAAGGAGAGACTGCCATAATAGCCTTCTACAATGGTAGTCTTTGTTTGCATAAATCCAAAGCATCCACGTTTCTAATCGTGTGGGTGGTGGTTTTCCAAAATGACGTCACGTAAAAGAAGAGGAGAAAAGCTCACAATGTCAGAGCGCCAGAGAAGGATGATACCACCAGAGTTTCCTCGCGAGGGATGACAAAGAAAGCTCCAATGTTTGCCAATAAGCTTATCCACCTCCTTTCTTGATATGTGTTCAATTCTTGTCTCCAGTAATCCAACAAAGCATATATCATGATCAACGGCGTAGTTCGTAGTGGTCTTGCGGGCACCCTGATTCAGGAAAGTATGGAGGACATCGGGATCCATGGGGGCGCATCCCCACCATGTGTCCACACTTCTTCCTCTTCTTTGAAAGACCCAGTGTAGTCTTGATGAGCAAAAAAAGAAATCGAGGATACCAAGCCTTTTGGCTTCCTGGACTTTCCTTTACTAGATTTACCCTTGGTAAGAGGAGGTTTGAGGGAGGATGAGGTGGTTTGGAAAATGGGGGGGGGGGGGGGTGGTGTCAACTCAGTAAAGGTAGGTTGGTGGAATGTGGTTGGGTGGGGGGTTGGTCGGCTTTGTGGTGTGGAGGTGGTTTAGGGTTAGGATGCCCTTTATCAGTAACAGGATGGATAGCAGCTGTTGTTTTTGGATTCTTCTTAGTCACAAGGACCCAAGGACCATACTCATCCTTGGAGTGAGGTGTTGCTGAAGGAGGCATAGAGGAGGAAGGGTGGACTTCCACAGTGGTGTCAGCATCATCTCCCCTGTTTGTATGAACTGCCACAACAATGGATTTAGTCATAGGAGTGGTAGGTGCAATTGTTACCTTGAGGTCCGGACGAAGGTCCATTCGGGGAAGCATGGTTGGGGGTACCACATGCGGGGAGTAGGGCGGGAGTTGGTTTTTGGGGTAGTTATCCACCTTGTGGCCAACTTTGCCACAAGAAAAACACAGGTGAGAAATTCCCTCATATTCCACAGGTTGGAAGAACCTGCCATATTTTCCTTGTAGCCAAATTCCAGGTGGTAATTTTTGAGATAGATCCACCTTGATGCAAACTCTAGCATAGAGACTTTGCCCCATTATCTGATGGTCAACCCAAAGATGAGAGCCAATGTAGGATGCAATGCGGCAATGTTGGTGTTGTCCCGATCTGAGGTGGCAAATTTGGGAGCGGACCCAAAGTGGTGAGGACAATCCATGAAACGATGTTGGGTTGAAAAAGGGTGACCATTTGTCCAGCCCAATCACATTTCCTGCAACAAACTAAGGTCCCCCCATGAGAACTGCATCTCTTGCTTCCACTATTTCAAAGACATAGATAAAGCAGTCAATGGCCACCATAATCAGGGTAAACTTTCCCCATTGCCCCCATTTCCGTTGGAGATCATTGTTTAGATAGAAGAAAGGTGGTCTCTTTCCAATAACCTTGCCAACCAGAGGCCTTTCCAGTTTTGAGTTGTTAATGTCGTGGCCTCATCATCCAAGAGAATAATGGTGCCATCTCCCATTAGAGCTTGATTTATCCACATGTTGAAGAACATGTTCCTTCCTCTTCCATGGGTTGGCTTGTCGGTTTGCTTCGTCCTTGGGTTGGCTGAGAGCTTCCAAGCTTGGAATTAACATGGTTTGGTGGTGGAGGAGCAATGTTCCTTGGTAGCATGGTCATGGGCCTTTGTCCTTTGAGTGGACTACTTGTTGGAGGAAGAACACCCCAAAAAAATGGGTTTGACTTCGGTGGAGCATAGTCCCCAATTGGTGGAATGCCCTCGGGTAGAGGAGAAAAAGCAGCCATATTGTGGTTGGAACTAACCTCATAAGCAGGAACAATAATCTTTTAATGCGAGCTTGCTCCATGTCCATGTCTTCCATTGGAAGTTTCAGGAGAGCACATGGAGCGCCCATGCTTGCCATGCGGCACACATTGTCCACGGGTTGGCAGCGGTGGGTCATGGGGACTTGTCCCATGGGCTGACGATGCAGGGACAGCAGCCCGTCCGCCTTCAAAGTTGCCGGTTTGGCTACCCTGCACATGCTTGTTGGCCTCCTGCGCGCTAGCCTTCACCAGCTGCCTTGGCCTCATTCGCCTTGCGCCACGCTGCGCATTCAGATCACGGGCTTCCATTGCATTGGCTAGCGGTCTTGTGCCAGGCGCCACTTCCTGCCTGTGCCACCAATGGTGACCATGACATGACCGCAGCTCCTGCCATGGTATGCGGTGCCCCAGTGCATTCGCTTGGTAAATGCGACAGCAAATCGCATCGCAACCGTGCCGCCACATCGGCCATCCATCCATCATGATCACCTTGGTCCGCGACCTCGCGTCCATCTTGGACGATGTCTCCTCATCAGAGGCCTTCCATCCTTATCGGAAGGTAGGCCATCGGCAAGCTGGCCATCTTCCTCCATGAAATGTGGGTGAGCGGTCCAGCCAAAACCACCCAGCTTGATCCCGATCCATTCCACCTTGAGAAGAACCATCTTGCTTAGCCGAGTGACTAGAGTTTGGTACTCTCTCGACCCCCCCTTCAGTCGACTTGTCATGGGAGGTGACCACCCTCTGCCATGGAAAGAGAAACACAAGGAAAATCGAGCACCTAGAGAGAGAAAGTGAGAGTGAAAAATGAGAGCTCCCCCCAAAGTTTTTGGGTCCAAAGTTTTTGGGTTATGCCAAATTTTTTGGGTTCCAGGAAAGTTTTTGGGTTCCTTGAAAGGGTGTATATTTGCATTAATGAAAAATAACAAAGTACAAAATAGCACAGAAGTGCTTGATACATAGCATACTAAGAACAAATAGACACTCTATCCTCCTCTAATAAGGAATGAAAAGATGGAGAATAGTAGTACAAGAAGGACTAGCCATAAGAAGAAGTAGCGACAAGCTTATACAGAAGTCGGCGACTCTGTTGCGATCCCTCTTCACATGTGTAAAAGCACACGATGGAAGTTTGAGGAAGGATAGATCAGGGGGTGGTGCAGTCTTCCATGGTCTGCGAAGTGGTCTTTGGAGGAAGTCAATCACCGAGGCATTGTCTCCTTCCAATATGAGACCTCTATACTCAAACATCCGTGCTTCAATGCACTGCTCAAAATGTAGCATGGCCTGCAGCTCAACCTGCGTGCTATCCTAATGATGGAGGTTTACCCCAAGAGCTTTAATGAGAGAGCCACTGTCATCACATAGGACAATACCAATGCCAACATCACTGGGGGAGGAGAGCACCATCTATGTTGGCCTTGAGCCATCCAGAGGGAGTCCAAAAGGGTTGAGAAGGCAGCCGATATGGCTGGTGGATATCCCATTGCTCCTGTGATGAGAACGAACAAGGTTTGGTAAAGGTACTCATGATGTATGCAGCCAAGATCCTGGGAGTAGCATAAGTGCGGCCATGTGTCTTGGCGTTACGAGCCCGCCACACCTGGTAGATAGCATAACAAAGGTGCATTGCAAGTAGGTGTCTTGTGGTAAAGAAAGTAGATCAAAGGTGCAACATGGGCATAGAGATACCCCAATTGGTGAGTTCCTAAAAAAAAAAGTAAGAGAGCAATGAAAAGGATGTGGCAATGTCCTCCATGGCATCACAGCCCCATGGACAACTCTGGTCATCGGCCAGGCCTCTGGAAGATAGCCAACATCTGGTTGGTAATGCACCACGACTAAGTCTCCACCAAAATAGTTTCTCCCGTGGATGAAGCTTGAGTTTTCGCAGCCATGGATGTACCGATCAGAAAACCACCATATATGCTAATGAAGTGAGTCTTGCCAATTGGTAAGTAATGTAGGCGAGGTTGTCGGCCGGCCAGTCATGATGTACTGGAATCTGGGAAATCTGGTCAACAAGTTCAGGGCCAAATGATTGGTGGAGTTTAGAAAGATCCCATCTCTGATCATCCAAGAGAAAATCGATAGGTATGAGAGTGACATCCAAAAGTTGGGGTTCGGACAATGGTAGTGTATCCAAATATGTGAGAGAACCTCAATACTGCGGCCATTAGGAACTTTCCTGTGTAGGAGGGGTTTTAGGCTAACTGCTCCATCTTGAAGTATCTTCCAAGATCCGAATCCCCGGATGATGTTCTATGCCATAGTCGCCTCCATAACGCTCAAGGCATTGATGTGAGGGTTGTAGGTTGTGAGATGAAATCCTGCTGGCACGGAGTGCCTGCCCCAAACCCCAAGCCTTTCCTTGCGTAGAAGACATTGCCTGGGAACTAATGTATGAGTAATTGCAAATTGAGCTGTAGGCGTGAGGTTTGGAGCAGTAGTACCAAATGAGAGATGACGACTACCCCATGAACCAAGTCTCTCCTGAACTCTATGCAATAGGCTCGAGAAATCTGATTTAATGAGTCGCCTCATAGCTAGTTTAATGCCAAGATAGTCCATTTCCACCACTCTTGGTGAAAATAACTGATTGGTTCTCCATCTTTCAGCTTTGCTAAACATAATAACTGATTTGAGTGGTTGGCCTGTCTGTGAGCAATAGTCTCAAGGATGGTCAATATTTGTTCAAGATGTGCAAGAGTAGCTCGGGAAGTTATCGGATGTCAAAGATATAGTAAGTGAGACACATGTACCGACCGAGATATGGACATCCCAAATGCGGTCCCCCCGCTTTGAAAGCCAATGTAAATAATCTGAGCAAAAAGAGGTATGGCGACAATGCTCACAAAATCCACAACAACTAGCATGAATCCAAATGACCTCTTCCGCAACAATATAAATTTTGGAAATGTGATGCAGAGGCTTGGAGAAGAGGGGGAACCCCATCAATGTAAGCATATTAGAGAGAGTCTCAGCATTTTGTCATAAGCTTCCTCCATGTCAACCTTTAGTGCCATAAACCCCACCTTTGAGGTGGAGTGCTGAAATTTGTTCACAATTTCCTGTACCAATAAATAGTGGTGGGAGATGGTCCTTTGTGGTACAAATGCTCCCTGCTCAGGTGAGATGAGTGTTGGGAGGAGATGTTTAAGGTGATTGACCAGGATTTTGGCAATGATCTTGTATATGGTGGAGCTAATCGACTAAATTTGGATGGTGTGGTAGCTCCCCAACCTTGGGGATCGGACAACAAGTGTCTGCTTTCCGTGCATCATCCATGTGGGAGGTAGCAAAGAATTCCATTACTAGTCACATCTTCTTTCACACAATGCCAAATTTTTGTAAAAGGAAGTCAATACCCGCTATCGGGCTCTGGGCTCATTGATCTGAGGGCCTCCCAAATTTTAGCTTCAGAAACTAGTGCATCCAACAAGGGAATGAGATCAG
This sequence comes from Cymbidium sinense, assembly GCA_021442155.1. Classification (NCBI taxonomy): domain Eukaryota; kingdom Viridiplantae; phylum Streptophyta; class Magnoliopsida; order Asparagales; family Orchidaceae; genus Cymbidium; species Cymbidium sinense. The sequence continues at coordinate 16,803,653 of CM038215.1, forward strand.
GTGGAACCTGATTAGCCATAGGTATAGTTGGCCACTCATCTAGGGAAATTCCTCCCCGCCTCCCATTTTGTTGAAAAAAGGAGGTAAAGATGGTAGAGATATCAGCAGTGTCAGTGGACAAGGTCCCATTGTCCAATTGAACTGTAGAAATATTACTTCTATGGCTGAGGATGCTAAAGTGAAAGAAATGTGTATTTTGATCTCCTCCGCAACCATCGACTTTTGCCCTTTATTGCCACCATGTAGCCAATCTGACCAAATGCAGAAGTTGCAAGACTTTCTGAGTAAGAATAGGTACCATGTCCGGCTGGAGACCTTATGGAGAATAGTTCACGGTTTGTAGCTCCATCACCTCCTTTGTGAGTGAATCATGTTCATCATGGAGGTGCTTAAGTGTCTATTTGCTCCTGTAGTAAAGGGCTTTGATAGTTCTACCACTCTTCCTGTTCAGAATAGCTGCTTTAGTCCCAAAGTCATTTTTCTTCCAGGAATGCCACACCAATTTCCAAGCAGCTGGATATGAGAGCCATGTGTCTTCAAATCTGATCCATCTGTGGTGGATCGACCTTCTCCCGCAAGATATGGAGTAGAAGTGGGCAATGATCAGAAGCAATTCGGGGGTAAATGCTGCACCTTATTGTCTCTGAGCAGATTGGAAGCCAAAGAGTTCACCATTACCCTGTCCAACCGGACCCAGATTTTACTTCGCCCATCTTTGTTATTAGTCCAGGTAAATCGGGGTCCAAGGAAGTCAAGTTCCTATAGTGAGGTTGAGATAAAATAATCTTCCATTTCCTTGGCAGCCTGTGAGTAGGAGAAAGGCCTTCCCCCCTTCTTATCCACTTGAGAAGTGATGCAATTGAAATCCCCTCCCACAATAGTCGGAATAGAGTGATCAACAAGTGCAAGGAGAGACTGCCATAATAGCCTTCTACAATGGTAGTCTTTGTGTGCATAAATCCATCCAAGCATCCACTGTTTCTGATCAAGTAAGGTGGCTTTTCCAAAAATGACCTGGTCCTGTAAAAGAAGAGGAGAAAAGCTCACAATGTCAGAGCGCCAGAGAAGGATGATACCACCAGAGTTTCCTCAGGGATGACAAAGAAAGCTCCAATGTTTGCCAATAAGCTTATCCACCTCCTTTCTTGATATGTGTTCAATTGTCTCCAAGAAGCCAACAAAGCATATATCATGACCACCTATCAAGTAGTTGCGTAATGGTCTTGCACACCCTTAAAAGTATGGAGGACATCGGGAACCATAGGGGCGATCCGCCATCCGATGTGTCCACCCGCACCATCTTCCTCTTCTTTGAAAGACCCACAGTGTAGTCTTCATGGTGTGCCTCCTTCATATTGAAGTTCTTCTTATCTTTTGGACTTTCCTTTACCAGATTTCCCTTTGTGGAAGGAGGAGGTGTGAGTTTGCGTGATTTGGAAAATGGGGTGGTGGTGGTGTCAACGTAAGAAACTGCAATGGTAGGTTACTGGAATGTGGATGAGTAAAGTGTTGGTGGGATTGTTGAGGTGGGCGTGGTTTAGGGGTAGGTGGCTCTTTATTGTTGACCTGCGGAGTAGTATTAGGTGGTTTTTGGGTTCCTTGAAATTTTGCATTTGCATTAATAAAGAAAGATATTACAAACTAAAAAGTTCAACAATTAAAAAGAAAAGCATGCTAACTTGAAGCTAAATACTTCCTATCATCCTCTAAAATAACATGGAAAGCAGTAGGGATAAAATAAAAATTAGCAGAATGCCATACAAACTCAGAAGTAGTAGCAAAGTGTGCACAAAAATCTACTAACCGATTGTAGTCCCGGCTAGTGTGAGAGAACAGCACCTGCTGGAACTCATTGAGAAAGCCAAGATCAAATGGGAGGAGGCCCAAGAACTCAAAGCATCTTCGAGGTAGGTCACCATAGTGTTGTCTCCTTCAAGAATAATACCCTTCAACTCATGCATCCGTGGCTCAACAAGTCGCTTGATGGCAGCATAGCATCTCCATAAAAGTGCTATCCCAATGCTAGAATCAATGCGACTTGATAAGATTGCCCATGTCATCTCGATCACTACCCCAATAGCAACACCGTGAGTGCACCATCCACATTAGCCTTTAGCCATCTGGGAGGGGGGGAGTCCAGGAAGAGTATGAAAACAGCCGGTGTGGCTAATGGAGCTCCCATTGCTCATGAAAAGGAAAGGATGCAGTGTTGGTGAAAGCCTCCAAAATGTTTGCCGCAAGAATTTTGGGGGTTCCATAAGGCCGTCCATGAGTCTTCGCATTCCTGGCCCTCCAAACTTGATAAACAACAGAACAATAAACTCTTCCCCAAGTAGATCTGTCCATGGGGTTTTGGTCAAAAGCAGCAAAGAGATCCTATGATGTGGCAAAGAAAGGCATAACAAGCCCCCAAGTAGCAAGAACCTTCGTGACGCAGGAGAGAGCATCTAGTCGATGTGGTCCAAATCCTCAGTGCCCCATGGGCACTGCACCTCCTCCACAAGTCCTCGGATGATGCCCAAGAAAGGGTTGGGATAGCACCCTTCAAAATGCACCACCAAAATAACTTCTCCCAAGGATGGAGTGAAACCTCGAGCCAGATAACAAGAGCAATCCTGCGGGAAGAGAGCATCGTAAGCAAGTGAAGTGAGTGACTAACCTAAGGGTAGATGAGTCACTGGATATCGCCACTAAGTCCAGTGAGTCACCACTCCTTTGATCACCAACAAGGTCATGGCCAAAGTGAAGCTCCAATTTGTGTCCCAGCCTCTGCGGTCGAATGAAGGTACTCAACATCGATCCTCCGGCGCCTACATCAATGAAGGTCGGTCTCCTGGAGAGAGAAAAGTCTGTCAGCCAAGTGTGTGAGAGTACCTGCACCTTGCTCCCATCAGCAATCCTCCACCGGATAATATGCTTGAGGCTTTGGGCTCCACTGAGAAGGACAGTGACTTGGAATCACCCCTTCTCAAAGAACTCCCAAATATCATCACCATACTTCTCCGTAGGCATCGGTGTAAGAAGAGTAGGTTTTGAATGAAATCTCAGCAAGTCATGCCTTAGTGGACCACAAGTGGTGGAATAAAACCAAGGCCCCAACCTTCAGGTGAACATATGTCCTTCCACTTTACATAGTGGACACTCTTCGTGTGGAGCTCTTATCCCAAAGGAAGGATCAGAGCTTCTCAATCTCCAAAGAAAACATTTGAAGGGATGATAGTATTAATAACTGTAAGTCGATCCAAAGAGTCAAGAGGGGTGGAGCGGCCAAGGGATAGGTGATGGGATCCCAAGCTAAAATCTTCTCCTTCACCGGCAGAGTAATCACTCCTGTGAAGTCTTCGAAGTGCTAGCTTGAGGCCAAGATACTCCATCTCCTGGACTCTCCTAAACCCCAGCATCCTAGCAATCTGATTTGTCCTCCATCTAGTTGCAGCAAGACGGTGAAGATGATAGATTTGGCAACATTGATACGCTGCCCAGCCCAACCACAGTACTCCTCAAGAATGCCTCTAATTTGTTTGCCATGTGCCATGCCCGAGAAGCAATAATATCATCAAAGATATAAGAGATGAGAGATGCTCCAAGAGTCAAAAGACATGCCCCTTCCCTTGAAGGCTTGGGTAAGAAGCTCGAGCACAAAATGAACAAGTAAGGGAGAGGGACACCCTTGTCAAAACCACACCGAGCATCAATCCATTCATTCCGTTCCATTCAACAAGATAGAGAACTTGGAATGTAATACACCGCATCACCCACTTGTGTAGAGGGAAACCCATCGTAACCGTGACCTTCTCCAAAGTCTTCCAACTCATATGATCATATGCGCTCGCCCATGTCAATCTTGATCACCATGCCCCAACCCGAGAGTGCTTAAGCTTATTAAAGATTTCCGCTAAAGTGATGTGAGATGTTCCTCTGGCACAAAGGCACCTTGCTCCTCTGATGGCGGGGAGGATATGCTTTTTATTAACCGTGATCTTTGCAACCAGCCTTGTAGATGGTCGACATAGACTAATGGGCGGAACTTGGATGGACGTTGGCCCCACACTCTTCGAAATCAGCACAATGAGCATCTCTTTCCAATTATCATCCATGCGGGAAGTGAGAAAGAACTCCTGAATAGCTACAATAACATCCTCCTTCACACACCGCCAGAATTGCTTGTAGAAGGACGAGGTAATCCCATCCAATCCTGGAGCTCGATTGGGGCCCATCGAGTGTAAGGCCTCCCAAATTTCATGCTCAAAAATGTTAGCATCAAGAAGAGTTTTGACATGAGGAGGTACCCGCCTGTCAATCGGAATGGTAGGCCAATCATCAAGTGAAACATCCCCTTCGATCCAGTTATGCTGAAAGAAAGTGGTGAAGGCGTAAGTAATATCTTGATGAATGCTTCCATCCTCACTCATGACACCGCTGATTCTGCTTGGCGATGTCTAGCAAGTAACAAGGAAAAAGTGAGTATTACCATCTCCCCGATGAAGCCATATGGACTTGGCTCTCTGTTTCCACCAAGTGTTTAGCCTGGCAAGAGTAGAATTCAGCCCCACCACCTTGGAACGAAGATCAGCCTCCTGTGTAGTGGTTAGACCATCATCAGAACAATCAATGATCTGGAGTTCAGCAATGTCTTCCTCCAATTTGCTCTTCTGAGAGTTCAAATCCTTCATCTTGTTTTTGCTCCAATGAAAGAGGGCCATCAAAGTTATGCTGCTTTTTCGCTGGAGAATATCAGCTTTAGAGCCATGGTCATTTTTCTCCCATTTTTTCCACACCAACTTCCAAGCCATAGGATAGGAAAGCCACATTTCCTCAAATCATAGCCACCGATGTGGTCTATCCTCAAGTAACCTAAAAGCAACAAAGGACGTGATCGGCACACGAGAAAGGTGACTGACCTTTGTGTCTCTGAGTAAGTTGGATGCCAATGAGTTGACAAGGATCCCGCCGAGTCGACCCAAATCTTACTCCTCCTTGTTGTTGGTCCATGTGAATTGTTGGCCAACAAAATCAAGCTCATGCAAGTGGAGGCCATGCAATCCTCCATTTCGCACCCTATGAGTAAGAAAAGGCTTCCTCCCTTCTTATCTGTGAATCGATACGCTTAAAATCTCCACCAATAATAGTAGGGACGATCCACACGCTAAGAATAGTCGCCAAAGTGTCCTCTTGCAGTGGTAGTCTTTGTTAGCATAAACCCAGCCAAGAGTCCACTGGGTATTATTAGGCATGCTAACACTTCCCAGAACAATCTAATCAGTAAGAACAGTTGGGGTGAACCCAATCAGATTACTCTGCCAAAGAACAATGATCCCACCAGAATTCCCTATGGAGGGGTGACAAATGAATGCCACCGCCAAACCAACTTGTCCACCCCGCCGAGAGATCTCTTCAATCCTAGTTTCCACTAGGCCAATCATAGATATCATGGCCACCGTATGGCGTGGTGGCCTAGTTTTCTTCGCCCCCTATAATTCCAGAAAAGAATGGAAGACATTAAGCCACCATGGGGGATTTATCCCAGGTGATTCACTGTATCTTTTTCTCTTCTTTGAGTTGGCCCCAAATCCCTGCAGCTCCCTCTCAAAGTGGGCACGAGACACCCTAGGCCTTGTGGTAGGTTGGGTGGTTTCCCTCCCTCACCGGCTTTTTGAGCTTCTCCACTGACTTTGGCTTGGAATATGGGAGTCGAGGAGGCTTCAGTAGGGAGGGACTGCTGAAGGTGCTCCTTGAAGAGGAGCTCTTCCTGGGATGAGTAGGTTGGCCACTCCTATGGCCTTGCTTCCCACCTTCCTTCTTCTTTAAGTTAATCTGCTGCTGCTTGTTGTTAGTTCCTTGAAATTTTACATTTGCATTAATAAAGAAAGATATTACAAACTAAAAAGTTCAATAATAAAAAAAAAGCATACTAACTTGAAGATAAATGCTTCCTATCATCCTCCAAAATAACATGAAAAGTAGGAAGGATAAAACAAAAATCAGCAGAATGCCATACAAACTCAGAAGTAGTAGCAAAGTGTGCATAAAAATTTGCTAACCGATTGTAGTCCCGGCTGGTGTTAGAGAACAGCACCTGGTGGAACTCACTGAGAAAGCCAAGATCAGGCCTGGGAGGCCCAAACTCACTGGCTCGGAGGTAGGTCACCACAAGAGTCTCCTTCAAGAATAATACCCTTCAACTCATGCATCTAGGCCTCAACAAGCTGCTTGATGGTGAGCATAGCCTGCATCTCTACAAAAGTGCTATCCTAATGCTAGAACTGAATACCTGCAGCCATGATAAGATTGCCCATGTCATCATCACTACCCCAATACGCAACACCGTGAAGTGCACCATCCACATTAGCCTTTAGCCATCCCGGGAGGGTGGGGGAGTCAGGAGGAGTATGAAAATAGTGTGGTGGTGGAGCTCCCATTGCTCAAAAAGGAAAGGATGCGGTGGAATGCCTCCAAAATGTTTGCCGCAAGAATTTTGGGGGTTCCATAAGGCCGCCCATAAGTCTTCGCATTCCTGGCCCTCCAAACTTGATAAACAACAGAACAATAAGCTCTTCCCCAAGTAGATCCTTGGGGTTTGGTCAAAAGAAAGAGATGTGATGTGGCAAAGAAAGGCATAACAAGCCCCCAAGTAGCAAGAACCTTTAGGACCGCAAATGAGAGAGCATCTAGGATGTGTCCAAATCCTCAGAAACATGGGCACCTCCTCCACAAGTCCCCGTTGATGCAGCCAAGAAAGGGTTGGGATAGCACCCTTCAAAATGCGCCACCAAAATAACTTCTCCCGAGGATGAAGTCGAAACCTCTTGAGCCACTGATAATAAGAGCAATCCTGCGGGAAGAGAGCATCATAAGCAAGTGAAGTGATTGACTTACCTAAGGGTAGATGAGTCGCGGATATCCGCACTAAGTCGAGAGTGAGTCACCACTCCTTTGATCACCAACAAGGTCATGGCCAAAGTGAAGCTCCAATTTGGCAGTGTCCCAGCTCCTGTCTGGTCAAATGAAGGTACTCAACATCTGATCCTCCAGGGCAGCTACATCAATGAAGGTCGGTCTCCTGGAGAGAGAAAAGTCACCAAATGTGTGAGAGAAACTCAGACCTTGCTCCCATCAAGAATCCTCACCGGATATAATATGCTTGAGGCTTTGGGCTCCACCGAGAAGGACAGCAGACTGGAATCACCCCTTCTCAAAGAACTCCCCAAATATCATCACCATACTTCTCCCAGTGCATCGGTGTAGAAGAGTAGGCTTCAATGAAATCCCGTGCAAGTCATGCCCTGGACCGGCCCAAGTGGTGGTGAATGAAAACCAAGGCCCCAACCTTCAAGGGTGAACATATGTCCTTCCACTTTACATAGTGGACACTCTGTGGTGGAGCTCTTATCCTGAGGAAGGATCCAGAGCTTCTCAATCTCCAACAAAACATTTGAAGGGATGATAGTATGAGTAATCTGGTAAGCTGATCCAGGCAGTAGAGCTGAAGAGAGTAGGGTGGAGCGGCCCGCAAGGGATAGGTGACGGGATCCCCAAGCTAAAATCTTCTCCTTCGCCCGATGAATCAGCTGAGAGTAATCACTCCTGTGAAGTCTTCAAAGTGCTAGCTTGAGGCCAAGATACTCCATCTCCTGGACTCTCCTAAACCCCAGCATCCTAGCAATCCAATTTGTCCTCCATCTAGTTGCAAAAGACAAAGATGATAGCAGATTTGGCAAAGATTGATACGCCTACCCAACCACAAGATTCTCAAGAATGCCTCTAATTTGTTTGCCATGTGCCACTGATGCCCGAGAAGCAATAATAATATCATCAGTATATAAGAGATGAGAGATGCAGGTACCTCTAGTAGTCAGAGACATGCCCAGCTGGGGCCCCTTCTGCTTGAAGGCTTGGGTAAGAAGCTCAGAGCACAAAATGAACAAGTAAGAGGAGAGCGGACACCCTTGTCAAAAACCATACTGAGCATCAATCCATTCAGTCCGTCTTCCATTCAGCAAGATAGAGAACTTCGAGAATGTAATACACTGCATTACCCACTGGTGCATGGCCGTTCATAGTTGGTGGAGCGATTTGTCCGTTAATTGGCACGAACGACCTCACCGCTAACTACGCGGAGTTCAACCGCGCCTTCTTAGAGGGACTATGGCCGTTTAGGCCATAGAAGTTTGAGGCAATAACAGGTCTATGATGCCTTTAGATGTTCTGGGCTGCACGTGTGCTACACTGATGTATTCAATGAGTATATAGCCTTGGCCGACAGGCCCATGTAATCTTTTGAAAATTTCATCATGATGGGGATAGATCATTGCAATTGTTGGTCTTCAATAAGGAATTCCTAGTAAGCACGAGTCATCAACTCACGTTGACTACGCCCCGCCTCTTGTACACACCGCGCTCCTGATTGAATGGTCCGATGAAGTGTTGGACGCGACGTGCTCGCCTGCCACGCGAGAAGTCCATTGAACCTTATCATTTAGAGGAAGGAGAAGTCGTAACAAGGTTTCCGTAGGTGAACCTGCGGAAGGATCATTATCGAGACCAAAACACATCGAGTGATTCGGAGAACTTGTGAAGCGAGCGGTGGCAGTTGGTGCCGTGGGACGATCATCCCGGCCGTCGCCTCGTCCCGTCCTGGGAGCGGGGGGCACGGCCGGGGATGGATGAAACACAAACCAGCGCAGCTTCGCGCCAAGGGAAAATCGAAAGGCACGGGCCCCGCATCGGGCTCGGTGGCGTGGAGCACCGTCGCGCTCCATGTAGATGGACACGACTCTCGGTAATGGATATCTCGGCTCTCACATTGATGAAGAGCACAACAAAATGTGATACGTGGGAATTGCGAATCTCAACAACCATCGAATTGAATGCAAGTTGCGCCGAGGCCACCAGGGGCACATCCGCCGGCTGGCATCGAGATCGCCCCCGCTCATGGGTGGTGCTGTCGCAAGGCACGGATCCGTAGGGTGGCTCGTCGCCTTAGCTGGCGGGTGAAGAGTCCATCGTCGCTAGCGCGGCAATGAGGGGTGGGTGAAAGCTGTGAGCACAACCCGTGTTGTCTCTGACGAGCTGAGAATGAGCGTCTCGGCAATCCCCGACCACCACAATTTGCATGTGGCGGCTTGGAATGCGACCCCAGGATGGGGCCACCCGCCGAGTTTAAGCATATCAATAAGCGGAGGAGAAGAAACTTACGAGGATTCCCCTAGTAACGGCGAGCGAACCGGGACATGCCCCATGAATCCATCAGGCGGTGGCAGGTAGAGAAGCATCCTCGATGGACCGGGCCCAAGTCCCCTGGAAAGGGGCGCCGGGGAGGGTGAGAGCCCCTGTTCCAACCACTGCAACACGAGGCAATCTGGTCATTTGGGAATGCAGCTAATGGGTGATAAATTCCATCCGCTAAATACGGCGAGACCGAGAAATAGTGCAAGGGAAAGATGAAAAGGACTTTGAAAAGAGAGTCAAAGAGTGCTTGATATTATCAAGAGGGAAGCAGATGGGGCCCACGGTGCGCCTCGGCCTGAAGCGGAAAGGCTCTACCTATCCAATCACCGCTGAGGCGATCATCGCAGCCCGACGGCAGAGCTGGCGTCGACTCGAAGGACACCGTCGGTCAAATGAGAGCTTTGAAGGCCGAAGGGGGGAAAGGTTCCATGTGAACGGCACTTGCACATGGGTTAGCCGATCCTAAGAGACGGGGGAGGCCCGTCAGAGAGCGCCGCTTCGCGCGAGCTTCGAAAGGGAGTCGGGTTAAAATTCCCGAGCCGGATGTGGCTACGCGACGCTTGGTAGTCCGACCAACGGGGCCTCGGAAGAGTTATCTTTCGCTTAACACTGCCGCCTGAAACGCCATGGGAGGTAGGGTCCCCGGGAAGAGCGCGACGTTGAGCGACGCGGCGCCTGCTGCCCCGAAAACTGGAGGGTCGAGTGCCCATGCCCCGGCCAGACTCATAACCACATCAGTTCCAAGGTGAATGTCGGTCGATGGAGCAATGTAAGGGAAGTTGGCAAAATGGATCCATAACTGGAAAAGGATTGGCTCGAGGGTTGCACGGGGTCCCACCAATCCATCTACCGTCTGATCGCTCGAGCTGGTCGCCGCGCTGGGGATGGATTGGGAACGCTCACCACGGGCCTTCCGGCCGAACAACCGACTCAAAACCGGTACGGTCCAAGGGGAATGACCGCTTAATTAAAACAAAGCATTCGATGGTCCCGGATGCTCACGCAATGTGATTTTGCTCGCTCAATGTGAAGAAATTCAACCAAGCGTAAACGCGAGTAACTATGACTCTCTTGGTAGCCAAATGCCTGCCATCTAATTAGTGACACGCATGAATGGATTAACAAGATTCCCGTCCCTACTACTATCCAAATAAACCACGCCTGGGAATGGGCTTAATCAGGGAAAGAAGACCGCTGAGCTTGACTAGTCCCACTTGTGAAATGACTTGAGAGGTGTAGAATAAGTGGGAGCTCCGGCGCCAGTGAAATACCACTACTTTTATTTTATTCCATGAGATCTATATGAGCCCTGCCCCTCCTCCTTTTTTTTAAGTCTCCCTCGCGGCCGGCTGGAGAAGACATTGTCGTGGGAGTTTGGGAAGGCACATCCGTGCTAAAAGATAACGCAGTGTCCTAAGATGAGCTCAACGAGAACGTAAATCTCGGGAACAAAAGGGTAAAAGCTTGTTTGATTCTGATTTCCAAATAACCGTGAAAGTGTGGCCTATCGATCCTTTATTCGTAATTTGAAGCTAGAGGTGTCAAAAAGTTACCAGGATAACCGGCTCAGGCGCCAAGCCGCTCATAGCGACGCCGCTTTTGATCCTTCGATGTCGCTCTTCCTATCAGAAGTAGAATTCACCAAGTGTTGGATTGTTCACCCACCAATAGGGAATGTGGAGTTGGTTTAGACCGCGAGACAAAGTTAGTTTACCGATGATCGTGATAAGTAATTCAACCTAGTACGAGGAACCATTGATTACAATTGGTCATCGCTTGGTTGAAAAGCTGGCAAGTTACCGGTGCGTGATTATGACCGAACGGTCGAATCCGCTTAAAATGTGAGCCGCCCCGCCGACCAATGATAGGGGCTTCCCTCGAGGCATCGCGGACGTGGGCGATTCGCTACGGCAGACTAAGGACGCCTCAAATGCGCTCTGACGACGGTCAACTTTATAGATGACTTAAATTTGACGGGCATTGTCAGACGGCAGTGGCCTTTGCCGCCACGATCCACGAGATCCGCCTATGTCACAGATTTGTCCCCCAATTTCCTCCACCGGCGAACGCCGGGTTTGGGCCCGAGAATTGACGGACTGCCACGCACGGCACTATGCGTCTGCGAAAAGTAAGCTCTTGGGGATTGAACTACCGGGGCCACAACTCCGCTTTGCGCCCTCTATTAGGGAGTGACCCGCTCGACATCCGCCGCCAGTGAGGCACGCCGGCATGCGGACGGTGCGCTAATGACATCGCGATGCTCGAGCCGATGGTATGCTATTTTTCTCGAGCCACCCATTATCGCCGTTCCGCGGCACGACGAGCCTTCATATGCAGACAAGAAAATAATATCCGCGGAATCGAGGGCATTTGAGCAAGCACGCCGAGAATCGCGGGCACCCCACCGGCACGAATGCGCGTGTGAAAAGTAAGCTTTGTATTTTGAACCATCGGCCTGACGAAAGATGACTTGCGAAGGCATTGACGCAATGGCCATCGAGCATGTCGGATGTGCTCTCCCGTGCGGACTATATTCTCAAGGCTGCGCCCTCGTCGAGCGGCCATACTATTATATTCCACGAAAAATAATGTATGGGCAAAAATATAGCTACGATACGAAGCCGATAGTGGTATGAGAAACACGACCACGATCTCAAAATGACCCAAGGTCACGCGAAAATATGCGCACGCCTGATCCTGAAGACGAGCCATCCGGCTGGGGCGACAGATGCACGAGAGAATAGAGTCGCTGACGCCAGGGCGGCCGCAGATGTCTAACGCCGCACGCCATCTGACAGCGGCTGGTGAATGAGCGATCGGACGCGGCGCGGCTCGGTGGAAGGCTATCGATGAGATGTGGGGCAAGTTCCGCGCCGCATGACCCACAGCTACGAACCGATGTGAGCTTAGCATCCTTATCGCCTAACATGATGGCGGCACAATGGCGCGGCGAGTCGCTGGCTCGCTGGCGCGCGGCGCGTCTCATCTGCCTCAGCCATGCAGGAGCCATGCTTCGGCGCTCGCTACCATCCGCTGCTGCCTCATAGCCGTCTGCCGCCTCAGGCCGGCTGGCCGCTCTCGCCCAGATTCGGCTGCCCCCACAGCTGGGCGGCCGCTTCGACACCTTGCTTCTCCCTCAGCGGCTCATCGCCGGCCCCGAATGGGAGCTGCTCATGCATGGGTTTGCGCTTCTCAGATACTGCTGCATCGGGCGCTCTGCTCACATCCCAGCTGATGGCGCCAGCTACCCGCAAGGAGGGTGTCAGGTGCCCATGTGGTTAACTCTTCATTCGTCATTTTGAGGTCGGAATCTCTAAACCTCCTATTGGTGCTCAGAGTGCATTTACCCATTTGGGCATATGACTCATAAAAGGTAAGCTTTTGGCTCGAACTTCCGGACAGATGTGCATTTTGCCGCTCCGCCTATTAGTGATGAGTCGAACTAGGTAGCGTCCTATTTGTCGCCGCATGCATGTGGGTGATTATGCTCATGATCTTAGATGGGATGCTTCCTTCATGTTATGTCAACGAAGTTACTAATCGAATGGAATTTTCGGGCATAAGTTTGAAGTGCTTCAAGTGGCATAAGAATCGATGGCACTCTTCAGAGTATTGGCCGACTTGGCATCTCACATGGAACATCTTCATGCTTTGACGTGAATGTACGTGCCTCGCGGTATGAAAAATGCACATTTGTTATCACGTCCCTTTGGTTTGCTTGAGGAAGGAGATTGCGACCTCATTTTCTCGGCCTTTTGGCGGCATTGGGGACCTTCTATTAGGGTGAGTTAACTTGATAGCCTCTCACTGCGGCGCAGTACGCTGCGGATGTCGGGATGGCATGCCAATGGTCACGTCGTGAGCATGTCATGACATGCTCTCGCTACCGCACCTACATTTCAACCATGCATCGCCGCATCGACGATGATCGCACCCTCACGAGCCTTCAATATGTCGCGCGAGAAAGTTATCGGGTGGACCAATGCATGCGACACGAGAAAAATTCCAAAAAATTTGGGTGCTCACGCGCTCGATTAAATGACCCAAACTTGATGCAAAAAATTTGGGCGTGTCAGACTCGATGTTCTGGCGAAAGCCATCCGGCGCTGGGCGACGGATGGCCACGCCCGGCAAATACTGCATGGGCCGAAGGGCGGCGATGACGGTGGACACCAAGGACCGGCTGCCGCCGACCGGCGGCGGCGACGTGGCGATCGGCTGGCGACCGGCCATCGGCGACCGGCGGCAACGATGACCGGAGGCGACCGGTGATACGACACGGTAATCGACGGGTGGCCGTGAGAAGATCGCAATCGGGCCCGATGATGGCGACGGCTGGGGGGGCGCTTAATTAAAATCAAGAGGCACGACGCTGGCCGCGACACGCCCAAGCCCCCTGCGCTAAGTGCGCGAGCCGTCCCCGAAGTCACGGGTAGCAGATCAAAGGAGTCGGATGAAGCCAGATCATCTCATCGCGTGTCTTCAAGCACAAATGTGCATGCCCACGGCACCGGCGCGTTTCAGCAGCCGTGTGAAAGCGGGTTCCGGCCGGGATGAGCAAGATGGCCTCCATGGCGATGATGAGCCTCAGGCCGCTGCATGCGGCCTCCGTGCCGCGGACGCTGGCCTCCGCTGGCGCGACGCTGCTCCATGGCAAGACCCTACAGCCTCCCAGCTGGCTCCTGGCTCATGGCCGGCGCCGCTCCTCATGGCCATGCAAGAGCCACTCAGCCCTCGCTGAGTTGCCGCTCATGGATGTCGCCATCCCCTCCCACGGCCACGCGGCGTTGCTCAGCCTCTGTTGGAGCAGTGTGGTGCACTTTACTCAAATTTGCCTTTTCACCATTTTTTGAGGTCGAACCTCCTAAAACCTCCTATTGGTGCTCAAGGTGCATTTACGGCTCCATTTGCAGGATATAAAAAAGTATGCTTTTTGGGCTTTCTGAACTTGGTCTCAGAATGTGCATTTTGCCCTGCCAGTCTATTAGAGATGAGCTGAATTGGGTAGCAGGTTTGCTGTTTTGCTATTAGACATGCATGTAAGGTAGAAAATGCTCATGATCTTTGGATTTGCATGCCTCCTTCATCTTATGTCATCGTGTTACGAATCGAAAGGATTTTTTGGGCATAGTAAGGAAGGGCTTCATGCGCGACAATTGATCGACTCTTCGAGTATGGGTCGGCATCCCAAATGGAGCTTCTTCCCACTGATGTGAATGTAGCGTCATGGGAGCTCGCCATCCGCATCATTATCATGACCCTTTGGTTCTGCGATGAGATTTCTTGATCTCTATTTTCGGTAGTTTTGGCTTGGTGATGTGCTTAGGTTGAGACCCGTATGCGCACATGAGATTGTGGACTCGCTTATTGATAGGTGGTCCTTCGTGGCCAACTATCTGCCCTTTCAAATCCTCACCTCAAAAATATTTTGGAGATCAATTATGGCGTTGCGGGAATCCTTTCGCAGGTTTAACATCGATGTGTCGATTAGCCTCGATGCTCATTTTCATGGCATGGAGACTGCCCTGTGGAATGAGACCCTTCCATCCTCATCTTGGGGAGCTCAAAGGGTGGACGAGGGTCTCGCCATATTGTTGTGAATGTGGTTCTTAGAAATCTCTCTGTCACGCCACCTTGCTCAATGGGTTTATTCGAGGTGATCGTGCTTCATCCTTCGTATGACATTTCTTTCCTCCTCCATATATATACATGGTTGTGTTGGGCGAGATCATTGTTGCCGAGGACGTGCTACCCGGGTTGATCCCCGCCAGTCATATGCTTGTCTCAAAGATTAAGCCATGCATGTGTAAGTATGAACTATTTCATCGCGGAAACCGAATGGCTCATTAAATCGCGTTATAGTTTGTTTGATGATGCGGTGCTGAATAACCGTAGTAATTCTAGAAATTACGTGCACCAAACCCCGACGGAAGGGATGCATTTATTAGGTAAAAAAAACGATGCGGGCATTTCCCTGTTGATTAATGATAACTCAATCACATCATGACCCTTGTGCGGCGCATCATTTGAATATACGCCCCTATCAACTTTTCGGTAGGATAGGGGTTTACCATGGTGGTGATGGGTGATGGAGAATTAGGGTTTGATTCCGGAGAGGGAGCCTGAGAGATAGCTACCACATCCAAGGAAGGCAGCAGGCATGCAAATTACCCAATCCTGACACGAGGAGGTAGTGACAATAAATAACAATACCGGGCTCTTCGAGTCTGGTAATTGGAATGAGTACAATCTAAACCCCTTAACGAGGATCCATTGGAGGGCAAGTCTCGTGCCAGCAGCCGCGGTAATTCCAGCTCCAATAGCGTATATTTAAGTTGTTGCAGTTAAAAAGCTCGTGAAGTTGACCTTGTTGGTCCCTTCTGCGGCAGTCCGCCTGCCTCATCCCTTATGCCTGGCGCATTCGGCCTTAATTGGCCGGGTCGTGCCTCCGGCGCCGTTACTTTGAAGAAATTAGAGTGCTCAAAGCAAGCCCACGCTCTGGATACATTAGCATGGGATAACACCACAGGATTTCGGTCCTATTGTGTTGGCCTTCGGGATCGGAGTAATGATTATGAGGGATGGCCGGGGGCATTCATATTTCATAATCAGAGGTGAAATTCGTGGATTTATGAAAGACGAACCATTGCGAAAGCATTTTCCAAGGATGTTTTCATTAATCAAAAACGAAAGTTGGGGGCTCGAAGACGATCAGATACCGCCCTAGTCTCAACCATAAACGATGCCGCACTGTGGATGGATGTTGCTTTAGGACTCGACCTTGTGAGAAATCAAAGTTTTTGGGTTCCTTGAAAAGATGCATTTGCATTGATAATGAAAAAGATTGATTATAAATTATAAAAGTTGCAAAAGAAAGCAAAAACTAGCTACTAACAGCATGTTTCCTATCCTCCTCCAAAAGCACAAAAAACTGTGGAGGAATAGTGTGGTTATCTAAGCTATGCCATACAAATTCAAAGCAAGTAGCTATATCTGCACAAAAATCGGCTAGGCTATTGTTAGATCTTTGTGTGTAAGCAAAAATAACCGGGTGGAAGTTCTTCAAAAAGCTTATGTTAGGAGCCTCAGAGGTCGTCGCCATATCTCACTATGAAGAGAGCTTGAGGTGGTCCACCACCGATGTTATCCCCTTCAATGACTATGCCTCACTGTCATCCAAGGCTCCATGATGTTAATGTAGAGCATGGCGCTAATTCCTTATCGTTTATCCCAATGTTGGAAACAATGACCCATAGCTTTGATGAAGTTTCCATTGTCATCCCTTAAGACCACAGCAATACCAGCCGACCCATTAGAAAGCAAGGATCCATCCATGTTTGCCTTGATCCAACAAGGAGGGGGAGGACACCACATAGTAGGTTTGATCAGCCCATAGGGCTGGGTGATGTCCCATTGCTTCTAGAAGGGGAAGGAGGAGGCGGTGATGGATTAGAATTGAGGCAGCAATAATTTAGGGTGCCATGGCTACGCCATGCGTTAGCATTACGGCCCTCCACTTGGTAGATAATGGCACGAAGCATTTAGCCCAACACATACTTGGTTGCACATTTTGAATGGCTTGAAGGAGATCGTTGCTAAAATAGGAATTGAGAACCCCATTTTGCAAGAATCAATTATGGCATTGGTAAGGGTGCAATGGATAGCAATATGTTCAATATCTTCCTCCTGGTTGTATCCCCAAGGGCACAAGGTGTTTTCCGCTAAGCCATCAGCCAACCAAAGAATTGGTATTGCATGTTGGATGAACCTCCACCGTAAAATTCTTTCCCTAGGGGAAGTGCCTTGCAATTGGAAACTGGTGCATCATTTTCAGAAAGATACCTTGATAAACTATGGAGGTGATGGTGGTCCCCATGGTTCTTGATTAGTTGATCCCATGATGGTTGGTCCAGATTTGTATTTTGAGATGATCGCCATAAGGTCGCCAAACAACTCTCGATTTTCCAAATTTTTGGGTTCCTTTGAAAAGATGCATTTGCATTGATAATGAAAAAGACATTACAAGTTATAAAAGTTGCAAAAAAAAAGCAAAAACTAGCTACTAACAAAGATGTTTCCTATCCTCCTCCAAAAGCAAAAAAAAATTATGAGGAATAGTGTGGTTATCTAAGCTATGCCATACAAAATCAAAGCAAGTAGCTATATCTGCACAAAAGTCGGCTAAGCTATTATTAGATCTTTGTGTGTAAGCAAAATAACCGGTGGAAGTTCTTCAAAAGCTTATGTCGAGCCGGAGGCGGCCCATATCTCACTGAAGAGAGAGCTTGAGGTGGTCCACCACCCCGATGTTATCCCCTTCAATGACTATGCCTGTACCATCCAATGACATTATGAATGTAGAGCATGGCGCTTAATTCCACTGTCTTCCCAATGTTGGAAATAATGACCCATAGCTTTGATGAAGTTTCCATTGTCATCCCTTAAGACCACGAATACCACAACCCATTAGAAAGCAAGGATCCATCCACGTCCTTGATCCAACCGGAGGGGAGGACACCACATAGTAGGTTTGATCACCCATGAGGGTGATGTCCCATTGCTTCGGAAGGGGAAGGAGGCGTGTGATGTATTCAAGAATTGAGGCGAATAATTTTGGGGTGCCATGGCTACGCCATGCTTTAGCATTACGGGCCCTCCACTTGGTAGATACGACAGTAGCATTTAGCCCAGACCATACTTGGTTGCACATTTTGAATGGCTTGAAGGATATCAAGTTAAAATAGGAATGAGAACCCCATTTTGCAAGAATCAATTATAGCATTGGTAAGGGTGAAATGGATAGCAATATGCTCAATATCTTCCTCTGGTTGCATCCCAAGGGCACATAGGTGTTTTCGTTAAGCCACGACGAGCCAACCAACAATTGGTTGGTATAGCATGTTGGATGAGCCTCCACCAGAAAATTCTTTCCCTAGGGGGAAGTTTCAGCTTTTGCAATTGGAAATCTGATGCTTCATTTTCAGCAAAGATACCTTGGTAAACTATGGAGGTGATGGTGGTCCCCAATGGGTTCTTGATTAGCTCAGGTTGATCCTGATGTTGGTTGGTCCAGATTTGTATTTTGGAGATGCGATCAGCCATAAGGTTGCCAAACAACTCCTGCAGCTTCTCCAAATTCCAGCATTTGTTGGTCCTAATCAGTTGGCAATGCTCCAATCTAGAATTTTCCATGTTAAGGAAGGTAGGCCATTTGGCCGTAGATCGATCCATGCGCATTTGTGAAGTTAATGTCCTCACCGCTAAATTTTCCAACGCAAATTCTGCAGATTTTTTGCCCCATCGGTGATGATTTTCCACTCATGGAGTCACTCCTTTTGTGTTTTGTCGCCAAACATTCTTCCCATATCTTTCCAAAAGACACTTGTGTAGAAGTGTGTTTGGTTTGTTAAGAAACTCTCAAGCTAATCTGGATCGAGAGGTCCATGCCACCTCTCACCGAATGCACCAAGTCCCGCCATTTTGCGGGTGTGCAGATTTTTTCCCAAGCAATATGTAAGCCATGTTGGTTGGGCCCCTTGCCAAAGGAAACACCGAGCAAGTTTCTCTATCTCATTGATGATGCTTTTGGGTACCAAGGTGTGAGTAACTTGATACATGGAAATGCTGAGTAAAGAAGACTTGATTAGTTGGAGTCGACCCGCCATAGATAAATGTCGAATACCCCAATAGCTTATCCTTTCTCTTGCCTTCTTGGTTAGCTGCAAAAAATCTGCAGTTTTCAGTTTTCTCATGGCCAACTTGATGCCTAAGTATTCAAGCTCTTGGACCTTCTTGAACCCCATGAGTTTGGCAATCCTGTTTGCTTTCCACCGGTGAATGGCTTTGCTGAAAATGATAGCACTCTTGGTAGTGTTAATCTGTTGCCTAGCCGCAATAATCATCTAGAACTCGATGAGATGCATTTGGCATGGGTGATGGATGCTTTGGATGCGATGAGGATGTCATAAAGCGGTGGGATATATTAGTGCCTCCATTGGCTATGGAACACCAATCGGTTTGCTCGTTTGATGGCCATGGAGAGGAGTTCAGCAAAGTATAAAGAGGTATGGAGATAGGGCAGCCTTGTGAAACCCACAATGGGCTTTTATCCAATTTGTTCTTTGGCCATTGAGTAGTAGTGCAAAGGAGGGGAAGGAGACACATTGGAGAAGCCAATTCTGAAATTTGTTTGGCATTCCCATTTTATGGAGGACAAGAGCAAGAGTTTCCCAACTCATTTTATCATAAGCTTGCTCCATATCAATTTTGAGTGCCATGAAGCCATCTTTAGATGTAGAGTGTTGAAACTTGTTGATAATCTCCTGAGCCGCCAAGCAGTGGTGTGAGATCGATCTATGAGGTACAAAGGCCCCCTGCTCCTCAGAGATTATGTGTGGGAGAATGTTTTTCAGACACAAGGATCTTGGCTATGATCTTGTATGATGTTCTGCATAAGCTGATCGGTTTGAATTTTGCTGGGCAATCAGCATTCTGAGATTTGGGTAAGAGGATCACCAATGTTTCCTTCCACTAAGAAGCCATGGTGCCTTGTGGAAGAACTCTTTATAGCCTCAATGACGCCCCGGCCAATGATTCTCCAAAAGTGCTTAAAGAAAGACGGTGATGCCATCTATCCTGAACACGGTTGGCACCCATAGTACGGATCACCTCCCAAATTTGGTGGTGTCCATCTCCAAAAGTTCCCCTATTTGAGGCGGATTGAAATTTTCAGCAAAACATGGCCATCCGGAGGTAGTGATAGAGCACTCCATTTATGTTGAAAAAATCCATGAAGGTTTGGTGGATTAAGGTTGGATCATCCGTGCTCCTTCCATCTTCAAGCATTGTCGATCTCCTCAGCATGCAATCGCATGAAAAGTGGGTATTGGCATCCCCTCACCCCAATTGATTTTGGCTCTTTGTTTCCACCAACAAGGGGCAAGAGTTGAATTCGTTCATTAGCTTTGCATGAGTTCCAGACGCTCGTCACCATTGAGTGCAACTGCTTCCAGTTGCATAATTTCAGCTTGGAGAGTGTCCCTTTGTTTGCTTAAGTCATTGAGCTTATTCTTGCTCCAATAGAATAGGTTCTTCAATGTTTTGCTGCACTTTCTATCCAGGTTTTCAGCTTTGGAGCCATTGTAATTGCTATGCCAATTTTTCCAAACAAGCTTCCATGCCATTGGGTAAGACAACCAAGTGTCTTCAAATCGCATTATCTATGTGATTTCCACTCTTCATTGGCTGAATTTGGAGAAAGGGGCAATGATGGATGCAATCCTTGGTAGGTGTTTGGTTTGAGCAAGAGGTAGAGGTTGGAGGCGTTGAATTGATGAAGAAGCGGTCAAGGCGCACCCATATCTTTTTTATCTATTGTGGTCCATGTGAACCTTGGACCATTGAAGTTTAGTTCATGAAGGTCCCCAAGTGTCAAGAAATCCATCATCTCTTCACCATGGAGAGAATTTAAATTGCTTTCCACCTTTTTGTCCCTAGCATCGAATGCAATTGAAATCCCCAATGATAGCGGCAAATCTGTTCAAAAGGAGTCAAGATGTCCCATAACCCCGAAAGTGTGATAATCCTTGCTAGCATAGCGATGGCCACCCTCCATATGGACTTGTTAGTAACCCAATGTTGCCCACCATACACTTCTCATCTTGTGTGTGGAGAGAAGGTGATTAAGTCACTTCTCCAAAGAGCAAGGATACCTCCATTTTCCTACACGGTTGGTGTAGAAAATCCCCATGCCTCACAATATTATCAATTTCCTTCTTGTGACTTCCTCCACTTTGGTTTCTATAAGGCTATGAAGAGAGCATGGTGCTCTCCAAGAATTTCGAGATAATTGCGTGGCCTTCTTGGACTCCAATAACCATATTATAAGGAAGTCATGGGTGGACGGAGGTCTCCCCTTCGATATGGAATTCACTCTTTCTTCATTTCGTGGTATTGCTTTGATTGGCTGTCGCCCAGCCCCTCCTAAAATGAGCTTTAGAGACACGACCTTGTCCACTCTTAGTTTTGTTGTGTTTGAAAAAAGTGGTGGCATCTTCGCTTCCTTGGTCAGAAAAGTTGTTTGTATATGAGGTGCTGGATGGTTCCCCTTGCCATGTCGTGGTGAGTTTGCAATGAGTTCGCCGCCTCTTGATTTGTGGAGTCTTTGGAGTCTTTAGAGTGGTCATATCACTTCCCCCTTATGTTTTGTTCACCGCAGATTTGCCCTTTGAAGTCTCCCCTCCTGATCTAATTTCGCTTTGGAGGCCTAGCCTTCCTCCTTGTGACCAATGTCCATGGTCCATATGACTTATCCAACCAAATATGAGTTGTAGCATCAATTTTCCTTTCCTTGGTGCAGAATTATACCGGCAGGGTCAAAAAATGCAGAAATCTGGGATTGGGTTGTGATAGGAAGTGTGGTGGTGTCGGTTTCTGTGTTACCTGAAGCATAATTTGCTGCACTGCTCAAGAGGGAATGACACTATCCATGGAATGGCTGCATTGTTGAACTTATTTTTGAAATGGTTGAGGTGTGAAGTGGTGGTTGGAGCCTCCTTTATGACCAACTTTGCCACAATCAAAGCAAAGTTGTGTAATCCCTTCATATTCAACTTTAAAAAATGGCCGTTGTAACCATTGATCCATATTCCGTGAGGGAGTCGAGTCAATTTTGACACAAATTCTAGCATATGTGCTTTGCCCCCACTTGTTGTTTGGTTATCCATCCACAATGGTTCACCCACAATGAAGCTATTCGAGCTAAGTTGTTGTCATCCCAATATATGAGTGGTAGTGCATCCATAAGTGTGGTCAAACCCGAGAGTGAGAGTGAAGTGGTCCATCTCCATAACAATGTGTTGCGATAAACCACGGTCCATTACTAAGAACTCCTCCGGACCATTGAAAATGCATAAAAGCAATCCCCAACAAGAACCAACTCAAAATCCCCATCGACTCCATTTGCACCTCAGTCAATGTTGAGGAAATAGGGAGTTTTTGCCTAATAATCTTCCAACAAGGGCGCCTCAACCTCTTAATGTTGTTGTGCATAGAATGGTTGTCAAGTGTCACTCCCACTCCATCCTTGTCTTGAACTTCTTCAAATCTGAATTTTGCAAGTGGGACTACTGCTGGTCACTTCCAAGCATTGTTTGCAGCTGTGCCTTGTCTCCTTATATCATTTGGCATGGTAGCAGCCCCTTGGTGTGTTAATCCTGGTGCACTTGACACTCTTTGCCCATGTGTAGAAAATCTAGCCGGTTGGTGACCCTTGGAAAGCGATCCTTAGAAGGAGTATATATGGTATGAGGTCATCGATGGTGGGCATGGATGAAGAAACTCCCTCTTGCATAGGTGTATTGGTTTTGATTGCTGGCTGGCCAAATTCCATTGTGAAAGTCTCTGCGGCATTTGAACAAACACGTTGTGTGCATTCTCCTGCAATTGCAGTTACACTGTCGATAGAGCCTGGGGTTGGCCAGAATTCCCCATTAGCAATTGCAATCGATCATGGTGCACTTCAATTGACCCTCCTCGCCCTCCGGAATGATCGATTCGAGTCCATCAGCATAAAGCGTTCCTCAGTACTCGCGGCAGTAGCAGTGGTTGTTATGAATTAAGGCTCCAATTGAGTGTCACGAAATTAACTGGTGTCACAAGCTTCTCTAGAGATCGTAGTCGCTTCCATGATCAGTAATGCAATCCGGCGCCTCCATATCCACCCGCTTTTATTATCTCGCCTATTGGTCACACAGCAATAACATGTTGGAATCAATTCCATTACTCCCGCATATTCCACGCCTGGTTCTTTCACGCCGTGAATTGATGCCTGTGGAATCCCGGACATGGTTCTTGTTCCATTGGTTCTGTCCAAAGTTTTAGGTTCGGTGAAAATTTTGGGTTCCTTGAAAAGATGCATTTGCATTGATAAAGAAAAGGCGGTTACAAGTTATAAAGTTGTAAAAGCAAAAAACTAGCTACTAACGGCATGTTTTCTATCCTCCTCCAAAACACAAAAAAGCGTGGAGGGTGTGGTTATCTAAGCTATGCCATACAAAATCAAAGCAAGTAGCTATCTCACAAAAGAGCTAATTGTATTAGATCTTTGTGTGTAAGCAAAAATAACACTGGAAGTTCTTCAAAAGCTTATGTCGAGCCCTCAAGGCGGTTCATATATCTCACTCAGAGAGAGCTTGAGGTGGTCCACCGATGTTATCCCCTTCAATGACTATGCCTCACTCTGTCATCCGGCTCCATGGCGTTCAATGTAGAGCATGGCCGCTAATTCCATCGTCTTTGTCCCAATGTTGGAAACAATGACCCATAGCCGATGAAGTTTCCATTGTCATCCCAAAGACCACGGCAATACCGACATTAGAAAGCAAGGATCCATCCCGTTAGCTTGATCCAACAGAGGGGAGGACACCACATAGTGGTTTGATGCCCTAGAGTCAGTGATGTCCCATTGCGGAAGGGGAAGGAGGAGGCGTGGGTGATGGATTCAAGAATTGAGGCAATAATTTTGGGGTGCCATGGCTACGACATGCGTTTTAGAATTACAGCCCTCAGACTTGGTAGATGATGGCCGAGCATTTAGCCAGACCATACTTGGTTGCACATTTTGAATGGCTTGAAGGAGATCAATCAAGTTGCTGAAAATAGGAATTGAGAACCCCCATTTTGCAAGAATCTGAATTATAGCATTGGTAAGGGTGCAATGGATAGCAATATGCTCAATATCTTCCTCCTGGTTGCATCCCCAAGGGCACATAGTGTTTTCCGTTAAGCCGGCGAGACCAACAATTGGTTGGTATAGCATGTTGATGAGCCTCCACCGAGAAAATTCTTTCCTAGGGGAAGTTTCAGCTTTGCAATTGAAAATCGATGCTTCATTTTCAGCAAAGATACCTTGGTAAACTATGGGTGATGGTGGTTCCCAATGGGTTCTTGATTAGCTCGGTTGATCCGATGTTGGTTGGTCCAGATTTGTATTTTGGAATCGATCATGAAGGTTGCCAAACAACTCTGCAGCTTCTCCAAATTCTAGCATTTATGGTCGTAATCAG
Source organism: Cymbidium sinense (assembly GCA_021442155.1). Lineage (NCBI taxonomy): Eukaryota > Viridiplantae > Streptophyta > Magnoliopsida > Asparagales > Orchidaceae > Cymbidium > Cymbidium sinense. The sequence goes on from CM038215.1 coordinate 16,827,946, forward strand.
GTTGGCAATGCTCCAATCTACAGAATTTTCCATGTTAAGGAAGGTAGGCCATTTGGCCAGCGGTAGGTCAGCGATCCATGCAGCATTTGTGAAGTCAATGTCCTCACCGTTGGCAATTTTCCAATGCAAATTCTGCTGCAGATTTTTTCGGTGATGATTTTCCGACTCATGGAGTCACTCCTTTTGTGTTTTTTTGCGCAAATATTCTTCCCATATCTTTCCAAAAGACACTTGTGTAGGGTGTGTTTGGTTTGTTAAGAAACTCCCAAGCTAATCTGGATCATTTGGGTTCCTTAAACTTGCATATTGCATTTAATAGTAAAAAAAAGTAGTACAGAACTAGCAAAGGCTAGAGAGTCTAAAACAAGAAGCTAAATAGAAGCAACATGCTTCTTATCATCCTCAAATAAGAAACAAAATAGAAGGTAAAGTAGAAACATCTAAAGACAACCAAGTAAAGTCGCGGTGTAGCGAGCAGAGTCCACACCGGTTGAAGTCCGGAAACGTGTGAGAACAGACTTGGTGGAAGGCTAGAAGAAAGCCCAAGTGGAGCTTGAGGGGAGAGAAGACTAGAAAGTCTGCTGCATGGTCTTCCTAAGTAAATTGACAACACTAATGTTGTCCCCCTCCAATATGATGCCCTTGTACTCATACATCCAAGGGTCAATATGCTTCTTGACAACAAGCATAGCCTGCATCTCTATGAAAGCACTATCCCAATGGAGAAATTGGATACCGGACCTTGATGAAGTCACCATCATCCCACGAAAACAACTCCAATGCCGTAAGCCGGAGGGAGGAGAGTACCATACATTCACCTTTAGCCATCAGGGAGGAGGGAGTAGGCTGGCTGGTGGAGCTCCCATTGCCTCAAAATGAAAGGTAGATGCATTTGTAAAGGCCTCCAAAATAGTAGCAGCAATGACCTTTGGTGTCCCATGTTGGCGCTCATGTGTCTTTGCATTCCGTGTCCTCCAAACTTGATATATCATCTTTGCAATAAACTCGCCCCAAGCCATGTTCGACTTGGTGGTCCGATTGCAGAAAAGCATCATGAGCATTAGAAAAAAGGCTGAAACTTAAAGGAATTGATGGAAGGGCCCCACCAGGAGTGGAGCCTGCGGCTTAATTTGACTCAACACGGGGAAACTTACCAGGTCCAGACATAGTAAGGATTGACAGATTGAGAGCTCTTTCTTGATTCTATGGGTGGTTGTGCATGGTCGTTCTTAGTTGGTGGAGCGATTTGTCTGGTTAATTCTGTTAATGAATGAGACCTCAGCCTACTAACTAGCTATGCGGAGTTCAACCTCCATGGCCAGCTTCTTAGAGGGACTATGGCCGTTTAGGCCACGGAAGTTTGAGGCAATACAGTGCGTGATGCCCTTAGATGTTACGGGCGCCGCGATGTATTGAGTATATAGCCTTGGCCGACAGGCGGTAATCTTTTAAAAATTTCATCGTGATGGGGATAGATCATTGCAATTGTTGGTCTTCAACGAGGAATTCCTAGTAACCTCGAGTCATCAGCTCGTGTTGACTATGTCCCTGCCCTTTGTACACATCGTCCATCGCTCCTACCGATTGAATGGTCCGGTGAAGTGTTCGGATCGCTGCGACGCGGGCGGTCCGCCGCCCGCGACTCGGCGAGAAGTCCATTGAACCTTATCATTTAGAGGAAGGAGAAGTCGTAACAAGGTTTCCGTAGGTGAACCTGCGGAAGGATCATTGTCAAGACCAAAAAATACATCGGCGATTGGAGAACTTCGTGGGCGGCGGCGGTTACCACCGGGCGACCGTCCGTCGCTCGTCCCCTCAGAGGCGGGGAACCGGGGGACGGATGAAACACAAACCGGCGCAGCTCCGCGCCAAGGGAAAATCGAAAGGCACGGGCCCCGCGTCGGGCTCGGTGGCGTGGAGCGCCGTCGCGCTCCATGCGGATGGACACGACTCTCGGCAATGGATATCTCGGCTCTCGCATCGATGAAGAGCGCAGCGAAATGCGATACGTGGTGCGAATTGCAGAATCCCGCGAACCATCGAGTCTTTGAACGCAAGTTGCGCCCGAGGCCAGCCGGCCGAGGGCATGTCCGCCTGGGCGTCAAGCATCGCATCGCTCCATGCCAACTCCGTCGTTCCGATGGGTGCATGTCGGTCGAGGCGCGAACGCGCAGGGTGGCCCATCGTCCGAGCAAAGAGTCTGCCGTCACCTGGGTCAGCGGCAACAAAGGGTGGGTGAAAGCGTGAGCACGCCCCACGCGTTGTCTCGTAAGGGAGCCTAAGAGAATGACGGTGCTCCCGATCCCATCCACGCCAATCTGCATGCGCTGGAATGCACCGTGACGGGCGAGGCCACCCGTCGAAGTTTAAGCATATCAAGCGGAGAAGAAACTTACAAGGATTCCCCAAGAACGGGGAGACATGCCTGAAGGCCAGGTACGGCGGCTCAAGTGTAGTCCGGAGAAGTATCCTCGGCTGATGGACGGGCCCAAGTCCCTGAAAGGGGCCGGAGGGTGAAAGCCTGCTCACCAACCCCAAGAACACTGCACCATTATAGTCGGGTTGTTTGGGAATGCAGTCCTAATCGGGCGATAAATTTTGTCCAAGGATAAATACAGGCGAGAGACCAATAGCAAACAAGTACTGCGAGGGAAAGATGAAAAGGACTTTGAAAAGAGAGTCAAAGAGTGCTTGAAATTGTCGGGGAGGATGGGGGACGGCGCGGCGCCTACCAAGCGAAAGGCCCTACTGCACCTCGCTCTCGCGGATCATCTGAGCCTTCCGGGCAGGAGCCAGCGATCGATGCTCGAGGAGACACCATCGGTACGGCCGGTGAGCATGGCACGTGCCGTCTAGGCGAGTCCTACGGGGCTCCCGCGTGCCCGTCGCAACGGCCCGTGGGCTCCCCATTCGACTCGTCTTGAAACACGGACCAAGGAGCCTGACATGCGTGCGATCCGACGGGTGTGAAGCCCAGTGGGCACAAGGAAGCTGATGCGCGAGATCCTCTCTCATGGGGAGTTTGGCTGGGGTGGCACATTTATTAAAAGATAACGCAGGTGTCCTAAGATGAGCTCAACGAGAACAAAATCTCGTGAAACAAAAGGGTAAAAGCTTGTTTGATTCGATTTCCCATGCTAATAACCGCGAAAGCGGCCTATCGATCCTTAGTTGTTCAAAATTTGAAGCTAGAGGTGTCGAAAAGTTACCACAGGATAAGCGGGCGCCTGCCGCTCATAGCGACGTTGCTTTTGATCCTTCGACTCTTCCTATCATTGTGAAGCGTAATTCACCAAGTGTTGGATTGTTCACCCACCAATGGGAACGAGTCGGGTTTAGACCATCGTGAGACATGTTAGTTTTACCCTACTGATGATCGTGCCGCAATAGTAATTCAACCTAGTATGAGAGGAACTGTTGATTCACACAATTGGTAATCGCGCTTGGTTGAAAAGCCAGTGGCGTGAAGCTACCGTGTGCGAATTATGACTGCCTCTAAGTCGAATCTAAAATGCGCGACGGCCGAGTCGCCACCACCGATGGTAGGGGCTTTGGCCCCGAGGGCATGTGACGTGGGCTGCATTCATGCCGGCAGACTAAGCGCGACGGATGCCCAAATGCGCTCAACTGGACGACGGGTCAATCCTTTGCGATGACTTAAATTCGACGGGGCATCAGCGTGGCGAGTGGCCTTTGCTGCCATGATCCACTAAGATCCTGCCCTATGTCGTAGCAGATTCATCCCCTCCGCCTCCAATTTCCTCCACTGGTGTTCACGACAGGGTTTGGGCTACCCAAGAAATTCACACGGGGATCCAGGGCGACGCACCGCCGCATGAATGCGCCCGTGAAAAAAAGCTTTTGGGGAAACTACCGGGACCACAACCGCATCTTGGGTGCCGTCTAGGGGAGTGACCCGCCGACATCTGCTTGGCGAGGCACGCCGTGCATGCGATCTGGCGTCCGGTCGTGCCGCGATATGCTGGCACCGGCCGACGACATGTTAGTGCGTATTTATTTTCGAGCCATGCATCGCCACTTATCCGATGTGGTCCGTGCACCCGTATGAGCCTTCGATATGCCGCACAAGAAAAATAATATCCGTGGGTGGGAATCAATGGCATTTGTCCCAATTAGCGGTGTGGCGCTGCGATGCACGGCACGCCAAGAAGAATGTGTGCCGGTGAAAAGTAAGCTTGAGATTCTGAACATCGACAACACCTCCGCTTCATGCGAGCATCGCGGGAAGGGCATGCCAATGGCCACGTCGTGAGCATGTCATGACATGTGCTCTCGCCCCATCGACTTATATTCTAACCGCGCTTCATCGTCCGACGCCGGCAAGCACCCATACGAGCCTGATATTCGCGAGAAAAATATGGCGAAATCCAAATGCGATGCCGATAAATGCGGTGCCGATGCATCGAGAAACACGACTGACGAGAGAAAAAAATGACCGGTCCGCAAAATATTTGCTGCGCGAATCCGAAGGACGAGCTGGGGCGGGCGATTGGTACCAATGCCCCGAGAATACGAGCTACGACGGTGATGCGATGGCGTCGACGGACCACCGCTGGAGGGTCGGTAGTCGAGCGACGCGACGCGGTGGCTCGTGGTGGATCAAGGGATGGGGCGTGCTGCAGCGTGAGCCATGCGTCACACGAACCGCAGACGTGAACTTAGCATCCTTATCATCTCATCGCGACGGCGGCATGCATGTGCCGGTGTTCGATCCACGGGCTCCGGTGGCGCTGTTGGCACATCAGGCTCGCGACCGCTCAGCACATGCCGCTTGCTCATGGCGCCGCGCTGGCTCATTCTGCACTTCAGTGCGCAGGCTCATGCCGCTGGCTACCGCTGCCATCAGCCGCACCCATACGCGCTTCCTCATGCTCAGCTGAATGCGCTCGCGCCCCTCCCATCATGGCCTGGCGCCACCGCCCCAAGATGGGGCTGGTGCCCATGCGCTTAACTCCTCAAAATTGAGCCACCATTTTTTGAGGCTAACCTCCTAAAACCTCCTATTGGTCATGGGTGCATTTGGCCTCCATTTGCATATGACCCATAAAAAAGTAAGCTTTTTGGGCTTTCTGGAACTTCGGTCAGAATGTGCATTTTGCCCGCCTGTATTAGAGATGAGCTAGAGGTTTGCTATTTTGTCGCCGACATGCATGTAAGGTAGACAATGCTCATGATCTTTGGATCTGCATGCCTCCTTCATCTTATGTCATCGTGTTGCGAATCGAAAGGATTTTTTGGGCATAGTCGAAGGAAGGGCTTCATGCAGCATACGAATCGACCGCACTCTTCTGATGTGAATGTACGTGCCTCGCGGGAGCTCGCCGTCCGCATCATTATCATGACCCTTTGGTTCGCTTGATGATGGAGATTTCTTGATCTCTATTTTCGCCCAGTGCCTTTGGGCTTGGTGATGTGCTTAGGCTGGAGACCAGTATGCGGAGCATGAGATGTGGACTCGCTTTTATTGATATTTGTGTGGCCAACTATCGGTGGCGCCCTTTCAAATCCTCGCTCAATATTTTGGAGATCGATTGTGGTGGTTGCTTGGACGGAATCCTTTCGTTGTCAGATAACATCTATCGATGTGTCGATTAGCCTCGATGCTCATTTTCATGGCATGGACACTGCCCTGTGGAGTGAGACCCTTCCATCCTCATCTTGGGGAGCTTGAATCTCAGGTGGTGGATGGAGGGTCTCGTCATATGTTGCGAATGTGGCTCTTAGAAATCAGGTCTCGTGTCACACCTTGCTTGCCCTTTATTCGAGGTGAGCGTGCCTTCATCCTTCATGCGACTCGATTCTTTCCCTCCCTCCATATATATATATACATGGTTGTATTGGGTGAGATCATCATTTGCGCTACGGTTGATCCGCTAGTCATATATGCTTGTCTCAAAGATTAAGCCATGCATGTGTAAGTATGAACTATTTTGAAACTACGAATGGCTCATTAAATTATTATAGTTTGTTTGATGGTAATGCTCTACCGGATAACCATAGTAATTCTAGAGCTAATACATGCTAAAAATCCCGACTTCGGAAGGGATGTATTTATTAGATAAAAGGTCGAGGGCCACGCTTCTATGATTCATGATAACTCTGGATCGCACGCCGTGATGCATCATTCAATATTGCCTATCAACTTTCGATGGTAGGATAGGGGCCTACCATGGTGGTGACGGGTGACGGAGAATTAGGGTTCGATTCCGGAGAGGGAGCCTGAGAGACGGCTACCACATCCAAGGAAGGCAGCAGACGCGCAAATTACCCAATCCTGACACGGGGAGGTAGTGACAATAAATAATACCGCTCTCGAAGGTAATTGGAATGAGTACAATCTAAACCCCTTAACGAGGATCCATTGGAGGGCAAGTCCGGTGCCGGACGCGTAATTCCTCCCAATAGCATATATTTAAGTTGTTGCAGTTAAAAAGCTCGTAGTTGGACCTTGGGTTGGGTCGGTCGGTCTGCCTCATGGTGTGCACCGCCCATCTTGTCCCTTATGCGATGCGTTCCTAGCCTTAATTGGTCGGGTCGTGCCTCCGGCGCCGTTACTTTGAAGAAATTAGAGTGATCAAAGCAAGCCCACGCTCTGGATACATTAGCATGGGATAACACCACAGGATTTCGGTCCTACTATGTTGGCCTTCTGGATTGGAGTAATGATTAAGAGGGATGGTCGGGGGCATTTGTATTTCATAGTCAGAGGTGAAATTCTTGGATTTATGAAAGACAAACCATTGTGAAAGCATTTCCCAAGGATGTTTTCATTAATCAAGAATGAAAGTTGGGGCTCAAGATCGATACCGCCCTAGTCTCAACCATAAACGATGTCAAGTGGATCGGATGCTTTTAGGACTCACGGCACCTTGTGAGAAATCAAAGTTTTGGGTTCCTTGAAGGGGTGCATATTTGCATTAATAAAATAACAAAGTACAAAATAGCACAGAAGTGCTTAATACAAAACATATTAAGAAGAAATGACAGAAGATCTATCCTCCACTAATAAAGAGTGAAAAGATGGAGGAATAGTAGTACAAGTAGGACTAGGCCATGAGAAACTAGAAGTAACAGCAAGCTGGGCACAAAAGTCAGCAGCTTTGTTGGGATCCCGCTTCACATGCGTGAAAAGCACCTGGAGGAAGTCTGTCAGGAACAAAAGATCTAGAGATGAAGTGGGTACAGACTTCCATGTAGTCTGTATAAGCCGTCACTGAAGGAAGCCAACAACCGAGGCATTGTCTCCTTCCAATATGAGACCTCTATACTCAAACATCCATGGTTCAATACACTGCTCGAAATGAAGCATAGCCTGCAGCTCAATCTGTGTGCTATCCCAATGCTGGAGCTGTACCCCAAGAGCTTTGATGAGCACTCCACTGTCATCACGGAGGACAATACCAATGCCAACAGCACCAGAGGGGAGGAGAGCACCATCTACATTGGCCTTGAGCCATCCAGGAGGGGGGGAGTCCAAAAAGGGTGAATAGGTAGCTGGAATGGCTGGTGGATATCCCATTGCTCCTGAGATGAGAATGAACAAGGTATGGTAAAGGTACTCATGATGGATGCAGCCAAGATCCTGGGTGTAGCATAAGGGTGACCATGTCTCTTGGCGTTGCGAGCCCGCCACACTTGGTAGATGGCACAACAAAAAGTCTGTAGGTATTTGGAAAAGAAATCGATAAAGCATCAAAGTTCGCAATATGGGCATGAGATACCCCAATTGGCAAGTTCTACAAAAGTAAGTGAGTGTGAAAAGAATGTGGTCAATGTCCTCCATGGTATTGCATCCCCATGGACAACTCCTGTCATCATCCAGGCCTCGAGAATATAGCCAGCATCTGGTTGGTAACACTCCACGGCTAAGTCTCCACCAAAATAGCTTTTCACGTGGACGAAGCTTGAGTTTATGAAGCCATGGGTGTACGGAGGTCTTGTCAGGAAAGCCAGCCATATAGGCTAGTGAAGTGATAGTCTTACCGATTGGCAAGTAATGTAGATGAGGTTTATCGGCTACCGAGTGCTGGAATATGAGAAATCCCATAAGATCGGAGAGATGGAGTTTAGGAATATCCCATGTTTGATCATCTTGTAGAAAGTCAACACAAGTATGTTGGAGAGCTGACATCCAAGAATGGGTTGGGACAACAGTGGGTGTATCCAAATGTGTGATAGAACCTCTATACTTTGGCCATCAGCAATCTCCCAATGTAGAAGGGGGTTTAGGCTAGCTGCGCCATCCTGGAGGATCTTCCAAGCTTTGGAATCACTCCGTGACGGTGATCTATACCATAGATCTGCTCCATAACGTTCCTGGAGACATTTGTGGAGGAGGGTTGTAGGCTGTGAAATAAAATACCAAGCTAATCGTGCTCAGAGTGGGCCTTGCCAAAGTGGTACTGAATGGAACCCCAATCCACCAAAGTGACGAGGCTTACAGAGCTCTTTCCATGAAACATAATGAATACCAGACCGGAGTCATGGTGCCATAAAAAATATCGATTTCACTCAGAAGACATTTCTGGGACCTGTATGAGTAACGATAAACCATGGGCAAGAGTGAGGATTGTAGAAGTGTTGTATGCCCAATGAGAGATGGCGACTTCCCATGAACTAAGTCTTTCCCAAACTTTGGTAGATTAGAGAAATGATTTAATGAGTCACCGCATAGCTAATTTGATGCCAAGGTAGTCCATTTCTCAAAGAAGCTTAACAATGTAGCAATTCGGTTGGTTCTCCATCTTTCAGCTTTGCTAAACATTATAACTGATTTGAGGTGGTTGATTCGCTGGCTCGAGAGCAATTGAAGGATGGCCAATATCTCCTAGCATGTGCAAGAGATGCACGGAAGTTATCGGATGTCATCGATAGAGTAAGTGAGACACATGTACTGATGGGATATGGACATCCCCGATGTGGGCCTCTTTGTTTGAAGGCTAAGGTAAGTAGAACAAAGGAGGAAAAGGTATGGTGACACGACCTTATCAAAATCCATACTGGGGATCCACTCACCCCATTCAAAAGAATGTGAATGTTGGAAGTGTGATGCATTGCATAATCCAAGTAGAAGATGGATGGGAACCCCATTAATGTAAGCACAGGGAGAGAGTCCGCTGCATCTTGTTATGCTTGCTCCATATCAACCTTCAGTGCCATGAACCCACCCTGGAAGTGGAGTGCTGGAATTTGTTAATAATTTCTTGAGCCATTAAACAGGGATGGGAGATGGTGCATTGTGGAACAAATGCACCCTGCTCATCTGAGATGAGTGTTGGGAGCAGATGTTTAAGGCAGTTGACCAGGATTTTTGCAATGATCTTGTATATGGTGGAGCATAAGCTAATGGGGCAGAATTTTGATGGTGTAGTAGCTCCATTAACCTTAGGGATTAGCACAACAAGTGTCTGTTTCCAGGTGTCATCCATGTGGGAGGTAAAAAAATTCCATTACTAAATATCACACATCATCTTTCACACGCCAAAAATTTTTGTAAAAGGAGCGTAATGTCATCTGCCCGAGGCTCGCTCATTGATCATCGAGGGCCTCCCAAATTTCAGCCGTAAAGGTGCATCCAACATGGGTAGAGATCAACTGATTTTTGCGGATATGACCGCCATTCATCAGTGAAATGTCCCACCGCCATTTGTGTTGGAAGAAGGAGGTAAAAGTGGTAGAGATATCATCAGGGTCTGTGGACAAAGTCCCATTATCCAGTTGAACTGTCAAGATTCTATTACTCCTATGGCAGGAGGATGCTACTGAGTGGAAGAAATGTGTATTTTGATCACCATCCTGTAGCCATCGGACTTTTTCCCTTTGTTTCCACCATGTAGTCAATCTGGACTGGACAGCGGTAAGTAGTAAAACTTTCTGTGTAAGAATAGGTACCGTCGGGAGACCCTGGAGAACAATCAATGGTCTGAGGTCCATCACCTCTGTGAGTAAGTCATGTTCTTCCGGTGCTTAAGTTTGTTTGCTCCAATGGTAAAGGGCTTTGAGAGTTCTACTACTCTTCTGCTCGGATACTTGCTCTAGTTCCATAGTCATTTTTCTTCCATGTATGCCACACCAGCCACAAGCTGGGTAGAGAGCCATGTGTCTTCAAATCGAGCATCATCGTGTGGTGGATCATCCTTGTCCTGCAAGATTTGGAGAAGAAGTGGGCAGTGACCAGAGGCAAGGTGGGGTAAGTGCTACACCTTATTGTCCCTTAGCAAGTTTGAAGCCAAAGAGTTCACTAACACCCTGTCCAGCTGGACTCAGATTTTACTGCGTCCATCTTTATTGTTAGTCTAGGTAACCCAAGAATTCAAGTTCCTATAAGGAGGCGTAAATAAAGCAATCCTCCATCTCCCTGTGAGTAAGAGAAAGGCCTCCCTCCCTTTTTATCCACCTGAGATGTGATACAGTTGAAGTCTCCTCCTACAATAGAAGGAATGGAGTGATCCACTAGTGTAAGGAGAGACTGCCATAATAGTCTTCTACAATGGTAGTCTTTATTTGCATATATCCATCCAAGCATCCATTGGTTCTGATCTGGTAAAGTTGCTTTCCCCAGTATAACCCGGTCATGTAAAAGAAGAGGAGAAAAGTTTACTATGTCAGAGTGCCAGAGTAGGATGATACCACCAAAGTTTCCTCATGAGGGGTGACATAGAAAGCTCCATCATTTGCCAACCAGTTTATCCACCTCCTGTCTTGAGATTTGTTCAATTCTTGTCTCCAGTAGTCCAACAAAGCAGATATTATGACCACCTATCAGCTGACGTTGGTAGTTACCCATTGTGGTCTTGCGGGCACCCCTATAATTCCAAAAAGTATGGAGGACATCAGGAACCCATAGGGGACGCATCCCCGCCGTTCGATGTGTCCAACCGAACCTTCTTCTGCTTCTTTGAGAGACCCACAGTGTAGTCTTCAGGTTGAGCAGTCACATTATTAGAAGTTACCAAGCTACTTGTCTTCCTGGACTTTTTCAGATTTACCCTTTGTAGTAGGAGGAGGTTTGTGGGGGATGCAATGGTTTGGAAAATGGGGATAGTGGTGTCAACCGTAAGAAACTGGTATTGGAGTTCAAACATGGTGGATTGGAGTGTTGGTTGGCCTTTTGTGGTGGGGAGGTTTAGTTGCCTTTATCATTGATTGTGGGTAGTAGTAGTGGTTTTGGTTTTTTTTTCCAGTAACAAGGACCCAAGGACCATACTCATCCTTGGATTGAGATGATGTCAAGGAGGCAAGGATGGTGAATGGGTGACTTTCTGGTTGCGCCCTTATCCCTATTTGTTTGAACAGCCACAACAGTGGAGTTAGTGAGTGGTAGGTGTTACCTTGAGTGCCGTGATTAGAAGATGCTTCCATAGAGGTATGGTGGGTGGTTTCCCTTACGAGTGGGGAGGGAGCGGTTTTCCAGTGCCTATCCACTTTGTGGTCAACTTTACCACAAGGGACAGTGAGAAATACCTCATACTCCACAGTTGAAAAGGCCATATCCCCTATAGCCAAACTGTGTGGTACAATTTCGAGAGATCCACCCCGATACACACTCGACATAGAGACTTTGCCCCCAACCGTCCGATGATCAACCCATAGTGGAGCTCTAATGTATGAAGCAATGCGGGCGATGTTGGTGTTATCCCAGTACAGAAGTGGCAAGTTTGGGAGCCGGACCCAAATTGGTGAAGACAATCCATGGAAAGATGTTGGGTTGAAAGAAGGTGACCATCTGTCGCCAAGAACATTTCGAAACAAACCAAGGTCCCCTGTGAGGACAACATCTCTTTCGTATTAAATACACACACAAAGCCTATGGCCACCATAATGAGGGTAAATTTGCCCCATTGGCCCCATTTCCATTGAAGATCATTATTTAAGTAGAAAAAAGGTGGTCTCTTTCCAATAACCTTGCCAACCAAAGCTGTTTCCAGTTTTGAGTTGTTAATGTCTGTGGCATCATCATCCAACAGGTGGTCCCATCTCCCATTAGGGCTTGATTTGTCCACATAGTCAAGTCAACATGTTCTTTCCTCTTCCATGGGTTTTCTGTTGGTTTGCTTCCCTTGGTTGGCCGAGAGGTTCCATGCTTGGAAAGCATTATTTCTGAGAGAAGCAATTTTCCCTAGTGGCATAGCGAGGGCCTCTGCCCCTTAAGTGGACCACTTTTGAGGAAGAACACCCCAAAAAAAAGGGTTTGATATTGGTGGAGCATTGTCCCAACCCGGGAGTGCTGGGGAGAAGAATCGCCATGTCATGGTGGGACTAACCTCAGTCAAGAACAATGGTCTTGAGGGACTAGCTCCCATGTCCATACCATCCATTGGAAGTGCACCAAGGTGATACATGAGCACCGAGACTTGCCATGTCTTTGCGCGCATCTAGCCTTATCCGGACAAGTGATCAAGCTGGTCGCAGGTCTTGTCCAAGGTCATACGGCAAGGGACAAGCTCGTCTGCCTGATGCTTCAATGCTCGCTGGCTGGTTTGTTCTCCTCAGTGCACTAGATTATGCCTGCTCTTGGACTCCGGTCACATCCGCTTTCCTGGACTTCCTCAGATTCACTTTGCATATGCTTTGCCAGGCAGCCTCTGGCTCACTTCAGATCGCCTATGTGATCATGCAGACGAACTGCTTCTCATGGGTTATACGTCGATTTCTCCTGCATGCGGAGAGGGCTTCATCTGCAAGTGCACACCCACGCCACCGTCCCAGCGTGCCGCCGTCAAAGGCAAAGCCGTCATGGACTTCCCATCCGCTAATCCTCCATCTTGGACGAGGCCTCCTCACCTATCCGAGACCTTCCCTCCTTGAGCCGTCCGGCTAAAGTTGGCCGACCCTCCTTGGTTACTTGACTGTCTTCCTCCATGAAATCTGTGGTTGAGCTGGCCGCCGCCAACCCAATAGCCACCTTGTAGCCTCTCTCCCTCACCATTTCACCATGAGAAAGACCATCTTGCTTAGCCGAATGACTAGAGAGTTTGGTACTCTCCCGACCCCCCCTTCCCGTTGATTTATCACGGGGAGGAGGTGACCTACGGCCACCTCCTGCCATGGAAAGAGAAACATGTTGACCTCATTTTTGGATGAGGTTAATTTAGCATGCTTAGGACACTATGCCTAGTGACCTGATAATTCACCTTGGGTTGGATCTAACCTATTCATCTTGGTAGATCAACTTAAGCATCCAAATTCAAAATTAACTAATCAACTTAATAATCAATAATCATCAATCCAAAATGATTAAAGTCAAACCTAAAGTCAACCCTAGTTAACCTAAATGACTTAAGTGGGCCCACTTGGTCAAAAAAGTCAACCCACTAAAATTTGACTAAATAAAATCACTAAAAATATTTCTAAAAATTAAATAAATAGTTTTAATCATAATAACAAATAAATTTTAATTCTTTAAGGATTAGATTAAGTAAATTAAATTCCTTAAAACAAAATAACTTAAATAAGCCACATTGAACTCAAATTGAAGAAAAATCAAAATAACATCAAACTAAATCATATGGGAATGATAATAGGGCATAACCTAACTCTCTATTGGGTGTGTTTAGGTCAAATGGGTCATTTGACCCATAAGAAAATAACCTTGACTCAACTTAACCCAATTTGGGTTAAGTGAGTTAAACAAAACATAAAAGCATGAAAATTTAAAACCATCTTAACCAATGAATGTGCATAAGAGATTAATCATCTTAAACACCATTATTAAGTTAATTAATCTCTTTAATTAATAAATCAAATAACAAAATAAAAAAAAATAATTAAAAAAAAGGATAAAGAGAGGAAAAATTCCCTTTGTCCTCATCTCACATCACCTACCCCAAGACAAAAAAAGCCATCTCTTCAGAGGTGGCTGGTTTCAACTAAAGTAGGTAATCAAGCATAAAAAAAGGCCAATCATGGAGAGAAGATAAGAAAAAAATTAAAAAAATTAAAAAAAGAAAGAGCATGCCATGAAGGAAATAACATATACACACTCTCAAAAAAAGAAACTCTCATACACCATCAGATATCAAAACCGAAGCCAAACAAACTCCCCCACCCTCCAAGTGCTCTCAACCATTGAATACATCAAAACCAAATTTGGATCCAAAGCTTGCTAGTGATCAAATCACAAGGAATTCTCTCAATTACTTTGAAGACATCCTTTCTTTTGAAGAATCAAGCTACTTCAATTGATTCAGCCTTTGAGATCCCCAAATCAAGGTACACCATTATTAACCCCCCTTTTCTTGAAAGCTTTCGCCATGGTCGATCCCTACAAGGCATGTTCTTTAGTGAGATCAAGCCTTATGGATGGAAAGAGGATCATTCAACGATCATGTAGCACTTTAAATCATCCAATTTGGTTAAGTATATCAAAAGTTATTAGCAAAATAAGTTGGATGGTCCTCGGCTCCCACAGAGATCGGGAGAGACGAAATCAAGACCATTCGTTTCTTTTAAAAAGAGATGGACGGTCCAGATCTAGGCTGATTAATTTGATTAAATCCCTTTAAGGAATCGTGAATGGGACGCCCGACCTCGACGGACTATTAATCGCCCGCGATCAACCCAGCGACATCGCCTTGATCCGCAACCGCAGGATCACCGGGACCATCCGATCTCGGATGGTCCAAATAATCCGCTTTTAGTTAAAATGTGGGACCCGCACCAAAAAAAATCGTTAAAACCGTTAACGATTTATGGAATTTAAAAAATTTAGAAAATTTCAAAAAATCATAACAAATCAAAGAAAAATCAGAAAAATATAAATAAAATCTCTATGGATTTGTCTGGATGAGAGGAATCCATTGAAATTAAAATCTCCAAATTTTATTAGATGAGTTTTCCTTAATTTAGGTTTAATTGAAGAACATTAAATCTTAATTACTCTTAAATTAATAATCCAATTAATTTGAAACTTTGGGAAATGAAATTAAGATTAATATACCTTGGGTAAATTTTTTTGGGGATTTAATTCTCGAAATTAAAATGAAATTAAAATTTATATGTTAAATTAATTAAATTAATTACCTTAATAATAATAATTAAAATTTTAATTTAATAATCTTAAATCAAAATAATGAATCAGAATAATAATTGAACTTAATTAAACTAATATAAACTAATGAACTTAATTAATTTAATTTGATAATTAAAAGAATTAAATAATTCAATTAAATCACTTGAACTTAATTAAATCATAATAAATCAACCATTAACCAAAATTATGAATAAACCCTCATTGGAAAGGTATTTAGTGTAGAATAATGTAAAAATAAAATCTCTAATTAATCTTAATAAATTATAATTTAGGTTTTAATGAAATAATTAAAACCTTAATTACACCTATTACATCTCTCAATTTGAAACTTTAGGAACATAAAATTGGCATGTACTTATCATAATTATCAAACCAAATTGGTCTATAAATTTGGAATTCTTGAATTTCCAAATCTCTAGGTCAATATGAACTAAATAATAATTAAGAATAATCATTAATTCATTAAATCAACAAATAAATTGAACCAATCAAATAAACATCAAAAACTTAGGTAATTCATTAAAACTTTCTAAGTCAAAGAATTTAATCAAATATCAAAATTTTAAGAAAATCAATACTTAATGAAATTCAAACATAATTAAACAACTTAAGTTAAATTTAATGAAAAACCATTCATCCTTAATGAATTTAAATAATGAACTTAAAACCTGATTAATCAGATCAAGTAATTAACCTAAGTACTTTAGGTTAAGAATATATGAACAAACCTAAGACATTAATTCATATTAATGGACTTAAAACTTAAGCTTACAAATTCATAATTTAATATCTTAAGTTAAATTGAATGAAATCAAACTTAAATCAAACTCTTTAAAAATAACATAAGCCAAATCAAATGAAATCCATATAACTTAATTTAAAATGAAATAAATCAAACAAATTAAATTAATTCAAACAAATGAAATAACATAAATCAAATCAAACATAAATAAAATCAAAGGATTAATTAAAATACTTAAGGATTTTAGTTAGACTTTGGAAACTTCATTAGGATTTAGGATGTTGAATGGAAAGGGCTTCATCCAAAAATGGAATCATTCCATTCTTCATTCTTGAAAACCTATACAACTTTAACCAAATAAAATGAACATAAAATAGAAATTAAATTATTAAATCATTTGAATTGAAACCAACCAATGGTAAAAATTAAACTAATTCAAATTTCAAACTTCAAACTTAAACTTAAAGGCCTAGCAAAGACTTACCACACAAACCCCACTACTACACACACTAGATTATTTAGGTCACGGACCTAGATCTAGGTTAGATCATTCGTGATTTTCTTTTAATCTCTGATATGTTGTGTTGCTTCACATGTCTATGTGGTGTATTGCTTTAGATGCTTTGTTTGTTAGTTAGATGTTAGGGCATTCTTTCTAGATTTAACATTATTTTCTAGGGGCGTGTTAAAGGGATCATGTAATAAATAAATCATAAAATTGTGTTTGCTTGTAGGTGCTAAAATCCTTAACATAGTCCATCAGTGGGCTTGCAAACACTAATGCTAAGCCCATATGTTTGTGAAATATAAAGCTTGGTGTCTTGTGTGTATTTCTAACATCTATTTTGTGGCTTAGGATTTCTTTAAATTTTAAATGTAAATTTGAGCTTAGAATTAGGTTAGGATCTATGGGGTCTAGGATTAGCGGAGTGACCCAAGAGATGGTGCGGTGGTCCCATGTGGGCTGATGGATGTCCGAAGGAGACTTTCTGGAAAGAAGACCCATAGATCTAAACTTGTAGTTCTAGGGTTGTATAAGAAGAACTTGCCCATTTTTTCTTCGGTGTATAGCATTACTGCATTAACCTTTTCTTATATAATTTAATTTGGCTTGATTTATTTTGGGTGCGCAATAGAACAACATGCTTTTCTTAGGTTTCTTTTTGCTATGTTTTGTCTTGTGATGTATGCACGGATGTAGGCTCATAGGATAAACTAAATTTTCTACCCAACTAAATCAATTGAAACATAAAATAAATACAACTCATAATCTTCATATAAAAGCTAGGTATTAAAATAAGATAAAATATATAGCAACCCTTATTTGGATGTCATGCATAATCATATTATTTCACTCTTGATTAATGAAGGATTCCATCTTTACTAGGCTTGACCTTTGAGAGCCTATGATGGAAGTACACCTTCTTCTATTTTGATTTGGCCCATGATCTTTTTTCTAATTACGCATTAGGCATAAATTGCATTCCTATGGCCTAAAATGAATCTTGAGTCAAATTATAAAATTTAAAAAAAATATGCATTATTTAAGTACATCTTCATACCCTACATAATCTCAGGGTTTAGGGAGTAAGTCTAGGTTCATAGATTTCTTTCCTAAAACTGCAACAACCATCCATCTTGCATTCATATGACTTAGCCTCATGATTTTAAAATGCGATTAGGTGGTGTTAGGCCTTCTCAGTTGTAAGTCTAGAAGAGTGATAGGTTAGTTCCTTCAAGAGAACGACCAATGATTCCCAAAATAGAACTAGGTCGAGCATCCGACATGTAGCACTGTATAATTAGGAAGCATCCTTTTAGGAATAAGTCTTCAACCCCAGGCATTTCGCAAGTCTTGTGCTAGAATCTAAGTCCTAGATTTCTAAGAAAATGATAACTTGAATTCTAAAATTAAATCTCAAATTTGAAGCCCAATCATAAGATAGATGAAATGTCTGGGCATCCCAGTATCAATAGACATTTCTTCTTTTCCATTTGACTCTTAAAATAACTCTCTCCAATTTGGACCTCTCCAATTGAATTTCCAAAATCAATCCTTTTGAAAGCTACCTTAGTAGTCTTTAGGAATAACCACTTATTTCTTTAATCGAGTATTCTTTAGGAAGAGACCCTTCCTAAGATGTAATTAACTATAGAGGCTTGCCTTTATAGGGAACCAGATCCCGGATAAAATTGACCTGTTCTACTTTTCTATGTAGTTCATGGGAAAATACTTTGGTACATGAAAGACCCATTAGCCTTAGGAGTCTTTTATTGAAATGATTGAATCCATGGAAAGCATGTTTATCTTTGAGATAATATGTTTATTCCTTAATGTTGTATTTGATCATCTAAATAAAATATTCTAAACTCTATGTGGTGTCATTTCTTTTCTATTCGAGAAAAAAAGAAAACCAACATATTTTTTTGACTCTGGGAATGGTTCCTCTCTCCATCTTTAGAAATAGGTGGTTATTTCTATATATCTAGTGTAGCCACTCACCGACTTTCTTTTGTTGGATACCTCTCCATTTCATTCTTGGTTGAGCCTATCCAACATCTTGAATAGAGGTTCTAGAACTCTTCGTTTGTCATAGTTAAACGATTGGGTCCTAGAACCAAATCCCAAAATAAAATGAGAGGTGAGAGAAATAAATAAAAATCAAGTCATTTCTATTATGACCTAAATCTGGTCAAGATGGATTTGAAACCATTCCAATATGGAAAAGAGATATCAAATTTAAAAAAGTATGAAAAGTACTTCAAGATTTGAAAAGCAAATCTCAAAAATAAAGTCTCAAAATTAAACTTATCCTTGATCTTACTTTGGCTTTGTACTAGAGCTAAAGATAATCGAGGGTCCTTGAATGAACACTCTTTGTTCTACATTCAAAAGGTGTTAAAACACCTAAGGATATAAATATTGAGATAAAGGAGTTCCTTCCCTGAGAACTTAAATCAAAAGGAGGCATAGTTGTATTGCTTCTTCTCCCACCATGATTGAAGTTTGAATTGCATTTATAAAGAAGAATAAAAAAAATCATCCCAAAAGAGAATGCCTTATTGACCTTGGGTTGATTAAGGAACTCAATGAAAATCTTCTATTCTTATAGAAGAAAATTATACATGAATGCAAATCGCTTTAATCTTAATTTCTACAAGTCCACTAGAATATTGGAAAACCAACTACTCAAGTTGATTGGCCAATTCTAAGGAGTGACTTGAGGTAACCTTCTTTTAGACCTTTCCAAAATCTTAAATTCTTAAGAGTTTAGAGAGAGTCAAAAGAGGAAGATGACATGACATAAACAAAAATAAAGTGACAAGATTCACTTTGCTTCTAATCAATAGAAAAGAGAGGGTAAAAGAGAATTATGATTCTCTTGATAAAGTTGAAATGAATAAAATTTAAATCAACTTTCTTAATGGGAGTTTTCTCCCATTGAATGAAATGATATTCCATGATTGGCTTTAATTATAAGGTTAAATCAAGAAAGAAAATAAATGAAGAAGTTAATCCTTCTAAAGAAATTATGACCTTAGGATTGGGTCCTAAGGGTGATATATCTATCGCTTAGAGTGAAAGTATGAAATCATATCTCTGGAAAGTTGATAGATAAATCACTTACGACTTTGTGAGTCCAAATGAATGAAAAATGCCATAATTTTCAAGACTAAGGTATTATATGCTTTCAATACAAAATGAATCTAAGGAGAATCCTTTGCAATGTCTTATGACCTATTTGACATTATCTTAATGTTAAGTATGGTGGTCAAAGAGTCCATTGCAAGCCGAGATTACCTTTAATCTTATATGTGCTATAAAAGAATGCAAGTCAAAATTTGACTTTCTAATAGCACATCATCTACCCTAGAGGGTCCTTTTTTAAATGATGATCCCCTAAATGAATAGATCATGAGGTCTTTGATCTATTGAGGAGGATAGAGTTAGACCTACCTTCCCTTCATATGGGGAAATTCTTGAATTAAAATTCAAAATGGTAGAGTCATACCACCTCAAATGACATTGAAAAGAAATGGAAAATAAATCATCTTCAAAATATGATGTTTTGCCTATCTTAGAGAAGTTGCTTGCAAAATCAAGCATCATAATGCACTATTATAAAATAAAATGAAATATGAAATAAAAAAAATGATGAAGAAAGAAGCAAAAGTAAAGCAAGGCATTACATAATCATGTAATTTGTCTTACTTAACTATAAGCAACTTCCTGATGTGGCATTCCATTGTAAAGAAGTTCTAGGGTTATCTTCTATGATAAAGATAGACTACTAAGAACTTATTAACATCTTAGTCGATGGAAATTTAAAAGAAGAAAATCTCCAAAATATATGTTGATCCGGTGCATTGGTCAACATCAAATATAAATAAGAATGAATTTATATAGGCTCAATTCTAATCAAGCTTTGATAAGTTGATGCCATATAAATTCAATCAAATAAAGAAAGTAGTTTTCATGAAAATTCAATCTTAAAATCTCAACTTAGAAAAGAACTTGATTTCAATCACATTGTTGAAGCCAAAATTCAAACATGA
Source organism: Cymbidium sinense (assembly GCA_021442155.1). NCBI lineage: Eukaryota > Viridiplantae > Streptophyta > Magnoliopsida > Asparagales > Orchidaceae > Cymbidium > Cymbidium sinense. Next base: position 16,848,297 of record CM038215.1, read on the forward strand.
AAAGAGCAACTTAGGAATTCATGAAACATCTTTAAATGCTCTTGGATGGTCCTATCCCAAATAAATAAAAAAAGAGAATAAAAAAGGAATGAAATAAAAAGAAACATATTGATTATTGAAGGATGTTCATATTCATCTAAAGTGTTGAGTCTTTAGGAATATCATTCAACTACTCTAAATGACCTCACTAAATATTTGATTCCAATAGAAAATTTTGATGTAAAGTTTTCAAGGAAGTCATTATTCTAATCATGAATGACTCACTCCACTAAATAATTTTGAATTCAACAAGTGTAACATCTTTAGAAAGTCATTTCTATCAATGTTAAATGGCTTTACTATATTTGTTGTTCCATGAAAAGATGAAAAAGAAAATAAAAATATTGGATCATAATATATGATCAATCAAGCAAAGACTTGAATCATATCAAAAAGTCTATCAAATGATGTATAAAAAAAAGTCAAATACATCAAATTTCCTAGCAAATCATTTAGTGGAGTCATTTCATAAAGAATAAAATGTTAGAAATGAGTCAAATACATTTATCTTCATAGTGAATCTTGTAACTAGGAAAATTATCAAATGTAACCTTTCCATCTTTAAAAATACATTTATCTTCTTAGTGAATCTTGTAACTAGAAAATTACCAAATGTAACCTTTCATAAAGAAATGAAAGAATATTTCTAAAAAAAGAGAAAGAAAAGAAAGGAATGGAAGGACTATATCCAAGAGCAAAAGGATGAAGTCTAAAATTTAGCAGACATTTTTGACTTTAAACTCCTTCACATCAAAATGAAGTGATAAAGTTAGAAGTCAAAAATTATCCTTAAGCTAAATAAAAATTAATCAAATATCTCATGCTTTGTCATTTTAGCCTTTACCATGATTGATTATTGGGTTAAATAAAAGATAGTGGATGTTTTTCAAGAAACCATATCTTTTGAATGGAAAAATTCTATTGAGTGTATTCTGATTTTAAATGAAGCAAAAGAAACCCAATGTAAATGGACATTTTAACTTCAAACGTCTCCACATCAAAATGATGTGGTAGGGTTAGAAGTCAAAAATTATCCCTAGTTGAACAAAAATAAGTAGATATCTCATACTTTGTCATTTTAGCCTTTGCCATGATTGGGTGAGCTCGCTTGGCTGGTTAAAAGAAAAGATAGTGGATCTTCTTTTCTAGAGTCCATATCCTTTGTATGGCAAAGGTCTAATTGAGTATTCTATTGCAAGTGGTCTATAACCATAAACAAGAAAAGTTATGGAATTATGTATTAGATAAAAAAAGCTTAAGTAGTTTGGGTCTAACTTTCTTTTCAAAAGGCACTAGCATTGCATCAATGTTGTTTAGATGTGTCGGAGATTTATATAGTCTTCAAGTTGGGATGCACCCTTAGAATTTGAAGAAAAAATTCCATAATTGACAAGATGATATCAATGATCTAACTCTTTAATGAGTTAGCTATTGATGATTTGATCAAGCTATCTTTTGGGTTTAAAGACTACTTTATCTGGAAATAAAATTGAAATGATCTCCAGATGTAGCGGTCCATAAACTTAAGCTTGAAGCCATTTCAATAAATTAAGTCCCTTGATGTCTGAGGTCAAATTCTAAAAGAAAAGCAAATTTTTGCTAAAATTAAAAGCTAGAAAATGATGGTTCTACATGAGAAGAAAATATTCTTCTTGGTTAGCTAACATCATTATGACCAAATCTTGGGACTAGGGTAGAATCTTTACCTTGAAAATGGGTTCATATTACCCATATTTCATTTTAAAATCAAAAATATTTTCATGCATAAGATTATCCTTCTTAAGGATAACTTATCTAAAAAATTGTCAAATCAAGATAATAATTCTAAAGAAAAATTGAAAGCATATGATATGACATTCAAAATCCTTATAAGAATGTTTTGTTATAAAGTCATATCATTTCTCAAATATTGAGGCAATTTAGCAAAAGGGTCATGATCAAGATTTCTTATAATCCCACTTCAATTAGGTAGAGGGTTATATTGAAAATCTTATCAAAGAAGAAATAAAATAAAAGAAACATATATGTGAAGAACAATCTTACTATATATAGAGTCTTGAAATTTACTTTTGAAGTAATTTCAAAGACCTTGTAGTAAAATGTAGAAGGATCAAAAATGCAAAAATAAGAAATTAATCAAAGGAAATTATGAGATTTCATTTCCTATAATAATAAATCAATTGAAGAAATTAAATTTCAAACTTATCAAGAGAGAATCTAAATTTCTCTAATAAGTTAATCCTTTCAATTATTGATTAGGGATAAGAAATTTGTGTCTATGAGAATCCAAAAGATTATCTTGATTCTCATTCACTTTAGAAAGCTTTAAAGGAATCTCTTGATCTTCATTGAATCAAGAGAATGTCTTATAAGTTGTTGATTCATGTCAACAAAGTAAAAATAAAAATACATGTTCAAACAAAAGAAAAGAAATTTCATTAGAAGCATTGGTTGACTTTGGTTCTTATTGCAAAGAACTACACACATGCAAGCTCAAAGAGATAGAATTCTTAAGTTATTACCCTATGATGTCTTACCTCAATGAATTAGACATCTAGCATGGTTCATTATAACTTTGAGATATAAAAAGAAAATGATGAATTTCTATGCTCATGACATAATAAAGTATTGGGTCAAAATATACCCAAGTCTTCCCTCAAAAATAAATTCCAACTCTTTGAAACCTCAACTAAACTTCTTCATGTGTGAGGAGTATTAGTGAAATCAAGAAATGGAATCAAACTTTCCATCACTCTTCATCAAGTTAGACTAATCAAGTAAGGATTAAGTCACTTGCTTATCAAACTGAGGATTGGAATAAGTCATTGTTTTCCTCATCCATACTACTGTATTGAGCAAGTGTGGCAACTTTCCTATACATGACTTGAGATGAGCAATAACCTTTCATGTTCTTCTGGTTTTGAGCAAGTTCTGCACCATTCCCATGAAAAAATATGCATTAGCCTGTGGCACCTTTCCTATACATGACTTGGATGACAAGCCCTTGGCACCTTTCATGTTCTTCCTGGTTTAGAACAAGCTTGGCACCATTCCCATAAAAAAAAATACAGAGATTAGCAAGCCCTTCACCTTTCTATACATGACTTGAGATGGGAGTTCTACCTTTCTGTCCCTTTTAGCAAGTTCGTGGCACCATTCATGAAAAAATATGTGAGGGTTAAGCAAGCCTTGTGGCACCTTTATACATGACAAGATGGGAGCAAGCCCTAAGACCTTTCTCATGTTCTTCCGGTTTAGCCCTTCATGGCACCATTCCATAAAAAAAATACCCAGGTTGGGAGCAAGCTTTGGCACCTTTCTATACATGACTTGAGATGGGAGCAAGCCCCTGGCACCTTTCTCATGTCCTTCTGGGTTTGGAGCAAGCCCTTCATGGCACCATTCCCATGAAAATATGTAGTTGGGAGCCCCTGTGGCCCTTTCTATATGACTTGAGATGGGAGCAAGCCCTCTGGCACCTTTCTCATGTCCTTCTTTTGGCAAGCCCTTCTGGCACCATTCCCATAAAAAAATACCCGTGTAGGTTGGGAGCAAGCCCCTCGTGGCACCTTTCCTATACATGACTTGAGATGGGAGTCCCTCTGGCACCTTTCATGTCCTGGTTTGAGCAAGCCCTTCGTGGCATTCCCATAAAAAAAATAAGGTTGAGAGCAAACCCCTGTGGCACCTTTCCCATACATGACTTGAGATGGGAGCAAGCCCTCATGGCTTCTCTCATGTCCTTCTGGGTTTGGAGCAAGCCCATTGTGGCACCATTCCCATAAAAAAAAATACTATGTTTTGAGCAAGCCCTTCTGCCCTTCCTATACATGACTTGAGATAGCAAGCCCTTGTGGCACCTTTCATGTCCTTCCCTGGTTTGGAGCAAGCCCTTCTGGCACCATTCCCATGAACTACTTTGTAGTAAGCAAGCCCTTCAGGCACCATTCCTACTGTACATGATTGGAACAAGCCATCAAGGCCCCTTTCATACTACAGTGGGAGTTAGATTGATTAAGTTTTATGACCCTTTCTAATAGCCAAAGATATAAGCCCCATGACCTTCTTTCTAATCATCGAGTAAGTCCCAGGCATCCTACCTTCGTGTACATGATTGGAACAAGCCATCAAGGCCCCTTTCATACATGAGTTAGATTGGATTAAGTCTTTATGACCCCTTTCTACAAAAGATATAAGTCCCTTAATGACATTCTTTCTAATCATAGAATAAGTCCAAGTTGGCATCCTATTCAATCTTCTAAAGAATGGAATTAGCCATTAAAGGCCCATTTCTTTGAACTATCTAAATAGGATCGTCCATGTGACCCTTGTTTAGTAGTCAAAGTGTTATGGAGTAGGATCAAGCATTTCAAACCTCTTCTCCCCAGCATAGCTTTTGAGGTTTGGATCAAGTCAAAAGTCTCTCTCTCTTAGCTAACTAGATGGATCACTCTTAACCCCCATCTTATTAGCAATCACATGAATCACCACTACTCTCAAGAAAAGTAAGTCCCAAAGGCATTTTCTTGAGCATAATGATTGCATTAGGAGACAATCTACTCTAATAGCATTCTTCTTCATCTTAGAACTTAATGAAAGTTAAGTTTCTAGAATGAATCACACTAAATAAGATAGGTATACATATACCTATCTTTCACAATCAAAATCAAAATAAATCCAAATCAAAAACTAAAATCATGAATTGGAACCCCAAGTTTATACTTCTTGTATGATCAATTCAACACAATATGTGCAGTATTCTAGTTAATCCACTACACATATTGGGGTCCATTTGTTGACCTCATTTTTGGATGAGGTTAATTAGCATGCTTAGACACTATGCAAATGATAATTCACCTTGGGTTGGATCTAACCCATTCATCTAGGATCAACTTAAGCATCCAAATTCAAAATTAACTAATCAACTTAATAATCAATAATCATCAATAAAATGATTAAAAGTCAAACCTAAAGTCAACTAGTTAACCTAGAATGACTTAACCCACTTGGTCAAAGTCAACCCACTAAAATTTGACTAAATAAAATCACTAAAAAATATATCTAAAAAAATTAAATAAATAGTTTTAATCATAATAACAAATAAATTTTATTTAAGGATTAGATTAAGTAAAGTAAATTCCTTAAAACAAAATAACTTAAATAAGCCACATTGAACTCAAATTAAAGAAAAATCAAAATAACATCAAACTAAATCATATGGGAATGATAATAGGGCATAACCTAACTCTATTGGGTGTGTAGGTCAAATGGGTCATTTGACCCATAAGAAAATAAGTTGACTCAACTTAACCAATTTGCTTAAGTGAGTTAAACAAAACATAAAAGCATGAAAATTCAAAACCATCTTAACCAATGAATGCATAAATCATCTTAAACACCATTAATAAGTTAATTAATCTCTTTAATTAATAAATCAAATAACAAAATAACAAAAAAAATAATTAAAAAAAGGATAAAGAGAGGAAAAATTCCTTTGTCCTCATCTCACATCACCTACCCAAGACAAAAAAAGCCATCTGAGGTGATGGTTTCAACAAAGGTGTAAGCATAAAAAAAAAGCCAATCATGGAGAGAAGATAAGAAAAAAAAAAAAATTAAAAAAAAGAAAGAGCATGCCAAGGAAGGAAATATATACACACTCTCAAAAGAAGCTCAACACACCATCACATACAAATCAAGCCAAACAAATCCCCCACCCTCCAAGTGCTCTCAACCATTGATTTAAAACCAAAATTTGGATCCAAAGCTTGGGCTAGTGATCAAATCACAAGGAATTCTCAATTACTTTGAAGACATCCTTTCTTTTGAAGAATCAAGCTACCAATTGATTCCACCTTTGAGATCCCCCAAATCAAGGTGCCATTATTAACCCCCTCTTGAAAGCTGCCATGGTCATCCCTACAAGGCATGTTCTTTAGTGAGATCAAGCCTTATGGATTGAAAGAGATCTTTCAACGATCATGTAGCACTTTAAATCATCCAATTTGCTATACCAAAAGTTATTAGCAAAACAAGTTGGATGTCCCCGCAGAGAGGAGACGAATGACCGCTTTTCTTTTAAAAGAGACGGACGGTCCAGATCTAGGCTGATTAATTTGATTAAATCCCTTTAGAATCAAGGGAATATGGACCGATCCTCGATCGGACGCGGCACGGATCAACCCACGCGACATGTTTTGATCCGCTAACATGATCACTGTGGACCGTCATCTCTTGACAAAGTTAATCCCACTCATTTTAGTTAAAATGCGTCAACTTAAAAAAAAAAACCGTTAAAACCGTTTAATTATTTAAATTTAAAAAATTCAAAAAATTTCAAAAAAAATCATAATAAATCAAAGAAAATATAAATAAAATCTCTATGGATTCATCTGATGAGAGAATCCATAGAAATTAAAACCCCAAATTTTATTAGATGATTTTCCTTAATTTAAGTTTAATTAAAAACATTAAACCTTAATTACTCTTAAATTAATAATCCAATTAATTTGAAACTTTGGGGAAATGAAATTAAGATTAAAACATACCTTGGTAAATTTTGGGATTTAATTCTAAATAAAATGAAAAATTTTATGTTAACCTTAAATTAAATTAAATTAATTACTATTTAATAAAATAATTATAAAATTTTAATTTAATAATCTTAAATCAAAATAATGAACATCAGAATAATAATTGAACTTAATTAAACTATAAACTAATATGAACTTAATTAACTTAATTTGATAAAAATAATTAAATAATTCAATTAAATCACTTGAATTAATTAAATCATAATAAATCAACCAACCCAAAATTATGAATAAACCCTCATTGGAAAGGCATTTCAGTAAAATATGTAAAAAATAAAATCTCAATTAATCTTAATAAATTAATCTTAATTTAGGTTTTAATAAATAATTAAAACCTTAAACCTTAATTACATCTCAATTAAACCAAACTTTAGGAACATAAAATTGGCATGAAACCCCACTTCATAATTATAAACCAAATTGGTCTATAAATTTGGAATTCTTGAATTTCCAAATCTCAGGTCAATATGAACTAAATAATAATTAAGAATAATCATTAATTCATTAAATCAACAAATAAATTGAACCAATCTAAATAAACATCAAAAACTTGGTAATTCATTAAAACTTTCTAAGTCAAAGAATTTAATCAAATATCAAAATTTTAAGAAAATCAATACTTAATGAAATTCAAACATAAAACAACTTAAGTTAAATTTAACAAAACCATTCATCCTTAATGAATTTAAATAATGAACTTAAAACCTAGATTAATCAAATCATCAAGTAATTAAGTACTTTAGGTTAAGAATAATCATGAACAAACCTAAGACATTAATTCATATTAATGGACTTAAAACTTAAGCTTACAAATTCATAATTTAATATCTTAAGTTAAATTGAATGAAATCAAATAAAATTAAAACTCTTTAAAGTAACATAAGCCAAATCAAATGAAATCCATATATTAATTTAAAATGAAATAAATTAAACAAATTAAATTAATTCAAACAAATGAAATAACATAAATCAAATTCAAACATAAATGAAATCAAAAGGATTAATTAAAATACTTAAGGATTTTAATTAGACTTTGGAAACTTCATTAGATTTAGGATGTTGAATGGAAAGTGAGTTCCATCCAAAAAAATGGAATCATTCCATTCTTCATTCTTGAAAACCTACAACTTTAACTAAATAAAATGAACATAAAAATAAGAATTAAATCATTAAATCATTTGAATTGAAACCAACCAATGGTAAAAATTAAACTAATTCAAATTTCAAACTTCAAAACTTAAACTTAAAGGCCTAGAAAGACTTACCACATAAACCCCATACACACACTAGATTATGAGGTCACACCTAGATCTAGGTTAGATCTCGTGATTTTCTTTAATCTCGTGTGAGATGTGTTTCACATGTGGTGTGTATTGCTTTAGACCGATGCCTAGCTTGTTTGTTAGACTGGATGTTAGCATTCTTTCTAGATTTAACATTATTGTCTAGGGGACCGTGTTAAAGGGTTGTGTAATAAATCATAAAATTATGTTTGCTTTGGTGCTAAAATCCCTTAACATAGTCCATAGACAGTGGGCTTGGCAAGCAACTAATGCTAAGCCCATATATTTGGAAAATATAAACTTCTTGGTGTGCTGTGTGTATTTCCTAACATCTATTTTGTTTTAGATTTCTTTAAATTTTAAATGTAAATTTGAGCTTAGAATTAGGGATATGGGGTCTAGGATTAGCAGAGTGACCCAACCGGAGATGGTGCGGTGGTCCTGGAGCTGGATGGATGTCCCTGAAGAAGGAGACTTTCCTGGAAAGAAGACCCATATATCTGAACTTGTAGTTCTAGGCCGGGTTGTATAAGGGCAGAACTCAGCTGCCCAATTTTCTTTCTTCCGGGGTGTACGATTCTACGCATTTTTTCTTATATAATTTAATTTGGCTTGATTTATTTTGGGTGCAATAGAAACAACATTTTCTTAGGTTTCTTTTTGTGCTATGTTTGTATGTGATGTATGCGGATGTAGGCTCATAGGATAAACTAAATTTTCTACCCAACTAAATCAATGAAAAAATAAATACAACTCATAATCTTAATATATAAAAACCTAGGTATTAAAATAAGATAAAATATATAGCAACCCCTTAGCGGATGTCATAATCATACTATTTCACTCTTAATTAATGAAGGAATTCCATCTTTACATAGGCTTGACCTTTGAGAGCCTATGATGGAAGTACACCTTCTTCTATTTTGATTTGGCCCATGATCTTTTTCTAATTGCACGCATTAGGCATAAATTGCATTCCTATGGCCTAAAATGAACCTTGAGTCAAAATTATAAAATTTGAAAAATATGCATTATTTAAGTACATCTTCATACCCTACATAATCTTAGGGGTTAGGGAGTAAGTCTAGGTTCATAGATTTCTTTCCTAAATGCATGACCATCTTGCATTCATATGACTTAACCTCATGATTTTAAAATGCGATTAGGTGGTGTTAGCCACCTCTCTCGGGTTGTAAGTCCAGAAGAGTCAGGGATAGGTTAGTTCCTTCAAGTGAAGAGAATGACCAATGATTCTCAAAATAGAACTAGGTGGCATCGACATGAAGCACTGTAGACTAGGTTCAAGCATCCTTTAGGAATAAGTCTTCAACCCTAGGCGCAATCTTGTGCTACTAGAATCTAAGTCCTAGATTTCTAAGAAAATGATAACTTGAAATCTAAAATTAAATCTCAAATTTGAAATCCAATCATAAGATAGATGAAATGTCTACTAGGAATCCCAATATCAATAGACATTTCCTATTCTTTTCCATTTGACTCTTAAAAATAACTCTCTCCAATTTGGACCTCTCCCAATTGAATTTCCAAAAATCAATTCTTTGAAAGCTACCTTAGTAGTCTTTAGGAATAACCACTTATTTCTTTAATCGAGTGTATTCTTTGGAAGATACCCTTCCTAAGATGTAATTAACTATAGAGGCTCACCTTTATAGGGAACCAGGATCCCAGGATAAAATTGACCCTGTTCTACTTTTCTATGTAGTTCATGGGAAAATACTTTGGTACACGAAAGACCGATTAGCCTTAGGAGTCTTTTATTGAAATGATTGAATCCATTACCGGAAAGCATGTTTATCTTTTGAGATAATATGTTTATTCCTTAATATTGTATTTAATCATCTAAATAAAATATTCCTAAACTCTATGTGGTGTCATTTCTTTTCTCTATTCAAAGAGAAAAAGAAAACCAACAAAACACAAGGAAATCGAGCACCTAGAGAGAGAAAGTTTTTGGGTTCCTTGAAGGGGTGCATATTTGCATTAATAAAAAAGTACAAAATAGCACAGAAGTGCTTAATACAAAACATACTAAGAAGAAATGACAGAAGATCTATTCTCCACTAATAAAGAGTGAAAAGATGGAGGGATAGTAGTACAGGGACTAGGCCATGAGAAACTAGAAGTAACAAAGAAGCTGGGCACCAAAGTCGAAGTTGTGATCTGACTTCACATGTGTGAAAAGCACCTGGTGGAAGTCTGTCAGGAATGAAAGATCTAGAGATGAAGTGGGTACAGACTTCCATGTAGTCTGTATAAGCCATCGCTGAAGGAAGCCAACAATCGAGGCATTGTCTCCTTCCAATATGAGACCTCTATATTCAAACATCCATGGTTCAATACACTGCTCAAAATGAAGCATAGCTCAATCTGCTATCCCAATGCTGGAGCTGTACCCCAAGAGCTTTGATGAGCACTCCACTATCATCATGGAGGACAATACCAATGCCAGCAGCACCAGAGGGGAGGAGAGCACCATCTACATTGGCCTTGAGCCATCCAAGAGGGGGGGAGTCCAAAAAGGGTGAGTAGGCAGCTGGAATGGCTGGTGGATATCCCATTGCTCCTGAGATGAGAATGAACAAGGTCTAGTAAAGGTACTCATGATGGATGCAGCCAAGATCCTGGGTGTAGCATAAGGATGACCATGTATCTTGGCGTACATCCGCCACACTGGTAGATGGCACAAAGAAAAGTCTGTAAAGGGTAGGTGTACCTTGGAAAAGAAATCGATAAAGCACCAAAGTTCGCAATATGGGCATAGAGATACCTAAGGTGAGTTCGCAAAAAGTAAAAGCAAAGTGAAAAGAATGTGGTCAATGTCCTCCATGGTATTGCATCCCCATGAACAACTCCTGTCATCATCCATGCCCCGAGATTATAGCCAGCATCTGGTTAGTAACACTCCACGGCTAAGTCTCCACCAAAATAGGTTTTCATGTGGACGAAGCTTGAGTTTATGAAGCCATGGGTGTACGGAGGTCTTGTCAGAAAGCCGCCCATATAGGCAAGAAGTGATAGTCTTACCGACAAGTAATGTAGATGAGGTTTATCGGCTGCCTAGTTAGAGTGCACTAGAATATGAGAAATCTGCTCCACAAGATCAGGGCCAAAGGAGAGATGGAGTTTAGGAATATCCCATGTTTGAACATCTTGTAGAAAGTCAGCCACACAAGTATGTTGGAGAGCTCTGACATCCAAGAATGTCGGTGTTCGGGACAACGACAGCGGGTGTATCCAAATGTGTGATAGAACCTCTATACTTTGGCCATCAGCAATCTCCCAACGTAGGAGGGGGTTTAGGCTAGCTGCACCATCCTGAAGGATCTTCCAAGATTTGGAATCACTCCGTGATGGTGATCTATGCCATAGATCTGCTCCATAACGTTCCCGGAGACATTTGTGGAGGAGGGTTGTAGGCTGTGAAATAAAATCCCAAGCTAATCATGCTCGGAGTGGGCCTTGCCAAAGTGGTGCTGAATGGAACCCCAATCCACCAAAGTGACGAGGCTTACAGAGCTCTTTCCATGAGACATAATGAATACCCCGAGACTGGGAGTCATGGTGCCATAAAAATCTCATAGTCGCCAATTTCTGTAAGCATTGGGACCGTATGAGTAATCTGATAAACTGAGCTGGGCAAGAGTGAGAATTGTAGAAGAGTTGTACGGCCAACTAATGAGAGATGGCGACTTCCCCATGAACAAAGTCTTTCCCAAACTTTTTGCAGTAGATTAGAGAAATCTAATTTAATGAGTCACCGCATAGCTAATTTGATGCCAAGGTAGTCCATTTCCTCAACTCTACGGAATCTTAATAATGTAGCATGCTGGTTCTCCATCTTTCGCCAGCTTTGCTAAACATTATAACCGATTTGAGGGTTGATTTGTGTCTGCCCAGAGCAATAGTCTTGAAGGATGGCCAATATCTGCTAGCATGCAAGAGATGCCCGAAGTTATCGATGTCATCAAGATAGAGTAAGTGAGAGACACATGTACTGAGGGATATGGACATCCCGATGTGGGCCTCTATTTGAAGGCTAAGGTAAGTAGTTCGAACAAAGGAGGAAAAGGTATGGTGACAAATGACACTTGTCAAATCCATAGCGTGGATCCACTCGGGCCCTCTTCCCATTCAGAAGAATGTGAATGTTGGAAGTGTGATGCATTGCATAATCCAAGTATAGAAGATGGATGGGAACCCCATTAATGTAAGCACAGTGGAGAGAGTCTGTCAGTTCATCTTGTCATAAGCTTGATCCATATCAACCTTCAGTGCCATGAACCCCACCCTGGAAGTGGAGTGCTGGAATTTGTTAATAATTTCTTGAGCCATTAAACAGTGATGGGAGATGGTGCATTATGGAACAAATGCACCCTGCTCAGCTGAGATGAGTGTTGGGAGCAGATGTTTATGGTGGTTGACCAGGATTTTTGCAATGATCTTGTATATGGTGGAGCATAAGCTAATGGGGCGAAATTTTGATGGTGTAGTAGCTCCATTAACCTTAGGGATTAGCACAACAAGTGTCTGTTTCCAGTTGTCATCCATGTGGGAGGTAGCAAAAAATTCCATTACTATAGCGATCACATCATCTTTCACACATTGCCAAAAATTTTTGTAAAAGGAGGCTGTAATACCATCTATTCCTGGGGCTCGGTTTGGGCACATTGATCTGAGGGCTTCCTAGATTTCAGTTTCAAAAACTAGTGCATCCAACAAGGGTAGGAGATCAGGTGGAACCTGATTTGCTGCAGATTTGACCAGCCATTCATCAAGTGAAATGTCCCCTGCCTGCCATTTGTGTTGGAAGAAGGAGGTAAAATTGGTAGAGATATCATCAGGGTCTGCGGACAAAGTCCCATTGTCCAGTTGAACTATCTTGATTCTATTACTCCTATGGCGGGAGGATGCTACTGAGTGGAAGAAATGTGTATTTTGATCGCCATCCTGCAGCCATCAGACTTTTGCCCTTGGTTTCCACCATGCATCCAATCTGGACTGGACAACTGTAAGTTGTAAAACTTTCTGTGTAAGAATAGGTACCTGGTCCGAGTGGAGACCCTGTGGAGAACAATCAATGGTCCGTAGGTCCATCACCTCCTATGTGAGTAAGTCATGTTCTTCCTGAAGGTGCTTAAGTTTCTGTTTGCTCCAATGGTAAAGGGCTTTGAGAGTTCTACTACTCTTCCTGTTCAGGATACTTGCTCTAGTTCCATAGTCATTTTTCTTCCATGTATGCCACACCAGTTGCCAAGCAGTTGGGTAGGAGAGCCATGTGTCTTCAAATCTGAGCCATCTGTGTGGTGGATCATCCTTGTCCCGCAAGATTTGGAGAAGAAGTGGGCAGTGATTAGAGGCAAGGCGGGGTAAGTGTTGCACCTTGTTGTCCCTGAGCAAGTTTGAAGCCAAAGAGTTCACTAACACTGTCCCGACTGTGATTTTACTCCCATCTTGTTGTTAGTCCGTGTAAATCTGGGTCCAAGGAATTCAAGTTCCTATAGTGAGGTAGAAAGAAAGTAATCCTCCATCTCCTTGGCAGCCTGTGAGTAAGAGAAAGGCCTCCATCCCTTTTTTATCAACCTGAGATGTGATACAGTTGAAGTCCCCTCCTACAATAGTAGGAATGGAGTGATCCACTAGTGTAAGGAGAGACTGCCATAATAGTCTTCTACAATGGCAGTCTTTATTTGCATATATCCATCCAAGCATCCATTGGTTTTGATCTGGTAAAGTTGCTTTCCCCAGTATAACCTGGTCATGTAAAAGAGGAGGAGAAAAGTTTACTATGTCAGAGCACCAGAGTAGGATGATACCACGAGTTTCTGAGGGGTGACATAGCTCCATCATTTACCAATCGCTTATCCACCTCCGCCTTGAGATTTATTCAATTCTTGTCTCCAGTCCAACAAAGCAGATATTATGACCACCTATCAGCTGACATAGGTAGTTGCCGTGGGTTTCGGGCACCCCTACAATTCCAAAAAAGAATGGAGGACATAAGGAACCCATAGGGGACGCGTCCCTGCTGTCCGATGTGTCCAACCAAACCTTCTTCCATTTTTTTGAGAGACCCACAGTGTAGTCTTCGTTGAGCAACCTGATCGGTTACCAAGCTACTTGTCTTCCGGACTTTCCTGATTTACCCTTTGTAGTAGGAGGAGGTTTGTGGGGATGCAATGGTTTGGAAAATGGGGATAGTGGTGTCAACTGTAAGAACTGCATTGGTAGTTACCGAAATGTGGTGGATTGGAGTGTTGGCCTTTTGTGGTGTGGGAGGTTTAGGGTTGGGTTGCCCTTTATCATTGACCTTCTGGGTAGTAGTAGGTGGTTTTGGTTTCTTTTTCTAAGTAACAAGGACCCAAGGACCATACTCATCCTTGGATTGAGATGATGCTGAAGGAGGCAAGGATGGTGAATGGGTGACTTTCTCAGTGGTTGCGACTTCTTACCCTGTTTGTTTGAGCGACCACACAGTTAGTCAGAGTAGTGGTAGTGTAATAGTGTTACCTTGAGTTCCAGGATTAGAAGATGCTTCCATAGAGGTATGGTGGGTGGTTTCCCTTGCAGGAGTAGGAGTAGGAGCTGGTTTTCTAGGGCAGCTATCCACTTTGTGGCCAACTTTGCCACAAGAGAAACATAGGTGAGAAATACCCTCATACTCCACAGGTTGAAAAAACCGGCCATATCTTCCCTGTAGCCAAACTCCAGGTGGCAATTTTTGAGAGAGATCCACCCTGATACACACTCTGGCATAGAGACTTTGCCCCAAGTCGGTCGATGATCAACCCATAGTGGAGCTCCAATGTATGAAGCAATGCGGGCGATGTTGGTGCTATCCCAGTACAGAAGTGACAAGTTTGGGAGCCGGATCCAAATTGGTGAGGACAATCCATGGAAAGATGTTGGGTTGAAAGAAGGTGACCATCTGTCCAGGCTAAGAACATTTCTAGCAACAAACCAAGGTCCCCCCAGGAGGACAGCATCTCTAGCTTCCACTGTATCAAACACACACACAAAGCAGTCTATGGCCACCATAATGAGGATAAATTTGCCCCATTGGCCCCATTTCAATTGAAGATCATTGTTTAAGTAGAAAAAAGGTGGTCTCTTTCCAATAACCTTGCCAACCAAAGCTCTTTCTAGTTTTGAGTTGTTAATTTTTGCGGCATCATCATCCAACAGAATTGTGGTCCCATCTCCCATTAGGGCTTCGGATTTGTCCACATGGTCAAGTCGAACATGTTCTTTCCTCTTCCATGGGTTTGCCTATCAATTTGCTTGCTGCCCTTGGGTTGGCCGAGAGGTTCCATGCTTGGAAAAAGCATTATTTCCTGGGGGAGAAGCAATTTTCCCTAGTGGCATAGCTGAGGGCCTCTGTCCCTTAAGTGGACCACTTGTTGGAGGAAGAACACCCCAAAAAAAAGGGTTTGATATTGGTGGAGCATTGTCCCAACTCGAGGGAGTGCTTTCGGGTAGGGGAGAAGAATTAGCCATGTCATGGTTGGGACTAACCTCATAGGCCGAAGAACAATGGTCTTCAGAGTCTGGACTAGCTCCCATGTCCATACCATCCATTGGAAGTGCACCAGGGTGATACATGAGCAGAGACTTGCCATGTCTTTGCATCACTAGCGCCTTGTCCGGACAAGTGATCAAGCGCCTGGTCGGGTAAGCAGGCTTGTCTGCGTGGGCCTATCGTGCTGGCAAGGGACAAGCGTCTGCCTCCACCTTCTGGATGCGGCTTCAGCTTCGGCACTTGGCCTCCCTCCTTCGTCGCGCTTGGCCTTGTGCTCCCGGCCTTGTTGGACTCGGTCACGCCTCACGGGCTTCGCCTTCTTCATTCAGATGGGCTTCCATTCGGCGGCGATCGTGCCCAGCCCTCGGCCTTTCTGCCTTCTGCTAATGGCGCCAGGGACCTGAACCCACTTGGCCCTCCCTAGTGCCATGGCTGTCAGCTCCCAGCCTTGCCATGCATGGAGGGGTTCCATCTTGGCAAGTGCCACCCGATCGGCCTCACAGCCACCCCTTCATGCAGTCAAGGCAAAGCCGTCATGGACTTGAACAGCCATGCCGTGGCAATCCTCCATCTTGGATGAGGCCTCCTCACCTATCCAAGACCTTCCCTCCTTGAGCCGTCCGGGCAAAGTTGGGCGACCCTCCTTGGTTACTTGGCCGTCTTCCTCCATGAAATCCGTGGTTGAATTGGCCGCCGCCAACCCAAGAGCCACCTTGTAGCCTCTCTCCCTCACCATTTCACCATGAGAAAGACCATCTTGCTTAGCTGAATGACTAGAGAGTTTGGTACTCTCTCTTCCCGTTGATTTGTCACGGGGAGGAGGTGACCTACAGCCACCTCCTGCCATGGAAAGAGAAACACAAGGAAACTGAGCACCTAGAGAGAGAAAGTGAGAGTGAAAATGAGAGCCCCCCAAAAAATTTTTGGGTTCCTTGAAAAGATGCATTTGCATTTATAATAATGAAAAGACTGATTACAAGTTATAAAAGTTGCAAAGAAAGAAAAAAAAACTACTAAGCATGTTTCCTATCCTCCTCAAAAGCACAAAAAATAGTGGAGGAATAGTGTGGTTATCTAAGCTATGCCATACAAAATCAAAGCAAGTAGCTATATCACACTTAAGTTAGGCTATTGTTAGATCTTTGTGTGTAAGCAAAAATAACTTGGTGGAAGTTCTTCAAAAAGCTTATGTCAGGAGCCTCAGGAGGCCGGTTCTGCCATACCTCACTATGAAGAGAGAGCTTGAGGTGGTCCACCACCCCGATGTTATCCCCTTCAATGATTATGCCTCTGTACTCTATCATCCAAGGCTCCATGATATTCTGAATGTAGAGCATGGCCGCTAATTCCACTGTCGTCTTTGTCCCAATGTTGGAAACAATGACCCATAGCTTTGATGAAGTTCCATTGTCATCCATTAAGACAATACCGTGACCCATTAGAAAGCAAGGATCCATCCACGTTCCTTGATCCAACCGGAGGGGAGGACACCACATAGTAGGTTTGATTGACCCATAGGTGGTGATGTCCCATTGCTTACGGAAGGGGAAGGGGAGGCGTGGGTGATGGATTCAAGTGAGGCGGCAATAATTTTAGGGTGCCATGGCTACCATGCGTTTTAGCATTAGGCCCTCGGACTTGGTAGATAACGACAAGTAGCATTTAGCCCGACCATACTTGGTTGCACATTTTGAATGGCTTGAAGGAGATCAGTCAAGTTGCTAAAAATAGGAATTGAGAACCCCCATTTTGCAAGAATCTGAATTATGGCATTGTTAAGGGTGCAATGGACAGCAATATGTTCAATATCATCCTCATGGTTGCATCCCCAAGGGCATAAGGTGTTTTTCGCTAAGCCACAGCGAGCCAACCAGCAATTGGTTGGTATAGCATGTTGGATGAACCTCCACCAGAAAATTCTTTCCCTAGGGAAGTTTCATGCAATTAAATCGATGCATCATTTTAGTAAAGATACCTTGATAAACTATGTGATGGTGGTCCCCAACGGGTTCTTGATTAGCTTCGGGTTGATCCCGATGGTTGGTCCATATTTGTATTTTGGAAATGCGATCACCATAAGGTGCCAAACAACTCCTGACTTCTCCAAATTCCAGCATTTTTTGGTCGTAGATTGGCAATGCTCTAATATGTAGAATTTTCCATGTTAAGGAAGGTAGGCCATTTGGCCAGCGGTAGATCAGCGATCCATGCTGCATTTGTGAAGTCAATGTCCTCACCGTTGGCAATTTTCCATAAATTCTGTGATTTTTTGCCCCATCGGTGATGATTTTCTAGCTCATGGAGTCACTCCTTTTGTGTTTTCGCCAAACATTTCTCCATATCATTCCAAAAGACACTTGTGTAGTAGTGTGTTTGGTTTGGTAAGAAACTCCCAAGCGGATCGAGAGGTCCATGCCCTCTCTGAATCAGCCCAATCCTCCATTTCTCGAGGGTGTGCAGATTTTTTCCAAAGCAATGTAGTGTAAGCCATGTTGCTTGGGCCCCCTTGCCAAAGGAAGCACCGAGCAAGTTTCTATATCTCATTGGTGATGCTTTTGGGTACCAAGGTGTGAGTAACTTGATACATGGAAATGTTGAGCAAAGAAGACTTGATTAGTTGGAGACGACCCGCCATAGATAAATGTCGAATACCCCAATGGCTTATCCTTTCTCTTGCCTTCTTGGTTAGCTGCAGAAAATCTGTAGTTTTCAGTTTTCTCATGGCCAACTTGATGCCTAAGTATTCAAGCTCCTGGACCTTCTTGAACCCCATGAGTTTGCAATCTTGTTTGCTTTCCAGGTGGATGGCTTTCTGAAAATGATAGCACTCTTGGTAGTGTTAATCCGTTGCGGTCACAATAATCATCTAGAACTCGATGATGCATTTGGCATGGGTGATGGATGCTTTGGATGCGATGAGGATGTCATGCATAGAGCAAATGGGATATATTAGTGCCTCCATTGGCTATGGGAACACCAATTTGTTTCTTGATGTTGATGGCCATGGAGAGGAGTTCCGAGCAAAGTATAAAGAGGTATGGAGACAGTGGACAGCCTTGTCAAAACCCACAATGGGCTTTTATCCAATTTGTTCTTTGGCCATTGAGTAGTAGTGCAAAGGAGGGGAAGGAGACACATTGGAGAAGCCAATTCTAAAATTTGTTTGGCATTCCCATTCTATGGAGGACAAGGGCAAGAGTTTCCCAACTCATTTTATCATAAGCTTGCTCCATGTCAATTTTGAGTGCCATGAAGCCATCTTTAGATGTAGAGTGTTGAAACTTGTTGATAATCTCTTGCTGGTGTGGTGAGATCGATCTATGAGGTACAAGGCGCCCTCGAGATTATGTGTGGGAGAATGTTTTTCAGCCGACACACAAGGATCTTGGCTATGATCTTGTATGATGTTCTACATAAGCTGATTGGTCTGAATTTTGCTGGACAATCAGCATTCTGAGATTTGGGTAGGAGGATCACCAATGTTTCCTTCTACTGAGAAGCCATGGTGCCCTTGTGGAAGAACTCTTTAATAGCCTCAAACGTCACGCCAATGATTCTCCAAAAGTGCTTAAAGAAAGATGCGGTGATGCCATCTATCCGACGGTTGGCACCCATAGTGGATCACCTCCCAAATTTCAGCCGTTGGTGTCCATCTCCAAAAGTTCCCCAACTTGAGGCAGGATTCTAAAATTTTCAACAAAACATGGCCAGCCGGAGGTTGTGATAGGTAGAGCACTCCATTTATGCTGAAAAAAATCCATGAAGGTTTGGTGGATTAAGGTTGGTTCATCCGTGCTCCGTCCATCTTCAAGTTTGAGTGAGCTAATTCATTGATCTCCTCCGGCGAGGCAATGCATGAAAAAAGTGGGTATTGGCATCCCCTCCTCAACGATTTTGGCTCTTTGTTTCCACCAACAAGCGAGGTGGGCAAGAATTGAGTTCATTAGCTTTGCGGCGAGTTCCGACTCTTGCTGCTCGGTCACCATTGAGTTATGGGTTACTGTAGTTGCATAATTTCAGCTTGGAGTGTCTCTTTGTTTGCTTAAGTCGTTGAGCTTATTCTTGCTCCAATAGAATAGGTTCTTCAATGTCTTGCTGCATTTTCTATCCAGATTTTTTGCTTTGGAGCCATTGTAATTGCCATGCCAATTTTTCCAAACAAGCTTCCATGCCATTGGGTAAGATAGCCAAGTGTCTTCAAATCACAGCCATCTATGTGATTTCCACTCTTCATTGGCCTGAATTTGGAGAAGGATAGGGCAATGATCCGATGCAATCCCTGGTAGGTGTTTGGTTTGAGCAAGAAAGAGGTTGGAGGCAATTGAATTGATGAAGAAGCGGTCAAGGCTGAATCGCTCTTATCTTTATTGTTGGTTTTGTGAACCTTGGACCATTGAAGTTTAGCTCATGAAGGTCCCCAAGTGTCAAGAAATCCATCATCTCCTTCGCCGCAGGAGAGAATTTAAATTGCTTTCCACCTTTTTTGTCACTAGCATCGTAAATGCAATTGAAATCGCCCCCAATGATAGCCGGCAAATCGGTGTTCAGCAAGGGAGTCAAGATGTCCCATAACCCCCGGCGAGTGTGATAATCCTTGCTAGCATAGCAGATGGCCACTCTCCATATGGACTTGTTAGGTAACTGAATGTTGCCCACCATACACTGTTCATCTTGTGTGATAGGAGAGAAGGTGATTAAGTCACTTCTCCAAAGAGCAAGGATACCTCATTTTCCTATTTGGTTGGTGTAGAAAATCCAGTTGCCACAATATTATCAATTTCCTTCTTGTGACTTCCTCCACTTTGGTTTCTATAAGGCCTATGAAGAGAGCATGGTGCTCTCCAAGAATTTCGAGATAATTGCCCCGTGGCCTTCTTACGGACTCCCATAATTCCATATTATTAAGTCATGGGTGGACATTTCGGGAGGTCTCACCCCTTCATCGATATGGAATTCACTCTTTCTTCATTTCGTGGTATTGCTTTGATCGGCCCAAGCTGGCCCAACTCCCTCTGAAAATGAGCTTTAGAGACACGGCCTTGTCCACTCTTAGTTTTGTTGTGTTTGAAAAAAGTGGTGGCATCTTCAGTTTCCTTGGTTGCAGCAAAAGTTGTTTGTATATGAGGTGCGGATGGTTCCCCTTTGCCCCTGTCATGGTGAGTTTGCAATGAGTTCCTGCTGTCTTGATTTGTGGAGTCTTTAGAGTCTTTAGAGTGGCTATTATCACTTCCTCCTTTGTGCGATTTGTTTTGTTGATTTTCCTTTTGAAGACTCCCCCTCGATCTGATTTTCTGCTTTAGAGGCCTAGCCTTCCTCCTTGTGACCAATGTCCATGGTCCATATGACTTATCCAACTCAATATGAGTTGTAGCATCATTAATAGCTTCCTTTCCTTTGGATTGTGGTGCCAAGAAGGTGCAGAATTCTGCAGCAGGTGGGCTAGCCAAAAAATTGTAGCAGTCCTGGGATTGGTTGGGCTGTTTGATAGGAAGTGTGGTGGTTGATGTTTCTATGTTGGTGTTGTTTGCTGTAGCTATGCACTGTTGTTGCACTTTTTTCGAAGAGGGAATGACATTTTGCTGCACTTTATCCATGGAGGGAATGGCTTGTTTTGTTGTTGAACTGTTTTCTGCATACATGCAGTTTTTCTGCTCTTGAGGTGCCTTGGAAGTGGTATGGTTTGAAAATGGGTTGGTGGAGAAGTTGTGAGGGCTGAAAGGTTTAGTAGGAGCATGCAAGTTGGCCTTTTCTGGACATGTTTCAACTTTATGACCAACTTTGCCACAATGAAAGCAAAGTTGTGTAATCCCTTCATATTCAACTTTTTGAAAAAAATGGCCGTTGTAACCATTGATCCATATTCAGGGAGTCACTTTGATAGGTCAATTTTGACACAAATTCTAGCATATGTGCTTTGCCCCACTTGCTTGTTTGGTTATCCATCCACAATGGTTCACCGAATGAAACCGAGCTAACTTGTTGTCATCCCAATATATGAGTGGTAGCCACGGTAGTCATCCATAAAGGTGTGGTCAAACCTGAAAGCGAATGAAGGTGGGGGTCCATCTGTCCATAGCAATGACGTTGCCGGCGATAAACCACGGTCCATTACTAAGAACTGCGTCACGGGCTTCGACCGATTGAAAAATGCATAAAAAGCAATCCGGCCCAACAAGAACCAACTCAAAATCCCCCCACTGACTCCATTTGCCTCAGGTCAATGTTGAGGAAATAGAAGGGTAGTTTTTTGCCTAATAATCTTCCAACAAGGGCTGCCTCCAACCTCTTAATGTTGTTGTGCATAGAATGGTTGTCAAGTGTCACTCCCACTCCATCCTTGTCTTGAACTTCTTCAAATCTGAATTTTGCAAGCGGGACTACTAGTAGTCGCTTCCAAGCATTGTTTGTAGCTGTGCCTTGTCTCCTTATATCATTTGGCATGGTGGCAGCCCCTTGGTGTGTTAATCCTGGTGCACTTGACACTCTTTGCCCAGGTGCAGAAAATCTGGCCGGTTGGTGACCCTTGGAAAGCCGATCCTTAGAATAGTATATGGCGTAGAGGTCATCGATCGATGGTGGATGAAGAAACTCCCTCTTGCATAGGTGTATTGGTTTTGATTCTGG
Source organism: Cymbidium sinense (assembly GCA_021442155.1). Lineage (NCBI taxonomy): Eukaryota > Viridiplantae > Streptophyta > Magnoliopsida > Asparagales > Orchidaceae > Cymbidium > Cymbidium sinense. The sequence continues at coordinate 16,870,373 of CM038215.1, forward strand.
TTGGCCAAATTCCATTATGAAAGTCTCTGCATTTGAACAACACGTTGTGTATACATTCTCCGAATCGAGATGTCGGTGCAATGGGGTTATTACCTTCAAAATGTGGAAGGCTGGCATGGTGTACCTGCTGAGAGTTCACATCCAAGCATCTACTATCTTCCATACACGCAATTTTAACAATAGATAAGAGGGGGTCGGTCAACCCAAATCCGTTGGGGTTGCCTTGCCCGAAGACCCAAGAGCCACTCGCTCCAATTGGGGAAGGCTGCATTGACATACCTGTAATTGCAGCTAACCTATCGATTGAACCTGGAATTGGATTGGTTTTAGGATTAGCAAGCACATTTGCTTCTTCCGGCGTCACCAACGGAGGCGCCACCCGATGGTTGGTCGCGCGTCCTTCGTGCTCTGTATGCCGCGGCACGAGCAATTGGCCAATGCGCGTGCGGTTGCACAATTGACGGAATGGATTCGCCAAGATGCCATAATGTCCCATAATGGTCGCATCGTGGCTGAGCGCCCCTTCTCCATAGCCCGACATCCATCTCCATTGCTTGGGTGGTGTTGGAGTGCAACCGCCATTGTGGCCGTGGCCCGCTTGGAATTGGGTTCCTTGCATTGTCTAGCATCATGGACCTTTGTTCCATTATCATTTGACCCGATCGTGCATCGGGATGATTATTGTTCCATTCTATAGCATCTGGAGTGACATTGCACTCCTTCCTCAGCCCATGAACTGCAGCTGCCGGTAGTGTCCAATTCCATGCTTGTATCTTGGTTCTTGCAGAAGATCATCCACTACTGGGGAGGCCTGCGCCCTCTCCTCCTTGTTCCATCTTCTCCACCTTCCTCCTTAGAACCTTGGCGCCATGTCTCCCCTTGAGCTCCTGCTTCCTCTGTGAAACACCACCACCACCCTTCATGTTGGCCTCATCCAAGGCACCACCACCTTGCCCCCTCCTTGCTACCACCACCCCCACTCTTCCTTCAGTGAGGGGGTGACCCTTGGTCACCCCAGATGAGCTTCTCTCACTAGAAAATAAGAGAGAGAAGAAAAGAAGAGAAATGGGTTCCTTGAAAGGGTGCATTTGCATTAATGAAAAAATAACAAAAAAAGTACAAAGTGCTTGATCAAACATACTAAGAAGAAACAACAGACACTCTATCCTCCTCTAATAAGGAATGAAAAGATGGAGGAATAGTAGTACAAGAAGGACTAGGCCATAAGAAGCTAGAAGTAGCAGCAAGCAGCAGTGACTCTGCTGATCCTCTTCACATGTGTAAAAGCACGTGGAAGTTTGTGAGAAGGATAGATCGGGATTGAGTGTGCAGTCTTCCATGCGGTCTGGAAGCGTCTTGGAGGAAGTCAATCACCGAGGCATTATCTCCTTCAATATGAGACCTCATATTCAAACATCCATGCTTCATATGCGCTTGAAATGTAGCATAGCACAGCTCAACTGTGTCTTGTCCCAATGATGGAGGTTTACCCCAAGAGCTTTGATGAGCACCATTGTCATCCTGAGACAATACCAATACCGCATCAGAGGGGAGAGCACCATCTATGTTGTCCTTGAGCCATCCAGGGAGAGTCCAAAGGGTTGAGAAGGCACGGTATGGCGGTGGATATCCCATTGCTCATGAAACGAAGAAGGTTTGGTGAATTTCATGATGTATAAAGCGGATCCAGGAGTAGCATAAGTCGCCATGTGTCTTGGCGTCTGAGACTTGGTAGATAGCATAGCAAGATACGTAGGGTAGGTGTCTGTGGTAAAGAAAGCAGATAACATCTCAAAGTGCATGCATGGGCATAGAAGATTGGTGAGTTCACGCAAAAGAAAAAGTAAGTGGCGTGAAAAGGATGTGCTCAATGTCCTCCATGGCATCCGACCCCATGGACATCTCCCGGCCAGCTCGGAAGATGTAACATCGGTTGGTAATACCACCGACTAAGTCTCCATGAAAATAGTTTCTCCGTGGGAAGCTTGAGTTTTCGATCATGGATGTCGGGTCGTGAAAACTAGCCATATATGCTAATGAAGTGATAGTCTTGCCAATTGGGTAATGTAGGTGAGTTTGTCACGGCCTCATGATGTAAATGGAAATCTAATCGCATTAGGCAAAGATTGGTGAGTTTGAAAGATCCCATCTCGATCATCGAAGAGATACATAGGTATGTTGGAAGGTGACATCCACAAAAGTTGGGGTTGGGATAATGGTAGCGAGTGTATCCAAATATGTGAGAGAACCTCAATGTTTGGCCATCGAACTTCTCGGGAGGGTTTTAGGCTAATCCATCAAAGTATCTTCCAAGATCAGGAATCTTCCGATGATGCTCTATACCATATCACTCTATCTTCCAAGGCATTGATCTGTGAGGGTTGTAGGTTGTGTGATGAAATCCCAAGCTAGTGCAGGCGGCCTTGCAAGTGGTGGTGGAATGGAACCCAGGCCACCAGTTCGAGGCTTGTTCCTTCCAAGATACATAGTGGATGCCTCGAGAATGGGAGTCTGGTGCCATAGAAAATCCACAAAATTGCTCAATTTCAACACATTCAGGGAACCGGTGTATGGGTCTGATCCAGCAGAGCGAGTGAGGTTTGTAGCGGTGTTCGACGCTAATGAGAGATGGATCCCCATGAACCAAGTCTCTCCCGAACTCTCGCAGACTCAAAATCATTTAATGAGTCACCTCATAGCTAGTTTAATGCCAAGATAGTCCATTTCCTCCACTCTCGAGCAATGTAATCGATTGGTTCTCCATCTTTGTGACTTTGCTAAACATAACAACTAATTTGGTGGTTGATGCATTGGCCTCCAGCAATAGTCTCAAGGATGGTCAATATTTGTCTAGCATGTGCAAGTTACGGGAAGTTATGAGGATGTCATCATATAAGAGAGAGACACATGTACCTCGAGATATGGACATCCCCAAATGCGGCCCCCTCTGTTTGAAAGCTAACAAGTAATTGAGCAAAAGGAGAAAGAGGTATGGCGATAGCGACAACTCTAAATCCAGTAGCATGAATCCATTTAGACCTCTTTTCCATTCAAATAATGTAAATTTTGGAAATGTGATACATTGCAAGCCTTGGAGAAGAGGAAGAGAACCCCATCAATGTAAGCACATTGGAGAGTCTGAGTGCATTTTGTCATAAGCTTGCTCCATGTCAACCTTTAGTGCCATAAACCCCACCTTTGAGGTGGAGTGCTTAATTATTCATTTCACGTAAATAGCAGTGGTGTGAGATGGTCCTTTGCCAAATGCTCCTGCTTTGAGATGTTGGGAGGAGATGTTTAACGATTTAGGATTTTGGCAATGATCTTGTAGATGGTGGAGCATAAGCTAATGGATGGAATTTGGATGGTGTGGTAGCTCCCCAACCTTGGGGATCGACAACAAGTGTTCATTTCCAAGCATCATCCATGTGGGAGGTAGCAAGAATTCCATTACTACAGATCACATCTTCTTTCACACAATGCTAGAAATTTTGTAAAGGAAGCTATAATACCATCTATTCACGGGCTGTTTGGGCTCATTGATCAGGCCTCCCAAATTTCAAAATGGTGCATCCAACAGGGAATGAGATCGGTGGAACCCGATTAGCTATAGGTATAGTTGGCCACTCATCAAGTGAAATGCCTCCCTCCCATTTTTTGTTGAAAAAGGAGGTAAAGATGGTAGAGATATCGGCCTTAATCGTGGACAAGTACCATTGTCCAATTGAGCTCAGAAATTGCTACTTCTATGGTGGGATGATGCTCGAGTGAAAGAAATGTGTATTATGATCTCCTCCTAGCCATCGACTTTTTTCCTTTGTTCCACCATGTTTAGTCCGGTGAACAACACTCAATTGCAAGACTTTCTGAGTAAGAATAGGTACCTAGTCTGGCTGGAGACCTTGTGGAGAGCAGTCCACGGTTTGTAGCTCCATCACCTCCTTTATGAGTGAATCATGTTCTTCATGGAGGTGCTTAAGTTTTTTGCTCCTAGAGTAGAGGGCTTTGATGTTCTACTACTTTTAGAATAGCTACTTTAGTCCCAAAGTCATTTTCTTCCAGATGCCACACCAGTTTCCAAGAGATGAGAGCCATGTGTCTTCAAATCGATCCATATGTGGTGGATCACTTCTCCAAGATATGGAGTAGAAGTGGGTAGTGATCGAAAAGTCGGTAAATGTTGCACCTTATTGTCTCGAGTTTGGAAGCCAAAGAGTTCACCATCAAACATCCACCGACCCATTTTACTTGCCCATCTTTGTTGTTAGTGTAAATCAGGGTCCAAGGAATCAAGTTCATAGTGAGGTTGAGATAAAACAATCTTCCATTTCCTTGGCGGTGAGTAAGAAAGGCCTTCCTCCCTTCTTATCCACGAAGTGATGCTTGAAATCCCTCCCAATAATAGTGAATAGAGTGATCAACAAGTGCGGAGAGGCGCCATAGCCTTCTACAATGGTAGTCTTTGTTTGCATAAATCCACCAAGCATCCATTTTACGGTAAGGTGGCTTATCCAAAATGACCGGTCTGTAAAAGAAGAGGAGAAAAGCTCATGTCACGCCAGAAGGATGATACCACCGTTTCCTATGAGGACAAAGAAAGCTCAATGTTTGCCAATAAGCTTATCCACCTCCTTTCTTGATATGTGTTCAATTCTTGTCTCCAGTAATCCAACAAAGCATATATACCACTATCAACCCGGCGTAGGTAGTTGCAGTAGTGGTCTTGCGCACTTACTGATTCAAAAGTATGGAGGACATCAGGCATCCATAGGGGATGCGTCCCCGCCGTCCAATGTGTCCACCCACACCTTCTTCCTCTTCTTTGAAAGACCCACAGTGTAGTCTTTAGTATGAGAAGAAACAGAATCAGAGGATACCAAGCCTTTTGGCTTCCTGGACTTTCCTTTACTAGATTTACCCTTGGTAGTAAGAGGAGGTTTGAGGGAGGATGAGGTGGTTTGGAAAATGGGGTGGTGGTGTCAACTCAAGTAAACTTTGGTAAAATAGGTTGGTGGAATGTGGTTGGGTGGGGGGGTTGGGCTTTGTGGTGTGGAGGTGGTTTAGGTTAGGATGCCCTTTATCGAACAGATGGATAGCTTATTGTTTTGGATTCTTCTTAAGTCACAAGGACCCAAGGACCATACTCATCCTTGGAGTGAGGTGTTCTTGAAAGGAGGCATAGAGGAGGAAGGGTGGACTTCCAGTGGTGTCAGCATCATCTCCCCTGTTTGTATGAACTGCCACAACAATGGATTTAGTCATAGGAGTGGTAGGTGCAATAGTGTTACCTTGAGGTCCAGGGACAGAAGGTCCATTCAGGGAGGTATGGTTGGGGGTACCCTGTGCAGGAGTAGGAGCAGGAGTTGGTTTTCCTGGGCAGTTATCCACCTTGTGGCCAACTTTGCCACAAGAAAAACACAGGTGAGAAATTCCCTCATATTCCACAGGTTGGAAGAACCTGCCATATTTTCCTTGTAGCCAAATTCCAGGTGGCAATTTCTGAGAGATATCCACCTTGATGCAAACTCTAGCATAAAGACTTTGCCCCCAGTTATCTGTTTGATGGTTAACCCAAAAAGGAGAGCCAATGTCGGATGCAATGCGGGCAATGTTGGTGTTGTCCCGATCTGAGTGGCAAATTTGGGAGCGGACCCAAAGTGGTGAGGACAATCCATGAAACAATGTTGGGTTGAAAGAGGGTGACCATTTGTCCTAATCACATTTCCGCAACAAAATAAGGTCCCCCATGAGAAGCGCATCTCTTGCTTCCACTTGTCTCAAAGACACAGCAATGGCCACCATAATCAGGGTGAATTTGCCCCATTGCCCCCATTTCCGTTGGAGATCATTGTTTAGATAGAAGAAAGGTGGTCTCTTTCCAATAACCTTGCCAACCAGAGCCCTTTCCAGTTTTGAGTTGTTAATGTCTGTGGCCTCATCATCCAAGAGAATAGTGGTGCCATCTCCCATTAGAGCTTCAGATTTATCCACATGTTGAAGTCGAACATGTTCCTTCCTCTTCCATGGGTTGGCTTTTCGGTTTGCTTGCTGTCCTTGGGTTGGCTGAGAGCTTCCATGCTTCGAATTAACATGGTTTGGTGGTGGAGGAGCAATGTTCCTTGGTAGCATGGTCATGGGCCTTTGTCCTTTGAGTGGACTACTTGTTGGAGGAAGAACACCCCAAACAAATGGGTTTGACTTCAGTGGAGCATAGTCCCCAATTGGTGGAATGCCCTCGGGTAGAGGAGAAGAAGCAGCCATATTGTGGTCAGAACTAACCTCATAAGCCGAGGAACAATGATCTTCAGTGTTTGAGCTTGCTCCCATGTCCATGTCTTCCATTGGAAGTTCACCCGAGGAGAGCACATGAACCGCCATGTTTTCCAGCGAAGAAGACATGCGCCTGTCCTGGACAGGGTCAAGTGCTGGTGGTCATGGGACTTGTCCGTGGACCGCCAGTAGGCAAGGGACAAGCCACTCACCCTTCCAAGTTGCCGCTTGCTACCCGATGCTGTTGGTCTCCTCGCTGCGCTGGCCGCTACTGCGGCGCTCATGGCCTCCGTCACACCCGCTACCTGCTTCCGCCTTTCAGATTTCGCCTACTGGCTTCCACTTCAGCATGGCGGCGGCCAGGCCACTGTCAGCTTCCTCGCTTAATGGCAAACCGAGCCGACGCCCGCCAGCCTCCCCTATAGCTCCATGAGCTGCAGCAGCCACTGGTCGTTTGCCGGTCGGCTTGCAAATGCGATCAGAACCGCCCACCTTGCCACATCTGGCCACCGCCCCATCCATGCAGTGATCACCTTGGTCACGGCTCCCCATTTCCTGGCCGACGTCCATATTGGACGATGTCTCCTCACTAGCCCGAGGCCTTCCATCCTTATGCTGGCTGGCCAAGGTAGGCCGAGCATCGATGCAAGCCTGGCCATCTTCCTCCATGAAATGTGGGTGAGCCGGCCACCGCCAACCCAAGAGCCACCTTGTGGCTTCGATCCCGATCCATTCCACCTTGAGAAGAACCATCTTGCTTAGCCGAGTGACTAGAGAGTTTGGTACTCTCTCGACCCCCCCTTCCCGTCGACTTGTCACGGGGAGGAGGTGACCTACGGCCACCTCCTGCCATGGAAAGAGAAACACAAGGAAAACCAAGCACCTAGAGAGAGAAAGTGAGAGTGAAAAATGAGAGCTCCCCCCAAAGTTTTTGGGTTCCTTGAAAGGGTGCATATTTGCATTAATGAAAAATAAAGTAGTAAAGAGAGTTTGATACAGAGCATACTAAGAAGAAACAATAGACACTCTATCCTCCTCTAATAAGGAATGAAAAGATGGAGGAATAGTAGTACAAGAAGGACTAGGCCATAAGAGAAGTAGCAAAGAAGCTTGCAAGTCACAGCTCAACATCCCTCTTCACATGTGTAAAAAGCACCTGATGGAAGTTTGTGAGGAAGGATAGATCTGGGGCTGAAGTGGGTACAGTCTTCCATGCAGTCTGCTGGAGGAAGTCAATCACCGAGGCATTGTCTCCTTCCAATATGAGACCTCTATATTCAAACATCCATGCTTCAATGCACTGCTCAAAATGTAGCATAGCCTGCAGCTCAACCTGTGTGCTGTCCCCAATCCGATGATGGGGTTTACTGAGCTTTGATGAGGCATGCTTGTCATCCGCGTGGGACAATACCAATGCGGCATCACCGGAGGGGAGGAGAGCACCATCTATGTTGGCCTTGAGCCATCCGGGGAGAGGAGTCCAAAAGGGTTGAGAAAGGCGGCCATTATAATGGATATCCCATTGCTCTGTGATGAGAACGAACAAGGTTTGATAAAGGTACTCATGATGTATGCCAAGATCAGAGTAGCATAAGTGTGGCCATGTGTCTTAGCGTTACGAGCCCGCCACACCTGGTAGATAGCATGAAGGTGCATTGCAGCAGGTAGGTGTCTTTGTGGTAAAGCGAATAACGTCTCAAAGGTCGCAACATGGGCATAAGATACCCCATTGGTGAGTTCACGCAAAAGCGAAAAAAGTAAGTGGCGTGAAAAGGATGTGGTCAATGTCCTCCATGGCATCACCCCATGGACATCGGTCATCGAGCCTCGAAGATAGCCAACATCTAGTTGGTAATGCACCACAGCTAAGTCTCCACCAAAACAGTTTCTTTCGTGGACGAAGCTTGAGTTTTAGCCATGGATGTCGGGGTACGTCGGGAAAACCCGACCATATATGCTAATGAAGTGATAGTCTTGCGATTGGTAAGTAATGTAGGTGAGGTTTGTCGGTACGGTCATGATGTATTAGAATGGGAAATGCAATTGACGGTCGGGGCCAAAGATTGGTGGAGTTTAGAAAGATCCCATCTCTGATCATCCAGTAGAAAGTCAGATACATAGGTATGTTGGAGAGCTGTGACATCCACAAAAGTTGGGGTTCGGGACAATGGTAGCGAGTGTATCCAAATATGTGAGAGAACCTCAATACTGTGGCCATCAGCAACTTCCCAGTGTAGGAGGGGTTTTAGGCTAGCTGCTCCATCCTATGAAGTATCTTCCAAGATCTGGAATCAGTCCGGGATGATGCTCTATACCATAGTCACGCTCCATATAACGTTCAGAAGGCATTGATGAGGGTTGTAGGTTGTGAGATGAAATCCCAAGCTAGACGTGCACGGAGCGGGCCTTGCCAGAGTGGTGCAGAATGGAACCCCAGTCCACCAAGTTGCTGAGGCTTGCAGAGTTCCTTCCAAGATACATAGTGGATGCCCCGAGAATGGGAGTCGTGGTGCCATAGAAAATCCCTGCAAAGTCGCTCAATTTCCTGTAGCACATTCCTGGGAACCAGTGTATGGGTAATCTAGTAAACTGAGCTAGGCAAAAGTGAGGTTTGTAGCAGTGTAGTATGACCAGCTAATGAGAGATGACGGCTACCCCATGAACCAAGTCTCTCCCGAACTCTCTGCAAAAGACTCGAGAAATCTGATTTAATGAGTCGCCTCATAGCTAGTTTAATGCCAAGATAGTCCATTTCCTCCACTCTGCAGAAGCTGAGAAATGTAGCAATCTGATTGGTTCTCCATCTTTCAGCAACTTTGCTAAACATAACAGCTGATTTGAGGTGGTTGATGTGTTGGCCTGTCCAGGAGCAATAGTCTCGAAGGATGGTCAATATTTGTCTAGCATGTGCAAGAGTTGCCTGGGAAGTTATGAGGATGTCATCAGCATATAGTAAGTGAGAGACACATGTACCTGACTGAGATATGGACATCCCCAAATGCAGCCCCCTCTGTTTGAAAGCTAATGTAAGTAATTCGGAGCAAAGGAGAAAGAGGTATGGCGACAGCGGACAGCCCTGTCTAAATCCACAGCTAGCATGAATCCAGTCAGACCTCTTTCCGTTCAGCAATAATAAAAATTTTGGAAATGTGATGCATTATAGAAGCCAGTTGGAGAAGAGGGAAGGGAACTCCATTAATGTAAGCACATTGGAGAGAGTCTGCCAGTGCATTTTATCATAAACTTGCTCCATGTCAACCTTTAGTGCCATAAACCCCACCTTTGAGGTGGAGTGCTGAAATTTGTTCACAATTTCTTGTGCCAATAAACAGTGGTGTGAGATGGTCCTTTGCAGTACAAATGCTCCCTGCTTGGTTGAGATTAGTGTTGGGAGGAGATGTTTAAGGCGATTGACCAGGATTTTGGCAATGATCTTGTAGATGGTGGAGCATAAGCTAATCGGATGGAATTTGGATGGTGTGGTAGCTCCCCCAACCTTGGGGATCAGGACAACAAGTGTCTGTTTCCAGGCATCATCCATGTGGGAGGTAGCAAAGAATTCCATTACTATAGTAGTCACATCTTCTTTCACACAATGACAGAAATTTTTGTAAAAGGAAGGCATACCGTCTATTCACAGCTCGTTTGGGCTCATTGATCGAGGGCCTCCCAAATTTCAGCGGTGCATCAACAGGGAAGATCAGGTGGAACCTGATTAGCTATAGGTATAGTTGGCCACTCATCTAGGGAAATGCCTCCTGCCTCCCATTTTTGTTGAAAAAAGGAGGTAAAGATGGTAGAGATATCAGCAGTGTCAGTGGACAAGGTCCCATTGTCCAATTGAACTGTAGAAATTCTATTACTTCTATGGCAGGATGATGCTACTGAGTGAAAGAAATGTGTATTTTGATCTCCCTCCTGCAGCCATCGGACTTTTGCCCTTTGTTGCCACCATGTAGCCAATCTAGACTAAACAGTAGTCAGTTGCAAGACTTTTTGAGTAAGAATAGGTACCTGGTCCGGGAGACCTTGTGGAGAGCAGTCCATGGTTTGTAGCTCCATCACCTCCTTTGTGAGTGAATCATGTTCTTCATGGAGGTGCTTTTAAGTGCTTTGCTCCTAGTAAAGGGCTTTGATAGTTCTATTACTTTTTCTATTCAGAATAGCTGCTTTAGTCCCAAAGTCATTTTTCTTCTAGGAATGCCACACCAATTTCCAAGCAGCTGGATATGAGAGCCATGTGTCTTCAAATCTGATCCATCTGTGTGGTGGATCACCATCTCCCAAGATATGGTAGAAGTGGGCGTGATCGAAGCAAGTCGGTAAATCGCACCTTATTGTCTGAGTAGATTGGAAGCCAAAGAGTTCACCATCATCATCCACCGGACCCATTTTACTTACCCATCTTTGTTGTTAGTCAGTAAATGGGTCCAAAAGTCAAGTTCTATAGTGAGGTTGAGATAAAACAATCTTTCATTTCCTTGGCGACTGGAGTAGGAGAAAGGCGTCCCTTCTTATCCACCTGAGAAGTGATGCAATTGAAATCCCCTCCCATAATAGTCAGAATAGAGTGATCAACAAGTGCAAGGAGAGACTGCCATAATAGCCTTCTACAATGGTAGTCTTTGTTTGCATAAATCCGAAGCATCCACTATTTACGTCGTAAGGTGGCTTTTCCAAAAAATGACCTGGTCCTGTAAAAGAAGAGGAGAAAAGCTCACAATGTCTGAGCGCCAGAGGAGGATGATACCACCAGAGTTTCCTCATGAGGGATGACAAAGAAAGCTCCAATGTTTGCCAATAAGCTTATTCACCTTCTTTCTTGATATGTGTTCAATTCTTGTCTAATCCAACAAAGCATATATCGTGACCACCTATCAAGCGGCGTGGTAGTTGCTGTAGTGGTCTTCACCCTACGGTTCGAGAAAAGTATGGAGGATGGATACATGGGGATGTCCCACCATCCGATGTGTCCACCCACTTCTTCCTCTTCTTTGAAAGACCCATGTAGTCTTTAGTATGAGAGAAAGCAGTCGAGGATACCAAGCCTTTTGGCTTCTGGACTTTCCTTTACTAGATTTACCCTTGGTAAGAGGAGGTTTGAGGGAGGATGAGGTGGTTTGGAAAATGGGGGGGGGGGGGGTGTCAACTCAGTAAAATTGCAAAGGTTGGTGGAATGTGGTTGGGTGGGGGGGTTGGTCGGCTTTGTGGTGTGGAGGTGGTTTAGGGTTAGGATGCCCTTTATCAGTAACAGGATGGATAGCAGCTATTGTTTTTGGATTCTTCTTCTGAGTCACAAGGACCCAAGGACCATACTCATCCTTGGAGTGAGGTGTTGCTAAAGGAGGCATAGAGGATGAAGGGTGGACTTCCACAGTGGTGTCAGCATCATCTCCCCTATTTGTATGAAGCCACGAATGGATTTAGTCATAGGAGTAGGTGCAATAGTGTTACCAGGTCCGGATAGAAAGGTCGGGGAGGTATGGTTGGGGGTACCACTGCGAGGAAGCGGGGTTGGTTTTCTGGCGTTATCCACCTTGTGGCCAACTTTGCCACAAGAAAAACAGTGAGAAATTCCCTCATATTCCACAGTTGGAAGAACACGCCATATTTTCCTTGTAGCCAAATTCAGTGGCAATTTAGAGAGATCCATCTTGATGCAAACTCTAGCATAGAGACTTTGCCCCCAATTATCTGTTTGATGGTCAACCCAAAGAGGAGAGCCAATGTAGGATGCAATGCGGGCAATGTTGGTGTTGTCCCGATCTGAGTGGCAAATTTGGGAGCCGGAAAGTGGTGAGGACAATCCATGAAACAATGTTGGGTTGAAAGAGGGTGACCATTTGTCTAGCCCAATCACATTTCCCCAACAAACCAAGGTCCCCCCATGAGCGCATCTCTTGCTTTCCATCTCAAATACAGCAAAGCACCATAATGGCCACCATTAAATTTGCCCCATTGCCCCATTTGTTGGAGATCATTGTTTAGATAGAAGAAAGGTGGTCTCTTTCCAATAACCTTTCCAACTAGAGCCCTTTCCAATTTTGAGTTGTTAATGTCTATGGCCTCATCATCCAAGAGAATAATGGTGCCATCTCCCATCAGAGCTTCAGATTTATCCACATGTTGAAGTCGAACATGTTCCTTCCTCTTCCATGGGTTGGCTTTTCGGTTTGCTTGCTGTCCTTGGGTTGGCCGAGAGCTTCCAAGCTTGGAATTAACATGGTTTGGTGGTGGAGGAGCAATGTTCCTTGGTAGCATGGTCATGGGCCTTATCCTTTGAGTGGACTACTTGTTGTGGAAGAACACCCCAAAAAATGGGTTTGACTTGGGTGGAGCATAGTCCCCAATTGGTGGAATGGTGGGAGAAGAAGCGATATTATGGTGGAACTAACCTCATAAGCCAGGAACAATGATCTTTCGAGCTTGCTCCCATGTCCATGTCTTCCATTGGAAGTTCACCCGAGGAGAGCACATGGAGCGCCATGCTTGCCATGGCGCATGACGCGTGCCTGTCGAGACGGTTGGCAAGCCCCTGATCATGGGGACTTGTCGCATGGATAGCGGCTGCAAGGATGCGTCCGCCTTCCAGTTGCGGTTTATTGGCCTCCCTTCGCTGGCAGCGCTCATTCTGCTACCAGCGGCGCTGTTGGCCTCCGGTGTACCGCGCGGCTTTCTCACGTGCGCATTCCGGCTTCCTTCTGATTAGTGCAGCGTAGCACCTGAGCAGACGGCCCCGGGCTTTGTGCTTGCCGTCAGGCGCTTCGGCTTGAAAATGCCGCATCAAATACCGCTTACACATCGCCCACCGCCCCATCCATGCAGTGATCACCTTGGTCACGGCTCCCCATTTCCGGCGTCCATCTTGGACGGTGTCTCCCTCACCACCGAGGCCTTCCATGTATGCCAAGGTAGAGCATCGATAAGCGGCGTCTTCCTCCATGAAATCCATGGGTGAGCCGTACCGCCAAGAAACCACCTTGTAGCCGATCCATTCCACCTTGAGAAGAACCATCTTGCTTAGCCAAGTGACTAGAGTTGGTACTCTCTCTCTCAGACTTGTCACGGGAGGAGGTGACCTGACCACCTCTGCCATGGAAAGAGAAACACAAGGAAAATCGAGCACCTAGAGAGAGAAAGTGAGAGTGAAAAATGAGAGCTCCCCAAAGTTTTTGGGTTCCGGGCCAAAGTTTTTGGGTTCCTTGAAATTTTGCATTTGCATTAATAAAGAAAGATATTACAAACTAAAAAGTTCAACAATTAAAAAGAAAAGCATGCTAACTTGAAGCTAAATGCTTCCTATCATCCTCCAAAATAACATGAAAAGCAGGAGGGATAAAACAAAAAATCTGAGAATGCCATACAAACTCAGTAGTAGCAAAGTGTGCACAAAATCTGCTTGTAGTCGTCAGTGGTGTGAGAGAACGACACACAGGTGGAACTCACTAAGAAAAGCCAAGATCAGTGCACTGGGAGGCTCTCCAAGAACTCTCGAAGCATCTTACGGAGGTACCACCAGTGTTGTCTCCTTCAAGAATAATACCCTTCAACTCATGCATCCGCATCAAGGCGCTTGATGGCATAGCATCTCCACAAAAGTGCTATCCCAATCCAGGGCGAATCTTGATAAGATTGCCCATGTCATCTCGATCACTACCCCAATACCACAACACCAGGGCAAGTAGTGCATCCACATTAGCCTTTAGCCATCCAGGAGGGGAGTCCAGAGGAGTATGAAAATAGCGGTGGTGGTGGAGCTCCCATTGAAAAGGAAAGGATGCGGTGTTGGTGAAAGCCTCCAAATATTTGAATTTTGGGGTTCCATAAGGCATCCATGAGTCTTAGCATTCTGCCCTCCAAACTTGATAAACAAGAATAATAAGCTCTTCCCAAGTAGATCTCCTTGGGGTTTGGTCAAAAACAAAGAGATCATGTGATGTGACAAAGAAAGGCATAACAAGCCCCAAGTAGCAAGAACCTTGGACCAGGTGAGAGAGCATCTAGTCGGGATGTGGTCCAAATCCTGGCCTCAGGCGGCCCCATGCAGCTGGACTCCCCTTCTCGAAGACATTTTTCCATTGGTAGGATTTTGATTAGCGTGCTACATTCCCCTTCCTCGGCAGTGGGCTAAGTTCTGCATAGACTCATGCACATTAGTCGAAAGGAGGAGAGGAAGTCTTACCGGTGGTAGCTGGAGAAACTCCCTTGGTGGGACAAGAATCAACCTTGTGTCCCACCTTTTCACAAGCAAAATAGAGTTGAGTAATCCCCTCATTCTCAACCCATTAGAAAAACCTTCCATTTCTTCCATGGATCCAAACTCCAGGGGGGAGTTTTTGTGAAAGATCAAGCCTGATGCATACTCAGGCAAACATGCTTTGCCCCCATGAGTTTGTTAGGTGGTCCACCCTGGCTCTCCAATGAAGGAAGCTATCGGCAATATTAGTATTGTCCCGAGCAAGAGGAGGTTAGGGAAGCATACCAGATCGGAGGAGAGCCCATCAAAGATTTGGGATTGAAAGGGAGTCCACTTATCCAACCCAATGACATTTCCCAAAATGAACCAAGGCCCATTCATCAACTACATCTCTGGTAGTTTCAAAGATGCGACAAAGTAATCAGCAACCATAATCAATTTGAAAGCCCCCCATCTACTCCACTTCCTCAGAGTCAAGGTAGAAATAGGATGGTCTTCTCCCCAACACCTTTCCAACAAGTGCTCTTTCAAGCTTCACTTGATTGTCATCCATAGCTTGGTCATCTAGCAGAATAGTAATTCCATCCTCCATGAGTGCTGCATTTTTATCAACAGGCCCCAATTTAACATACTCCTTCTTCTTCCAAGGGTTAGCTTGATCATTACCCTCCCTTGGCCAAGAGCTAGCACCATTTGAAGTTCTAGGAAGAGCCACTCTAGGGAGGCTATTATCTCCAAACAAGGGGTTGGTAGTAGCCTTGCCCTTCCCTTTGTTCAATCCTTGAAGCACACCCCAAGCAAAGGTGCTTTCTCCTTGGCATTTGTGCAAACACCTTGTGTGCATTGTCTTGGAGCGTCATCATCATCCATAGAGACATCTTGATTCCCCCCTTTCCCTTGGGTGTTGATGATCCCCACACAAAAATCATCCATATGGCCAGAAGCTAATATCACCCATATCATGCTCATTATAGAACATACCTTGGCCAAGTTGAAGCCCCTCCATGCTTTTGGTTTTGCCTTGTGTGTGTGTTGTTGGCCTTAAAAGCCACCATCCTCCATATCATCATCCCCATTGGCCACTTGATCACCATTTCAGCATGTCTAGCCAAAGTGCAAATCGGCCAACCGAGTGAATCTGCTCTGATGGCTTCTCTGGCTTCCTCGGTCGCAAGTGAGCGATGCTGGGATGGCATCCGCTTGTCCATCCTTCCTCAGAAAGGCAGGTGCCATGTGCTTTCGCGCTCGTCAGCGCTTAACCAGCATCGGCGACTCCCGCTCCGCTGGCGTCTCCGCAATCAGCCAGACTGCAATCTCTGCAGCTCCGCCAGTTGTTATGCGCACCATCGCCCCCCGCTCAATCGATTGCACCAGCGCGATTGTGGGCGTTGCCGCCTCTCTCCACGGTAGCCAGCGCTGGGACATCCACCCCTTGTGCTCTCACTCACCAGCCACCCAGGCAGAGCGGTCTGATACCTGCGAGTGAGCGATGGCCGAGAGCTTGGATTTTTCAAAATCTCTTCCTCCGGCCAAACCAGCACCACCACTTGTCATCCCAAGCACCTCCTCTTGTCGGAGAAGCCTTGCATGGTCCTTGGAGAGGTCGCCACCTTCTCCATGCCTTTCCATGTCAAAATCATCAGACCATCTTTTGCACCAAAACCCTTGTCCATCCCTAGCACCTCCTTGCCATGGCCCCCCTCCTTCTTGCCACCTTCTCGGCCTTCCCTCCTAGCCTTGTCCCTTGTGGGAGGTGTGACCACCCCACCATGGAGAAGAGAGAATATTGGAAAGCCTCAAGAGAGAGAAAAATCATAGAAATGAGAGAGCCCCAAAGTTTTGGGTTCCGCCAAAGTTTTCCAAAGTTTTGGGTTCCTTGAAATTGCATGTTGCATTAATGAAAAATAACAAAGAAGCACAAGAGTGCTTAATATATACTAAAAGAAATAGAAGATCTATCCTCCTCTAACAATGAGTGAAATGAGGAATAGTAGTACAAGTAGGACTAGGCCATGAAAAACTAGAAAGTACAAGCGGGCACAAAAGTCGGCACATGCGATCCCTTCACATGTGTGAAAAGCACACGGTGGAAATCAGAATGAAAGATCGGAGATGGTGTGGATCTCCATGTAGTCTGAAACCTCTCAAGGAAGCCAACCACCAGAGGCATTGTCTCCTTCTAATATGAGACCTCTATACTCAAACATCCATGGTTCACCGCTTGAAATGAAATAGCACAGTTCAATCGTGTGCTATCCGGTGCTAAAATGAACCAAGAGCTTTGAGGAGCACTCCACTATCATCATGAAGAATTATACCAATTCCAGCATCACCAGAGGAGGAGAGCACCATCAACATTGGCCTTGAGCCATCCGAGGAGGAGTCCGAGAAAGGGTGGATAGGCGGAGGAATGGGGTGGATATCCCATTGCTCGAGATGTAAATGAAGGTCGAGGTGAAGGTACTCATGATGTATGCCAAGATCACAGGTGTAGCATAGGGACGACCATGAGTCTTGGCATTGCGAGCCCGCCACACCTGGTAGATGGCACAGCACAAAGTCTGTAGCGGGTAGCTGAGCCTTGGAAAAGAAATCAGATAAAGCATCAAAGCTCTGCAAAATGGGCATAGAGAATCCCCAATTGGTGAGTTCTTGCAAAACAGAAAAAGTAAGTGAGCAGTGAAAAAGAATGTGGTCAATGTCCTCCTCGTGTTACATCCCAAGGCGACTCTGTCATCACCAGCCCCAGAATATATAGCATCTTGTTGGTAACACTCCACGACTCAGTCTCCACCAAAATAGTTTTTCCGTGGATGAAGCTTGAGTTTATTCAGCCATGGGTGAACTGAGGTTTGGTCAGGGAAGCCAGCCAAGTAGGCTAGCGAAGTGATAGTCTTACCAATTGGCAAGTAATGTAGGTGAGGTTTATTAGTTGTCCAGTCAGGGTGCACAGGAATATGAGAGAATCCAACCATCGGGGGCCAAATGAGAGGTAGAGTTTAGGAATATCCCATGTATGATCATCATGTAGAAAATCAGCCACATAAGTATGATGAAGAGATGTGACATCCAGAAATGTCGGGGTTCGGGACAACGACAATGAGTGCATCCAAATGTGTGATAGTACCTCAATACTTTGGCCATCAGCAATCTCCCAGTGTAGGAGGGGGTTTAGGCTAGCTGCTCCATCCTGCAGAATCTTCCAAGTTTTGGAATCACTCCGTAATGGTGATCTATGCCAAAGATCGGCCCCATAACATTCCCTGAGGCATTTGTGGAGGAGGGTTGTAGGCTGTGAAAGAAAATCCCAAGCTAATCGTGCCCGGAGTGGGCCTTGCCAAAGTGGTGCTGAATGGAATCCCAAACCACCTAAGTGTCGAGGTTGACAGAGGTCCTTCCATGAGACATAATGTATACCCCGAGACTGAGTCATGGTGCCATAAAAAATCTCTGCATAGTCGATCAATTTCTTGTAACACATTTCTGGGGACTAGTGTAAGTAACTGTAAGCGAGGCAAGAGGGAGGATTGTAGAAGTGTTGTACGGCCAAATAACGAGAGATGACAACTTCCCCATGAACCAAGTCTTTCCCAAACTTTAGTGAAGAAATCGATTTGATGAGTCACCTCATGCAAGTTTGATGCCAAGGTAATCCATTTCCTCAACTTCGAAGCTTCGGCAATCCTATTGGTTCTCCATCTTACAGCAGCTTTGCTAAATAGAATCACTGATTTGGTGTGGTTGATTCGTTGGCCAGTCCAGGAGCAATAGTCTCGAAGGATAGCTAGAATCTGTTTAGCATGTGCAAGATTTTCCTGGGAAGTTATCAGGATGTCATCAGCATAGAGTAAGTGAGAGACACATGTACCTGACTGGGATATGGACATCCCCAAATGTGGTCCACTCTGTTTGAAGGCTAAGGTAAGCAACTTAAAGCAAAGGAGAAAAAGGTATGGTGACACACTTGTCGAAATCCACAACTAGCATGGATCGGTCCTCTTCCCATTCGTAATGTGAATTTTGGAAATGTGATGCATTGCATAATCCAAGTAGTGAAGATGGATGGGAACCCCATTAATGTAAGCATAGTGGAGAGTCAATGCATTTTGTCCTATCATCCAAAATAACATGAAAAGCAGGAGGGATAAAAAAAAATCAGCGAGAATGCCATACAAACTCAGTAGCAAAGTGTGCACAAAATCTAATCGATTGTAGTCCGGTGTGAGAAACACGTGGAACTCACGAGAAAACCAAGATCGGCTGGGGAGGCTCGAGAACTCGCATCTTGGAGGTAGGTCATAGTAGTGTTGTCTCCTTCAAGAATAATACCCTTCAACTCATGCATCCAGGTTCAACAAGCTTGATGGCGAGCATAGCGCATCTCCACAAAGTGCTATCCCAATCCAAGGCCCGAATACCGCAGCCTTGATAAGATTGCCCATATCTCATCACTACCCCAATACACCTACCCGCTGAAGCGGTGCACCATCCACATTAGCCTTTAGCCATCCGGAGGGGGAGTCCAGGAGTATGAAAATAGCGGTGTGGTGGAGCTCCCATTGCTCACGAAAAGGAAAGGATGCAGGTTGGGTCCTTGGGGTTTGGTCAAAAGCGCAAGAGATCTGATGTGGCAAAGAAAGGCATAACAAGCCCCAAGTAGCAAGAACCTTGGGACCATAGCGTGAGAGAGCATCTAGTCGAGATGTGGTCCAAATCCCTCAGGCGACCCCATGGGCATTGTACCTCCTCCACAAGTCCCCGTTGATGCAGCCAAGAAAGGGTTGGGATAGCACCCTTCAAAATGCCACAAAATAACTTCTCCGAGGATGGAGTAAACCTCTTGAGCCGATAACAAGAGCAATCTGAGGAAGAGCATCATAAGCAAGTGAAGTGAGTGACTTACCTGGGTAGATGAGTCGACTCGGGATATCCGCCACTAAGTGAGAGTCACCACTCCTTTGATCACTCAACAAGGTCATGGCCAAAGTGAAGCTCCAATTTGGCGTGTCGACTCCTGCAGTTGAAGGTACTCAACATCGATCCTCAGGCGCTACATCAATGAAGGTCGGTCTCGGAGAGAGAAAAATGTCGACCAAGTGTGTGAGAGTACGCACCTTGCTCCCATCGACAATCCTCCACCGGATAATATGCTTGAGGCTTTGGGCTCCACTGAGAAGGACAGCCCAGGACTTGGAATCACCCCTTCTCAAAGAACTCCCCAAATATCATCACCATACTTCTCCCACAGGCATCGGTGTAGAAGAGTAGTAGGCTTCTGAATGAAATCCCAGGCAAGTCGTGCCCTTAGCGGACCAGTCCAAGTGGTGGCTGAATGAAAACCAAGGCCCCCAACCTTCTACGGTGAACATATGTCCTTCCACTTTACATAGTGGACACTCTTCTGTGTGGAGCTCTTATCCCAGAGGAAGGATCTGAGCTTCTCAATCTCCACAAAACATTTGAAGGGATGATAGTATGAGTTATCAGTAGGCGATCCGAGAGAAGAGTAGGGTGGAGCGACCCGCAAGGGATAGGTGATGGGATCCCCAAGCTAAAATCTTCTCCTTCACCCGATGAATCACAGTAATCACTCCTGTGAAGTCTTTGAGTGCTAGCTTGAGGCCAAGATACTTCTCTCACTCTCCTAAACCCCAGCATCCTAGCAATCCAATTTGTCCTCCATCTAGTTGCAGCACGGCTGAAGATGATAGCAGATTTGGCAGCATTGATACGCTGCCCAGTCCAACCACAGTACTCCTCAAGAATGCCTCTAATTTGTTTGCCATGTGCCACTGATGCCTGAGAAGCAATAATAATATCATCAGCATATAAGAGATGAGAGATGCAGGTACCTCCAGTAGTCAGAGACATGCCAGGGCCCTTCCTTGAAGGCTTGGGTAAGAAGCTTAGAGCACAAAATGAACAAGTAAGGGGAGAGCGGACACCCTTGTCGAAAACCACACTGAGCATCAATCCATTCAGTCCGTCTTCCATTCAGCAAGATAGAGAACTTGAATGTAATACACTACATCACCCACTTGCTGAATGTAGGAGGGAAACCCATCAGAACCAGGACCTTCTCCAAAGTCTTCCAACTCATACGATCATATGCACCTCCATGTCAATCTTGATCACCATGCCCCAACGAGGTTGAGTGCTTAAGCTTATTAAAGATTTCACGGGCTAAGAGGCGGTGATGTGAGATGTTCCTTGGCACAAAGGCACCTTGCTCCTCGAAATGATGGCGGGGAGGATATGCTTTAGTCTATTAACGGATCTTTGCAACCGCTTGTAAATGGTGCATAGACTAATGGGGAACTTGGATGGAGTTGGGCATTCTCAGAATCAGCACAATGAGCGTCTCTTTCCAATTATCATCCATGCGGGAAGTGAGAAAGAACTTCTGAATAGCTGCAATAACATCCACCTTCACACATCGCCAAAATTGCTTGTAGAAGGATGAGGTAATCCCATCCAATCCTGGAGCTCGATTGGGCCCCATCGAGTGTAAGGCCTCCCAAATTTCCTGCTCAGAAATGTTAGCATCAAGAAGAGTTTTGACATGAGGAGGTACATGCCTGTCAATCAGAATGGTAGGCCAATCATCAAGTGAAACATCCCCTTCGATCCACTTATGCCGGAAGAAAGTGGTGAAGGCAGAAGTAATGTCTTCAGGGAATGCTTCCATCCTCACTCATGACACTGTTGATTCTATTGGTGCGATGTCTAGCAGAAGCAACAGTGTGGAAAAAGTGAGTATTACCATCTCCCTGATGAAGCCATCTGGACTTGGCTCTCTGTTTCCACCAAGTGTTTAGCCTGGCAAGAGTAGAATTCAGCTCCACCACCTTGGAAGATCGCCTCTGTGGTGAATTGGGACCATCATCGAACAATCAATGATCTGAGTTCAGCAATGTCTTCCTCCAATTTGCTCTTAGAGTTCAAATCCTTCATCTTATTTTGCTCCAATGAAAGAGGGCCTTCAATGTTGCTACTTTTTTTGGAGAATATCGACTTTAGAGCCATGGTCATTTTCCCCATTTTTGCCACACCAACTTCCGGCCATAGGATTGGAAAGCCACATTTCTCAAATCATAGCCACCATGTGGTCTATCCTCGGTATGGCGAAAGCAACAAAGGGGTGATCGGAAACAATACGAGAAGGTGGCCGACCTTTGTGTCTCACGAGTAAGTTGGATGCCAATGAGTTGACAAGGATCACACGGTCAAATCTTACTCAGCCTCCTTGTTGTTGGTCCATGTGAATTGTTGGCCAACAAAATCAAGCTCATGCAAGTCCGTGGAGGCCATGCAATCCTCCATTTCCCGCACCGCCTGTGAGTAAGAAAAAGGCTTCCCTCCCTTCTTATCCTGCTGAGTCAGGATATAGTTAAAATCTCCACCAATAATAGTAGGGGACTGCTGATCCACACTGCTAAGAATAGTCTGCCAAAGTGTCCTCCTGCAGTGGTAGTCTTTGTTAGCATAAACCCAGCCAAGAGTCCACTGGGTATTATTAGGCATGCTAACACTTCCCGTAACAATCGATCAAGAAGAAGTTGGGTGAACCCAATCAGATTACTCTGCCAAAGAACAATGATCCCACCAAAATTCCCTATGGAGGGGTGACAAATGAACTGCCAGCTGCTTCCAACCAACTTGTCCACTTCCCACCGAGAGATCTCTTCAATCCTAGTTTCCACTAGGCCAATCATACAGATATCATGGCCACCAATCAGGTGGCATAGGTAGTGGCCCGTAGTTTTCTTTCGGGCCCCCTTATAATTCCAGAAAAGAATGGAAGACATTAAGCCACCATGGGGGATTTATCCCCGCAGGTGATTCACTGTGTACCTTTTTCCTCTTCTTTGAGTTGGCCTCAATTGGCCCCAAATTCTGCAGCTCCCTCTCAAAGTGGGCCTGAGACACCCTAGGCCTTGTGGTAGGTTGGGTGGTTGCCTTCTCCCTCACTGGCTTTTTGAGCTTCTCCACTGTGGCTTTGGCTTGGAATATGGGAGCTGAGGAGGCTTCAGCAGTAGGGAGGGACTGCTTTGAAGGTGCTCGAAGAGGAGCTCTTCAGGATGAGTAGCTGTAGGTTGGCCACTCCTATGGCCTTGCTTCCCACCTTCCTTCTTCTTTAAGTTAATCTGCTGCTGCTTGTTGTTAGTTCTCTTCTTTCTGGTGACCAGCACCCATTGACCATACTCAGAAGAAGTGGGCTCCTCAGGCTGTGTAGGTAATGGTGGTGAAGTAGCCTGTTGTGTCTCAGCATTTTTTCCATTGGTAGGATTTTGATTAGCAGTGCTACATTCCCCCTTCTCAGCAACAGCAGGCTGGGCTAAGTTCTGCATAGACTCATGCACATTAGTCTGAACAGGAGGAGGAGAGGAAGTCTTACCAGTAGTGGTAGCAGCTGGAGGAACTCCCTTGGTGGGACAAGAATCAACCTTGTGTCCCACCTTTCCACAAGCAAAACAAAGTTGAGTAATCCCCTCATACTCAACCCGTTGGAAAAACCTTCCATTTCTTCCATGGATCCAAACTCCAGGGGGGAGTTTTTGTGAAAGATCAAGCCCGCATACTCAGCAAACATGCTTTGCCCCATGAGTTTGTTGGGTGGTCCACCCACAGTGGCTCTCCAATGAAGGAAGCGATCCTGGCAATATTAGTATTGTCCCAGTAAAGCAAGGGGAGGTTAGGGAAGCGTACCCAGATCAGAGAGGAGAGCCCATCAAAAGATTTGGGATTGAAAGTGGGAGTCCACTTATCCAACCCAATGACATTTCCTGCAATGAACCAAGGCCCATTCATCAGCATCTCAATCTCGGTAGTTTCAAAGATGCGACAAAGCAATCTGGAAACCATAATCAATTTGAAAGCCCCCATCTACTCCACTTCCTCTGTAGGTCTGCATTAAGGTAGAAATAGGATGTCTTCTCCCAACACCTTTCCAACAAGTGCTCTTTCAAGCTTCACTTGATTGTCATCCATACTTGGTCATCCAAGAATAGTAATGCCATCCTCCATGAGTCTGCATTTTATCAACAGCAATTTAACATACTCCTTCTTCTTCCAAGGGTTAGCTTGATCATTGCCCTCCCTTGGCCGAGAGCTAGCACCATTTGAAGTTCTAGGAAGAGCCTCTCTAGGGAGGCTATCTTCAAACAAGGGGTTGGTAGTAGCCTTGCCCTTCCCTTTGTTCAATCCTTGAAGCACACCCCAAGCAAAGGTGCTGGGTTCTCCTTGGCATTTGTGCAAACACCTTGTGTGCATTATCTTGAGCAATGTCATCATCCATAGAGACATCTTGGTCAGCCTCCCCCTTTCCCTTTGGGTGTTCAGATGATCCCCACCGAAAAATCATCCATATGGCCGGGCAACAAGCCCTAATATCACCCATATCATGCTCATTATAGAACATACCTTGGCCAAGTTGAAGCCCCTCCATGCTTTGTTTTTTCCCTTATGTGTGTTGTTGGCTTAACAAGGCACGGTCTTCACCATCATCCATATCATCATCCCCATTGGCCACTTGATCGCCATTTCGGCATCTAGCCAAAGTGAAATTTGGCCATGAGTGAATAGTGCTGGATGGCTGGCGGCTTGTCCTCGGCTTCCTCCAACGCAGAGTGAGGATGCTTTGGATGGCATCGCTTGTCCGTGGCTTCTCACTGCGAGCCATGTGAATGTGCCATGTCGCTTAGCGCTCACCCCGTGTGCCTCCACCATGCCCGCGCCTCATAATCGACGCATGCTTGCCACACAATCTCCATGCACGAAGCTCGCCCGTCGGTGAGCAATTTGCACCGCCTACGAAGCGTGCCGCTCATAATAGTGCCCTCGATTGCGCGATTCACGCCTTCCTCCCACAGTAGTGCCCAGTGGCGGGACATCCCGACCCTTGTCTGCGCCTCCGCTCGCAACCCCAGCACTGGCAGAGTCATGCCCAGCGAGTGTTGGAGGGACATGGATTTTCAAAATCATCTTCTCCGCCAAAGCACCACCACTTGCCAAGCCGCACCTCCTCTTGAGAAGCCTTGTATGGTCCTTGGAGAGGTTGCCACCTTCCATGCTTTCCATGTCAACATCACCAACCACCATCTTGCAAACCCTTGTCCATCCCTAGCACCTCCTTGCCATGGCCCCTCTCCTTCTTGCCACCTTCTCGCCTTCCCTCCTAGCCACTTGTCCCTTGTGAGGTGACCACCCCCACCATGGAGAGAAGAGAGTATTGGAAAGCGCAGCCTCAAGAGAGAAAAATCATGGAAATGAGAAGAGCCTCTTTTTGGGTTCAAAGTTTTTTCCAAAGTTTTTTGGTTCCTTGAAAGGGTGCATATTTGCATTAATGAAAAATAACAAAGTACAAAATATGCTTGATCTGAGCATACTAAGAAGAAAGACACTCTATCCTCCTCAAATAAGGAATGAAAAGATGGAGGAATAGTGAACACAAGAAATGCCATAAGAAGCTAGTAGTAGCAGCTTCAGTCGTGTCTGTTATGATCCCTCTTCACATGTGTAAAAGCACGATGGAAGTCTGTGAGGAAGGATAGATCGGGGTGAAGTGGCAGTCTTCCATGTTGCGAGCCGTTCTTTGGAGGAAGTCAATCACCAAGGCATTTTCTCCTTCCAATATGAGACCTCTATACTCAAACATCCATGCTTCAATGCACTGCTCGAAATGTAGCATGGCCTGTAGGTCAACCTGCGTGCTATCCCAATGATGGAGGTTTACCCCCAAGAGCTTTGATGAGAGCGCCACTATCATCACGTAGGACAATACCAATGCCAGCATCACCAGAGGGGAGGAGAGCACCATCTATGTTAGCCTTGAGCCATCCAGGAAGGGGGGTGGGAGTCTAAAAGGGTTGAGAAGGCAGCCGGTATGGCTGGTGGATATCCCATTGCTCCTGTGATGAGAATGAACAAGGTTTGGTAAAGGTACTCATGATGTATGGCAAGATCCAGTAGCATAAGTCGGCCATGTGTCTTGGCGTTAATACACTGTAGATAGCATAGTAGAGATCATGCAATAGGTATGTGTGCTATGGTAAAGAAAGCAGATAACATCTCAAAGGTCTGCAATGTGGGCATAGAGATACCCCAATTGGTGAGTTCCTACAAAATAGAAAAAGTAAGTGAGCAGTGAAAAAGGATGTGGTCAATGTCCTCCATGGCATCACAGCCCCATGGACAACTCTGGTCATCGGCCAGGCCTCTGGAAGATAGCCAACATCTGGTTGGTAATGCACCACAACTAAGTCTCCACCAAAAAAGTTTCTCCCGTGGACGAAGCTTGAGTTTTCGACCATGGATGTAATGCGGGTTCTCGGAAAAACCATATAAGCTAAGTGATCCCAATTGGTAAGTAATGTAGGTGAGGTTTGTCACCCCATCATGATGTCTTGGAATCAAATTGGTCAACAAGATCAGGGCCAAATGATTGGGGGAGTTTAGAAAGATCCCATCTCATCATCCATGAAAATCGAGATACATAGGTATCGGAAAGTGACATCCATAAAGTTGGGGTTGGACAAAGGTAGCGTGTATCCAAATATGTGAGAGAACCACCTCTGTGGCCATCGGCAACTTCCATTGTAGGAGGGGTTGCTCCATCTTGAAGTATCTTCCAAGATCACGGAATCACGATGATGTTCTATGCCATAGGTCAGCTCCATAACATTTCCAAAGGCATTGATGCAGGAGGGTTGTAGGTTGAGATGAAATCCCAAGCTAGACGTGCACGGAGCGGGCCTTGCCATAGTGGTGCAGAATGGAACCCCAATCCACCAAGTTGCTGAGGCTTGCAGAGTTCCTTCCAAGATACATAATGGATACCCTGAGAGTGGGAGTCGTGGTGCCATAGAAAATCCCTGCAAAGGCGCTCAATTTCCTGTAGCACATTCCTGGGAACTAATGTATGAGTAATCAGTGGTATGCAGAGTGAGGTTTGGAGCATGTATGACCTAATGAGAGATGACTACCCCATGAACAAGTCTCTCAGAACTCTTTCTAGGCTGTCGATTTAATGAGTAAGCCTCATAGCTAGTTTAATGCCAAGATAGTCCATTTCCACCACTCTTTGGAAGCTGAGTAATGTAGCAATTCGATTGGTTCTCCATCTTTTAGCAGCTTTGCTAAACATAACAACTGATTTGAGGTGGTTGATGCGTTGGCCTATCTAGGAGCAATAGTCTCGAAGGATGGTCAATATTTGTCTAGCATGTGCAAGAGTGCAGGAAGTTATGTCATCGACATATAAGTGAGAGACACATGTACTGATTGAGATATGGACATCCCAAATCCCCCCTCTATTTGAAAGCCAATGTAAGTAATTCAGAGCAAAGGAGAAAGAGGTTTGGCAGAATGACCACTGAATCCACAACTAGCATGAATCCATGACCTCTTTCATTTTAGATATAAATTTTGGAAATGTGATGCATTGCAGCCAGTTGGAGAAGAGGAAGGGAACCCCATCAATGTAAGCACATTAGAGAGAGTCTTCCAACTCATTTGTCATAAGCTTGCTCCATGTCAACCTTTGTGCCATAAACCCCACCTTTAAGGTGGAGTGCTGAAATTGTTCACAATTTCCTGCCAAAATAGTGGTGGGAGATGGTCCGTGGTACAAATGCTCCACCTTTCGGTGAGATGAGTGTTGGGAGGAGATGTTTAAGGTGATTGACCAGGATTTTGGCAATGATCTTGTATATGGTGGAGCATAAGCTAATGGGCAATTTGGGGGTGTGGTAGCTCCCCAACCTTGGGGATCAGGACAACAAGTGTCTCCAGGCATCATCCATGTGGAGGTAGCAAAGAATTCCATTCTATGCATCACATCTTCTTCACACAATGCCAAAATTTTGTAAAGGAAGTCATCATTCACAGGGCTCTGTTTGGGCTCATTGATCTGAGGGCCTCCCAAATTTCAGCTTCAGAAACTGGTGCATCCAACATGGGAATGAGATCAAGTGGAACCTGATTAGCCATAGGTATAGTTGGCCACTCATCTAGGAAAATGCCTCCTGCCTCCTATTTTTGTTGAAAAAAGGAGGTAAAGATGGTGAGATCGATTAAGTGGACAAGGTCCCATTGTCCAATTGAACTGTAGAAATTCTATTACTTCTATGGTGGGAGGAGGCTACTGAGTGAAAGAAATGTGTATTTTGATCTCCCTCCTGTAGCCATCGGACTTTTGCCCTTTGTTGCCACCATGTAGCTGACTGGCGATGAGTTGCAAGACTTTCAGTAAGAATAGGTATCGGTCTGGAGACCTTGTGGAGGAGTCCAGTTTGTAGCTCCATCACCTCCTTTGTGAGTGAATCAAGTTCCTCATGGAGGTGCTTAAGTGTCTGTTTGCTCCAGTAGTAAAGGGCTTTGATAGTTCTACTACTCTTCCTGTTTAGAATAGCTACTTTAGTCCCAAAGTCATTTTTCTTCCAGGAATGCCACACCAGTTTCCAAGCAGCTGGATATGAGAGCCATGTGTCTTCAAATCGATCCATCATTTGGATCGACCTTCTCCAAAGATATGGAGTAGAAGTGGGCAATTATCAAGCAAGTGGGTAAATCTGCACCTTATTGTCTCTGATTGCCAAAGAGTTCACCATTACCCATGTCGACCCATTTTACTTTTGCCCATCTTTGTTGTTAGTCTAGGTAAATCGGGGTCCAAGGAAGTCAAGTTCCTGTAGTGAGGTTGAGATAAAATAATCTTCCATTTCCTTGGTAGCCTGTGAGTAGGAGAAAGGCCTTCCCCCCTTCTTATCTACTTGGAATACATTGAAATCCTCCACAATAGTAATAGAGTGATCAACAAGTGCAAGGAGGCGCCATAATAGCCTTCTATAATGGTAGTCTTTGTGTCTATAAATCCATCAAGCATCCTTGTTTACGTCGGGTAGGCTTTTCAAAATGACTTTGTAAAGAAGAGGAGAAAAAAGCTCACAATGTCGGAGAGCAGGAGAAGGATGATACCACCGAGTTTCCTCACGAGGGATGACAAAGCTCAATGTTTGCCAATAAAGCTTATCCACCTCCTTTCTTGATATGTGTTCAATTCATGTCTCGGTAAGCCAACAAAGCATATATCATGACCACATCGGCGTAGGTAGTTGCAGTAGTGGTCTTGGGCACCTAGTTCGAGAAAAGTATGGAGGACATCGGGGAACCATAGGGGACACATCCCGTTGTCGATGTGTGCACCTTCTTCCTCTTCTTTGAAAGACCCACAGTGTAGTCTTCATGGTGTGCCTCCTTCATATCAGAAGTTGCCAAGTTCTTTGTCTTTTTGGACTTTCCTTTACTAGATTTCCCTTTTGTGGAAGGAGGAGGTGTGGAGTGGGTTGTAGTTGGTTGGAAAATGGGGGGGGGGGGGGTGGTGTCAACTTAGTAGAAATCAAGTAATGGTAGGTTACTGGAATGTGGATGTGTGGAGTGTTGGTGGGATTGTTGAGGTGGGGGTGGTTTAGGGGTAGGTGGCTCTTTATTGTTGACCTGCGGAGTACCATTGGGTGGTTTTGGTTTCTTCTTTCTAGTCACAAGGACCCAAGGACCATACTCATCCTTGGATTGAGATAATACTGAATGGAGCAAGGAGGAAGAGTGGGTGACTCCCTCAGTGGTGACAGCTTCCATTCCCCTGTTTGTTTGAGCAGCCACAGCATAGGAGTTAGTCCTAGTGGTGGTAGGTGTAATAACTTTACCTGGAGGTCCAGGATCAGAGGATGCTTCCATAGAGGTATGTTGGTTGGTGCCACTGGCAGGAGGAGGAGCAGGAGCTGATTTCTCAGGGCAACTATCCACTTTGTGGCCCACTTTGCCATAAGAGAAACACAAGTGAGAAATACCCTCATATTCCACAGGTTGGAAGAACCGGCCATATCTGTCCTGTAGCCAAACTCCAAGAGGTAATTTTTGAGATAGATCCACCTTGATACACACTCTGGCATAGAGACTTTGCCCCCAACTGTCTGTCTGATGGTCCACCTAAAGTGGAGCTCCTATGTAGGAAGCAATGCGGGCAATGTTGGTGTTATCCCAGTACAGAAGAGGCAAGTTTGGGAGCCGGACCCAGATTGGTGAGGACTATCCATGGAAAGATGTTGGGTTGAAGGATGGTGACCATTTGTCTAGGCCAAGAACATTTCCAACAATAAACCAAGGTCCACCCATGAGGACATCATCTCTAGCTTCCACTGTATCAAATACACAGACAAAGCAATCAATGGATACCATGATGAGGGTGAATTTGCCCCATTGTCCCCATTTTCGTTGAAGATCATTGTTTAAGTAGAAAAAAGGTGGTCGCTTTACAATAACCTTGCCCATAAAAGCTCTTTCCAGTTTTGAATTGTTAATGTCTGTGGCATCATCATCCAGCAGGATTGTGGTCCCATCCCCCATTAGGGCTTCAGATTTGTCCACATGATCAAGTCTAACATGTTCTTTTCTCTTCAAGGATTGGTACAGTGCTATCCTTGGGTTGTGAAGGTTCCATGCTTGGAACTAGCATAATTTGTAGGAGGAGGAGCAGTCTTGCCTGGTGGCATGGCCGAGGACCTTTGTCCCCTAGTTGGACCAGTTGTTGGAGGAAGAACACCCCAGAAAAAGGTGTTTGAGGTGGGTGGAGTAGTGCCCCAATTTGGTGGAGTGTTCTCGGGTATAGGAGAAAAATCGGCCATAATATGGTCGGGACTAACCGCATTGGCCGAAGGACAATGATCAGTAGAGTTGAGGCTTGCATCCATGTCCAGATCATCCATTGGAAGTGCAGGGTTGCCACTTGACTGGTCTTGCCATTTGCGGGCATTCATTGCGACTTGTCGGACAAGGGATTAAGCGCCTGGTTGGTCAGGGGTGCTTGTCCATCAGGCCGTGGCAAGGGCGAACCTGTCCAGCCGTCCTTCACGGATGTTGGTCGGCTTCCATCGCTGCGGTTGGCCTCCATGCGCCGCTATACGCTCCAAAAGTTGGTCTCCGGTCATACACTCACGGGCTTCGCCTTCACGCCGGGTTGCCGGTCCGCCGGGGCCACGCCATAGTGCTTGCGCCTGCCTCGCATGCCCGTGATGGCATCAAGACCCGACCGAACCCAGCGCCCCAGCTAAGCCATATGTCGATCGGTGCTCCCGCCTTGTCATTTGCGTTGGCCATGGCTGTCTTGACCGATCCCGCGCCATTTGTTAGCCTCCCGCAGGTGTCGCCCTCGCAGGTCAAGGCAAAGCCGTCCTTGTCTTGGCCATACATGCCTTGGCAAACCTCCATCATGGACAATGCCTCCTCGGTTGCCCGAGGCCTTCCTTCCTTGAGCCGTCCGGCCAAGTTTGGCCAGCCCTCCTTGGTTAATTGGCCATCATCCTCCATGAAATCCATGGATGAGCCGGCCGTCGACATCTCGAGGGCCACCTTGTGGCCTTTCTCCTTTAGCATATCACCATGAGGATGTCCATCTTGCTTAGCCTAAAGACTAGAGAGTCTTGCACTCTCTCGACCCCCCCCTTTCAGTTGATTTGTCATGGGGAGGAGGTGACCTATGGCCACCTCCTGCCATGGAAAGAGAAATATAAGGAAATCGAGCACCTAGAGAGAGAAAGTGAGAGTGAAAATGAGAGCTCCCCCCCAAAGTTTTTGGGTTCCCTAAAGTTTTTAGGTTTCGGGCAAAAGTTTTTGGGTTCCTTGAAATGGTGCATATTTGCATTAATGAAAAATAACAAAGTACAAATTAGCATAGAAGTGCTTGATACAAAGCATACTAAGAAGAAACAACAGACACTCTATCCTCCTCTAATAAGGAATGAAAAGATGGAGGAATAGTAGTACAAGGACTAGGCCAAGAAGCTAGAAGTAGCGACAAGCTTGGCACAAAGTCGGACTCACGATCCCTCTTCACATGTGTAAAAGCACACGATGGAAGTGAGGAAGGATAGATCAGGGGCTGAAGTGGATCTTCCATGCGTCTGCGTTCTTTGGAGGAAGTCAATCCGAGGCATTGTCTCCTTCCAATATGAGACCTCTATACTCAAACATCCATGCTTCAATGCACTGCTCAAAATGTAGCATAGCCTGCAGCTCAACCTGTGTGCTGTCCCAATGGTGGAGGTTTACCCCAAGAGCTTTGATGAGAGCGCCATTGTCATCATGTAGGACAATACCAATGCCAGCATCACCAGAGGGGAGGAGAGCACCATCTATGTTGGCCTTGAGCCATCCGGGGAGGAGTCAAAGGGTTGAGAAGGCTGGATGGCAGTGGATATCCAGTGCTGATGAAGCGAACAAGATTTGGTAAAGGTACTCATGATGTATGCCGCCAAGATCCTGGGAGTAGCATAAGTGCGGCCATGTGTCTTGGCGTTACGAGCCCGCCACACCTGGTAGATAGCATAGCAGAAGGTCTGTGCAACAGGTAGGTGTGCTGTGGTAAAGAAAGTAGATAACGTCTCAAAGGTCTGCAATGTGGGCATAGAGATACCCCAATTGGTGAGTTCCTGCAAAACAGAAAAAGTAAGTGAGCAATGAAAAAGGATGTGGTCAATGTCCTCCATGGCATCACATCCCCATGGACAACTCTGGTCATCGGCCAGGCCTTTGGAAGATAGCCAACATCTGGTTGGTAGTGCACCACGACTAAGTCTCCACCAAAATAGTTTCTCCCGTGGATGAAGCTTGAGTTTTGTAGCCATGGATGTACTGGGGTCTAATCAGGAAAACCATCCATATATGCTAATGAAGTGATAGTCTTGCCAATTGGTAAGTAATGTAGGTGAGGTTTGTCGGCCGGCCAGTCATGATGTACTGGAATCTGGGAAATCTGGTCAATAAGATCAGGGCCAAATGATTGGTGGAGTTTAGAGAGATCCCATCTCAGATCATCCAGTAGAAAATCAGATACATAGGAATGTTGGAGAGATGTGACATCCATAAAAGTTGGGGTTCGGGACAATGGTAGCGAGTGTAGCCAAATATGTGAGAGAACCTCAATACTGTGGCCATCAGGAACTTCCCAGTGTAGGAGGGGTTTTAGGCTAGCAGCTCCATCCTGAAGTATCTTCCAAGATTTGGAATCAGTCCGTGATGAAGCTCTATGCCATAGGTCTGCTCCATAATGTTCGACTGACTCGGGTATAGGGTCGAAAGACTAATCGAACCATCTAGTAGCTGGTTCCCTCCAAAGTTTCCCTTAGGATAGCTGGAGCCCCGGGCGAAGTTCTATAGGGTAAAGCCAATGATTAGCGGCATCGAGGGCACAATGCCCTCGACCTATTCTCAAACTTTAAATAGGTAGGATGGCTAGCGCGTTGAGCATGCCGCAGAATCAAGGAGCTCCAAGTGGGCCATTTTGGTAAGCGGCGATCGCGGGATGAAAGCGGGTTACGGTGCTAAGCGTCTAACCAGAACCCATAAAGGGTGTTGGTCGATTAAGACAGCAGGACGGTGGTCATGGAAGTCGAAATCCACTAAGGAGTGTGTAACAACTCACCTGCCGAATCAACTAGCCCCGAAAATGGATGGCGCTTAAGCGGGACCCTCCGACCATCGAGGCGGCGACGGATGAGTAGGGAGGCTTCAGTAAAACACGGGGAGCCGTCGGCAGCCGTCGGTGCAGATCTTGGTGGTAGTAGCAAATATTCAAATGAGAACTTTGAAGGCGAAGGGGAAAGGTTCCATGTGAGCGACACTTGCACATGGGTTAGCCGATCTAAGAGCGGGAGGCCGTCGAGAGCGCCAGCGTGAGCTTGAAAGAGTCGGTTAAAATTCGGCGGGATGTGGTGGCGGGTGACATTTGGTAGTCCGGAGACGTTGGTGGGGGCCTCAGGAAGAGTTATCTTTTCGCTTAATACGCCGACCACAGAAACGGCTCGGAGGTAGGGTCCGGGTGAAAGCGCCATACGTTGGCGGCATCCGGTGCTCCGGCTGCCTCGAAAATTGGAGGGGCGAGTGCCGTCC
Organism: Cymbidium sinense; assembly: GCA_021442155.1. Classification (NCBI taxonomy): domain Eukaryota; kingdom Viridiplantae; phylum Streptophyta; class Magnoliopsida; order Asparagales; family Orchidaceae; genus Cymbidium; species Cymbidium sinense. The sequence goes on from CM038215.1 coordinate 16,903,785, forward strand.
GCGCATAACTCATCAGGTCTCAAGGTGAGCGACCTCACGGTCGATGGAGCAATGTAGGCAAGGGAAGTTGGCAAAATGGATCCGTAACTTCGGGAAAAGGATTGGCTCTGAGGGTTGGGCACGGGGGTCCCAGTCCGAATCCATCGGTTGTCGGTGGCTACTTTCAGCTGTGCGATGGTGAAGCGCGCGTCTGAGCTGGGGAGACGGATTAGGGAATGGCCCCCCCAGGGCCTTCCCGCATTAGCGACTCAGAACTTGTACGGTCAAGGGGAATCCGACAGTTTAATTAAAATAAAGCATTGCGATGGTCCCGGATGCTCGCAATGTGATTTACTGCTCGAATATCAAAGTGAAGAAATTCAACCAAGCTGGTAAACGGCGGAGTAACTATGACTCTTAAGGTAGCCAAATGCCTCACATCTAATTAGTGACGCGATGAATGGATTAACGAGATTCCCACCGCCCCCTACTATCCACAAACCACCCAAGGGAACGGCTTCAAATCACGGGAAAGAAGACCCTATGAGCTTGACTCTAGTCCGACTTTGTGAAATGACTTGAGAGGTGTAGGATAAGTGGAGCGGCCAGCAGTGAAATACCACTACTTTTAACATTATTTTACTTATTCCATGAGACGGAGGGGCCCGGCCCTCCTTTTGCTTTTAAGTCTTCCTCGGGTCGATCCGGCGAAGACATTGTCGTGGGGAGTTTGGTCATGGCACATTAAAAGATAACGGTGTCCTAAGATGAGCTCAACGAGAATAAATCTCGCGGTGGAACAAAAGGGTAAAAGCTTGTTTGATTCTGATTTCCAGTGCGAATAACCGTGAAAGCGTGGCCTATCGATCCTTTAGTCGTTCGGAATTTGAAGCTAGAGGTGTCAGAAAAGTTACCACAGGGATAACTGGCTTGTGGCGCCAAGCGTTCATAGCGACGCTGTGCTTTTGATCCTTCGATGTCGGCTCTTCCTATCATTGTGAAGAAGAATTCACCAAGTGTTGGATTGTTCACCCACCACTAGGGAACGTGAGCTGGGTTTAGACCATCGTGAGACAGGTTAGTTTTACCCTATTGATGATCGTGCCATGATAGTAATTCAACCTAGTAATTGAGGAACCATTGATTCACATAATTGGTTATCGCGCTTGGTTGAAAATCCGCTGGAAGTGCGGTGTGTGATTATGACTAAACCTCTAAGTCAAACCGCACTAAAATGTGGTGGCGAGCGTCACCCGCCGCCGGTGGGGCCCCGAGGCACATGACATGGGCGGAATTCACGACTAAGACACCGCGACGCTCAAATGCGCTCAACGACGATGGGCTGAATCCTTTGTGACGACTTAAATTCACGATGGGGTATCAGACGTGGCGAGTGGCGCCAGCAGATTCATCCCCCCCCCAATATTCCACCGGCGAAGCGGTTTCCGCTGAGAAATTTGTACAACACGGCAAATGCGTCTGAAAAGTAAGCTCTTTGGGGATTCGAACTACCGGGGCCAAAACGCATTTTGGGCTGCCCCTATTAGAGTGACCCGACATCCGCTTCGCAGTGGAGGCATGCGGTATGCGTGAGACGGAGTGCAATGGTTTGCCGCGATGCCCTCGACATACCGGGCCGGCCGACGATGTTAGTTCGCATTTTCAGCGTTACCGCGCTTTTATCCGACGTGCCGCATCTGCACGAGCAATGGAGCCTGACACCATGACAAATGGGGTGAGGCATGAGGGGAAGGGCATGCTAATGGCCACGTCGTGAGCATTTCGTGACATGCTCTCGCCTCACGACTATATTCTCGAATCATCGCTGTTCACGCTGACTCGAATGAGCCTTCGATTTTGCGAGAAAAATAATGCCGAAATCCAAAATGCGCGAAAAGATAAATGAGCAACACGCCGAGAAACACGACGGATATTCAAAATATTTGGGCCAGTTCAAAAAATGACCGCGTCAATAAAATATTTGGGGGCTACCAACTCGTGAAGGACAAGCCATCCAGGGGGCGGGCTCCAATGCCCGGCGAGAATACGAGTCGCGCGTGGCGCGCGGGGCTGCCGGATGCCGCGCCCGTCCGCTCGACAAGCATCGAGTGAGGCGATCACGACGGCGACGGTGCTCGTGGAAGGCCACCAACGGATGTGGGAAGTGCTGCGCGTGAGCAAGCCGCGCACAAACCGTGACGTGAGCTTAGCATCCTTATCTCACGCGGCATGGCGACGGCGCCCGCAGTGTAGCAGGTCCATGCCTCATCGACGCTGCAGCTCGCTGGCTCATGATCCGGCGCAGCGCCTGCACCGCCAGCAGGCACCCCACTGCCGCGCCACACCCTCACCATGGCGCCCTGCGGGCCTCGCTGCTCCTCGCTCCTCCCCGCTCCGGGCGGGCGCTCGCCTGCAGCCCAGCGGCGGGTGCTGTGGTGCCCATGTGCGCTTAACTCCTCGAAATTGGCCGTGTTTCGCCATTTTTTGAGGCTGGAACCTCCTAAAACCTCCTATTGGTGCTCAAGGGTGCATTTGACGGCCTCCATTTGGGCATATGACCGCCCATAAAAAAGTAAGCTTTTTGGGCTTTCTGGAACTTCCGGGGTCTGAAATGTGCATTTTGCCCTGCCTGTCTATTAGAGATGAGCCAGGCAAAGTCCGCTTTGTCGCCGCATGCATGTAAGGGTGACTATGCTCATGATCTTAGGATCCGATGCTCTTCCTTCATGTTATTTCATTGTGAATCAATGGAATTTTGGGCATAGTGCTTGGAAGGGCTTGCCGCATACAATCGATGGCACTCTTCGAGTATTGGCCGACTTGGCATCTCACATGGAGCTTTGTGCTCAATGCGGAATACGTGCCTCACGATGAAAATGCACATTCTATCATCCCTTTGGTTTGCTTGAGGACGAGATTGCTTGACCTCTATTTTTTGGCCTTTGGGCCAAAAGTAGCATTTTGGGGGACCTTCTATTAGTGAGCTAGCTTGATCCTCCACCTTTGTGGTGGCGGTATGTGGATGGCGCGTTAATATGAGCATGTCATGACATGCTCACACACTACATTCTTGAACCATGCATCGCCGCTTGTCGGACGATGATCGTGAACCCTTACGAGCCTTCAATATGCCGCGCGAGAAAAGTGAAGGCCGGGTGGAAATCCAACGCACGCGACACGAGAAAAATTCCAAAAATTCGGGCGCTCACGCGCCCGATTAAACGACCCAAAGTTCATGCAAAAAATTTGGGCGTGTCAGACTAGATGTTCCTGAAGAACAAGCCATCCGAAAGGTTGCAAAAAGCCACGTACCGACGAGAATATGGAGAGCGCGACGCGGGCGCCGGGATGGTGGCGGGGCGACGACGACGCGGCGGATGACGGCGGATGGGATGACCGGGTGACGGACCGGCCGGAACCGGATGGCGTGGACGATGGCATCCGACATCGCCCGGCGTCGACCGGATGACGGCTGGCACCGCATCGGGGCACCGGCGCGACGCGATCGACCGGCTGCCG